>JAMPIV010004643.1:0-178791 GCA_024509875.1 Oreohelix idahoensis
CTAAAAATAAAACATCATAGAGAATTGTCCCGAACCTTGGTAAATTCCCTGTAAGTCTGTAGAGAGAAAATCATCCACCTCTAGCAGGCCTAGCTAGTAATCCAAAATCTAATACTCCTACGAGTTCATAACAGCAACCCCCACTTAACCCTACCCGGCCACATAACTTCCATTCAAAAGCTTGTCTGGCAATATTTTTTACAAAAGTTCGTAGTTTCAAAATATTTTTTTTGCCAAACTTAAAATGGAACAGGTTAGGATAAAATGTCGTAAAACAGGTTCTACATCACAAAGTCAGATATGCTACTACAGTATGACTGTTCATTATTGATTTAATCAATAATAAGATTGATAAATAAAATTCTATAAAGCAGCACCAAACACGGAGGATAGCAAGGGGCCAACACGGCGCATATATTGTGCAGTATATTCCAGTGCTACCCTCGCAGGATGTTCGCTTGTGTAACGCCACTCCTCTAGATATTGCACATTATTTAGGCCCAGACGTTTTGGTTCCTTCTCTTAATAGTTGTTCAGTTTCTGAGTAGTTTTCATATTGGTCTTCCTTTTTCCCTCTGTTACCCTCAGGAACCCGAAAGTGAGGCGCCTGTTAGACTGGTATTACTGTTGTATTTGCCATGCACGTCGTTGAAATGCGACTAAGGAGGTATATGACCATCGGTCGTGGTTACCACCCCATCCTGATATAGAGTCGGAGACCACAATATTTCTGCAACTAGAGTCATGTCTTTATTAGTCGAATTAAAGAAAAATGAATTCACAGCTTTCCAAGACAGGGGCATTGTTCTTGAGTTTTCAGGGAGACATTTGTTTCAACACAGAATGTATTCCAGACTTGTTCTCCAATGATTTTTGTTAGTGAGTCCACCTCTCCACATCTTCGTAATGGTTAACACTCCAGATATGGCACAGTTTGAATGTAACCCGGCACATTAAACGAAGCTTGGTAAAGGTGGATATATCAAGAAAACAAAGATTTAAGCAGTTGGATGATCAGGAGTTTGCTGATGACTTGGCTCTTCTGTCCCATAACCGTAATCAGATGCAGGACAAATTGAAAACACTCGATGAGAGGTCACAGCAATTGGGTCTGAAAATACACAGGGAAAAGACAAAAATAATGAGAATAATGCAGGTAATGAAACAGGTAACTTGAGAAGCACCAATAAAGATTAGAAGCGTAAACACATATCTTGGCAGCAAAATAGACAAAGTTGGGAGGACAACAGTGATTATCATAATAATAATAACAAAAGCAAGAGGAAGCTTTCACTTGCATTGGAAAATATATGGAGATCAAGAAAAATCCGGAATTCAACACGAAAATAAGTAAGCTTCAACACAAAATGGATGAAGTCAGGTCCTATTTGTATGGCTCGATAGACATGGATGAAACAACAAAGACCACAATAACCACAAAGCTACAGACTCTTACATAAATTAACAGGTGCTATGCGTAGGAAATAAAAGGATTGAAATAGGTATTACCAGGTTAGACCAACGTGGAACTGATGACAAGAACTAGGCAAGTGCCAGTGGAACAAGCAATGAGAAGAAGACGATGGCGATGGATAGGACACACACGGAGGAAACCTGTTGATAGCATTACAAGGCAGTCCTTGTTCTGGAACCCCCAGGGAAAGAGAGACAGAGGTAGACCAATAAGCACATGGAGAAGAGAGCTGGAAACAGAGGTTTTTTTTTTTTTTTTTTTTTTTTTTTTCGTACGCCCGCTAATACTTCGAGAGGCGATCATCTCAGGTTATACATTATTTATGTCTAACCTGACATTGATTTTACGTGAGTATCCCTTTATTTCTTGTACAGAGACAGGTGTCCCTCGCCATTCAGGCAAATACTCGCCGATTTCGGAGGTACCCATTGCAGCTGGGTCGGCTCAGGCGCCGCCAGTCCCTGGTCGACGACACTCCTTCAAATGTCCTCGCCAGGTCTCGAGTTAATCCAGTCCAAATCCCGGTCGACGAAAAATCCTCAAATGCCGTCGCCCGGGTTTGATCCTGTATCACCCGGTCGCCAGAGCGGTGTTCTAACCACTACGCTAGCGCGGCTCCCAAAACAGAGGTGAAAATGATAAGGAGAACGTGGAAAGAACTTGAGATGATAGCACGTGACAGGAGGACTTGGCATGTGTTTGTTGAGGGCCGGTGCTCCTTTGGGAGTGGAGGGTTATGAGTGAATGAATATTCTTATCGATTCATGTTTACACTCACACTTGATAATCTATTCCAGGTAATCTCTTTCAAGATGGACTTTATTTCTTTCGTCGAGAGGACAAGTCCTGTCCGGACAGTGCCCATTATGACATTTAATTACCCCGGTCTACTAGCCAACCAATCAACAAACTGGTCAACAGAAATAATTATTATCAAAATGATAATATGTAATCGACAGTGGTCATCCAAATGTTGTATTACTTCAATTAATCACGGCGCCGCCCATGCACCTGTCTGGTAGGAAATGTGTTACACATTAGTAAACCTCACTTCTCTCTACAGATCACAGGTGTCAAAATGGTGTATCAAACGAAAGTCATTGATTACCCTAACAGCAAAAGACATGGTCGCTTAAAATCCTAGACATGACAAGAATTGAAAGAAAGGATGTAGTAAATAATATGTAAGTACTGAAAATGAGACGTTGGCGCAACAATGTCGGCGATAAACATGAATGCAATGAAAAGAAACGTTCAATTCTAAGTCACAACCATCTTCACCGTTAGCGCAATGATCAATAGTGCGAACAAAAAGAGAGATGAAGATGATGTTTTCATGATAAATCAAGAAAAAATAGACAAGAAACAACAAAAGAGAAATACTGGATAAACAGCCCACATTTACAATGGACGAGGTGATGCCGCAATTTACATAGACAGGTGATGCAAGTTTTAACATGGACGGTGAAGCCCAGATTTTTAACACGACAGAAATGAGCAAGGACACGACAACCGTGCCTGGGTGTAAACACTGTTCAACGCCTCTTGACTTCGCACGTTATTACTGATACCGCATACTTCAGGTATAAGATAACTCGAACGAGGTTAAGACCTAGTGAAAATGTCTTTTACCTGAATGAGTTGATAACCGTGTGAGACGGACAATATCGTATCTCATCATATTGGTTTGTGAACACTCTTCAAGTCACTCTTAAGCCTGACGAATGTCGTCAATCCTGAAATAAACACCACCAAATAAATCTCCAACATCCTATATAAACAGACGCAATCCATTCGGTTTTTTTTTTTTTTTTTTTTTAATATCCTTGAACCGATCTGAAAAAGTAGATTATCTGTTATAGAAATGTTCCAATCGCCTGCAAGATGTTCTGACGTCCCTAGCACGTTATCTAATGTGTTTCTCAGATAACACCTTAATTAACGAACGTCAGAGGAATGTATATTGAACAAACACTCCAAATACACAAAGATACAATACTAAGTCCACGTTCAAACACAACAAGACCACTGAAACACACACCAACAAAGACTACAACACAAACAGACAAAGGCAAAAACAAACACAAAAACCATAAACACAAACCACAGAAAAGACACAAACAAACCAAGACACAAAACAACCCCCACCAAAAACCATAATTACACACAAAACACAAACACACACAAAACACAAATACCACCCAAAGACCAAACAATTACCACAACCAAAGACATAAACACACCACAGGTAATTACACACCCCACACAATCCCAACCCACCAGCCAAAAAACACATTACCAGACAAACCAACACGAACAAATACACAAAGTAAACCCCAAAACACAAAGAACACGAACAAACACACACAGACAAAGCGTAAAAAACAGACAAAGATACGAACACCAAACAACCACAACAGACAAAGGTAATTAAACACATCACTATTCCTTACACCCATAAAAACCACACAAACCAGAAAGACAACGAACAAACCAGTCCACAACAAAGGCAATTACAGAGTCCCCAACACGAACACACACTCACTCTACCACCACACAAAGGCACGAACAAACACGCTGGACCCCCCACAAAGGTAATTACAGAGAAAGGACACGAACAAACACTCACAACACACACACAAAGGCACGAACATCAACACACAGACAAAGGTAATTACAAACACAAAGACACGAACAAACTACACACAGACAAGAGGTAATTACACACACAGAAACGTAAACACAGACAGACAACGGTAATTAAACACAAAGACACGAACAAACACACAGAGACGAAGGTAATTACATACACACAGAAATGAACAACAAAGACAGACAAAAAGGTAATTAAACACAAAGAAACGAACAAACACAGACAGACAACGGTAATTACACCACAAAGACACAATTACACATAAAGACACGACTAAATACACACGGACAAAGGTAATTAAAACAAAGACACAATAACACACAGACAAAGGTAATTACACACTTACACAATTACATACCTGTCAACCTGTACGAATTTTTCGTACAATGTACGTATTTTTGATACTTTTAGCAGTGAACGGCCGTACAGACCCCCCCCCCCCCCCCATCCCCCCCAAAAAAATCGAAATTAATTAATTTTTTAAAAATAAAAAACAAATAAGTTTTTATTTATTTTAAAACAGAAAATATTTTCTAGCCCAGGTTTTTTAAAAACCAATTTTTTTTTTAATTATTGAGGAATTCTCGGCGTCTGTTTTTAAACTGAGGTCTCCCCCAGTAACCAATCAAATCCTGTTATACCAAACAATTCGGCAAAAACTTTGAATTCGGACTCAAACACTTTCGGTTTTTAGCGTGACATGACGTATTTTTAAAGTTACCTGTTATCAGCCACACTTGCCAAGACACTTCGATGCCATTTTGTTTAAAAAAGTACTTATAACTTGGTTAAAAATTGCTGTTGTTTAGCTTTGTTGCAATTTAATCGCCTTCTTAATCTTTCCAGTTATTTCTTGCCATTCAGTATATTTCCGATAAATTAATGTCATATATTCTGTGTAGGCCCTACATAACTAGAAAAAAAAGTTTGTTTGCGTTGAGTAGGCCTACTATTTTTTAATAAAGTGGCGATCTATTATCACTGGTCTAGGCTACCAACTTTTAAAATAATAATTTTGTAAATTTTTGGTAGTACGTTTTTTCTTCCTAGATTTGATATTCTGTTCATAATTTGGTTATTTTTTTTTATTTTTTGCTGTTAGCTTTGCTTCGTTGTATTTTATTTTTGTCGTTCTCTTAATCTTTCCAGCTATATTTTGACCATTTAAATATTTCCAATAAATAAATATCATAAAATTTTGTGTAGGCCCTACAAAAGTAGAAAAAAAAAGTTTATTTGCATTGAGTAGGCCTACCTACTTTATTTCAGCGGTCGAGATTCGCTGCTTTATTTTTTTAATGAAGTGGCAATCTATTATCACTGATCTATGCTACCAACTCTTAAATAATTTTGTAAATTTTTGGTGCTACGTTTTTCTTCCTAGATTTGATATTCTGTTCATAATTTTTTTTTTTTTTTTGCTGTTAGCTGTTTGCTTTGCATCGCTGTGCGTATTTTTTTTTTTTTGTCGTTCTCGTAATCTTTCCAGTTATATTTTGATCATTTAAATATTTCCAATAAATTAATGTCATAATATTCTGTGTCGGCCGTACATAACTTGAAAAAAAAGTTTGTTTGCGTAAACTTCGCTGCTTTTTGTTTCAATAAAAAAAATCCACACAGACTGCAGGAGGTCAATGATTGCAGACACACTCACTTCTTTTTTACAGTGTAAGATTAACATTGATACATGCTGTGCATACTTTAAGCCCACAAATGCAATTCTGCAAAGTGCTAAAAGTGCATGTGTTGATTATAATACACTGTGCACCGAAAGAATAGTACCTCACGATCACTAAGTTTTTTTTTATATGTAAAGAACAGCATGAGACTATTAGCATGTTTTACATTACACTAATTCAAATGCTAATAGATTTGTATGTGTCAATTCTCGTTTTAAAACTGTATTGTGCATAATTTATTAATATATTTTTTGCGTAAGGATTTTTTGGTGTTTGTAAGGATTTTTTTGGTCCGGCGTACAGGTTTTTGTCTCAGGAGGTTGACAGGTATGCAATTACACACAGACAAAGGTAATTGCACACAAAGACACAATTACACATAGACAAAGGTAATTCCACACAAAGACATAATTACACACAAAGACACGAACAAATACACACAGACAAAATCACAAACACACAACGTCACATACACACACAAACAAACATAGAAACACAAACAGACAATTTTTAACCAAACAAATTTGAATATTTTCGACATTTGATCAGACAAGGATAATTATTTATTTTTTTTGAAATACACAAAGTGAACAGACAAATAAAACCTCAAGCAAATTTTGATGCTAGGAACCAGTAGCAAACTTGATTACTTAACTGTAACGAGAACATACCTGGATATACGCGCGAGAATATGTTTTAATGGGATCAAAGGGAAATAACTGGGAAATGTACTAGTCTATCCCAGAGTTAATGTATAAGTCGCGATTATTTGTTTCGTCTTCCTGTTCTCGTGTTCCTCATATACTTTTATTATTATACGTAATTACCTTCCGTATTAACTTACAAGAGAAAGGTTTTAAACTGTTCCCTTCTACGGTATCCTTTTTTACTTCGTATTTATCCCCTACATCAGCATCTGCTTCTCAGCTGTTGTTCCCCTGGCACTTGTTTAGTTCATATCATCAGTTTTGTAAATCTCCATTTTTTGACAACTTGGCCAAATATCTTTCATTCAGATCTGCCGGCCATTTCCTCTCCCTCTCCTAGACTTGACCAAGTAGTTTCTCTCCTATACCTCAATAGTTGTCTAATGTTGTTGTTTTTTTTTTTTTTTTTTTTTTTTTTGGGGGGGGGGGGGGGGGGGGGGGGGTGGGGGGGGGGGGGGGGGGGGGGGGGGGGGGGGGGGGGGGGGGGATGGGCGGGGGGGTGGGTATGGGTTATCTCTGCTGGACCGCCATTTTGGTCAGTTCATCTCGGTGAAGCTTTATGACTTTTTTTTAAATACCTTCTTATTTGGTTCTTAACTGTTAACTTGTAACTCCTGTTCTGTTGACTGAAAGTCTGGAGATCTTGTGAAGATGGTCGTGATTGAAGTCACAGAAATGGTCAATTCGTTTCTTTATTTGTGTGTTTGTTTGTTAATGCTGCTGTGCCATTTTCGATAAAGTTATTTGATTGCTAATATTTCCCATTTAGCTTCTTTGAACTGTTGTATCAGACTTTTCCTTTTATTGTGAGAACCTTTACAAATCAGCGAGTTTTACAGGGGCGTAAATTTTGCTGCTCGCTTGGAGAATCTGTCTTTCCGCTCAGGATAAAGCTCCGAAGTAAACTGTTACGATATAAGGCCATTAACACATCACTCGGTGGATGGGAAGGAGCGAAGCTCCTGACCGGGTTGAAAGGAAAGTCCACAGGCTTCCCAGCCTTGCAATGACATGTCATTGGGCAGAAGAGCTGAAAGCCCAAGTGCCTCTGGTTAAGAGAAAGAAAAAAAAAACACATCACAAGGCAAAATTTTAAACTAAATCTGTATAGAAATCTAAGACTTTGTGTACACATGACCATTGTTGTGTAGCTTTGTCTCCAAGTTTTAATTCTGTGGCCGGAAATCCAGCATTCCGAGATGCGCATGAGCAGTAAAGACATTTCTTGTATTGTAAATGTTTTGTACGGTCTCTAATCGTGTTATCAGAAAATACCCACAAACCAGTCGTGTGGTGCTTACATCACAGCCTTGTAATGCTAAGAACAGGGTTTCTTAAAAAACTACAAAGGAGAGTTGTGCTTATGGGTTTATTTTTGTTACAAATGTGCTACGGAACCACCAGTGGAAGACCATATACAAGCTTCCTGCTAAAGGACCCTGGGCAGATGCGATCTCATTCTTTAATGGTGGGGGGTGTGGGGGGAGAGAACAAGAGAGGAGAGGAGGGAAACAAGAGAAAGATAAAAAAAACAGCAGTAATACTATAGCCAACAGAACCTCGTGAAAGCGCGTCAGGAAGGTTGAGCATGAAACCGGCTCAGTGATCTTGTAGAAAATGAGATAATCCACACATCTTCACGCGGAAGACGAATAAGTCATACACAATCAGTGATTGAGGTGAGTCATCCAGATTGAAACAATGCCCTAATAGACAACAACGTGAAGTTATGACCCAGTACAGGAGGCCACTCATCATCAACTGATTGAACGCCCATGCTCTACTGGGAACTGACAAGCAGAGAATTTTTAAAACACAAGAATAATTAGACACATACAAATTATAATAAGAAATCATGACTATGTTGCTGTCGTTTTTGACGGAGTCATAACAGGTAAATCTATTTAATACTTTTGTTGGTCAAAGTTGGATAATTGGGTATTAACTTCCATGACAGGTTGTTTGAGGGTTATCTGCCCTTTCTTTCAATCATTGTCGTTGATCTGTCTTAACGATGCTCAGTTTTATGCTGTCTAGGCATGCGCGAGTTCTGGGCGCGAACTGAGGAAACTTCCGTCAGTGAGGTTGTTGTTTGTGGGCTGCCGGACATGTTGTCCGTGGTGATTTTCTCTATATCATCGTGGGGGTTGGAAAGTTTTCGATGTGACTGAAATGTCAATGTGTTCCCCAGTGATTCTTTGTTCGTCAAGAGTGACGACATTTAATAAGTGTGTATCCGGAGGATTCTGTAAAAGGTAAATGACATTCATATTAATATGCCTTTGGTTGCAGAACATTTGAAATTACATATCTGCGAGTGAAGCTCACAGATCTTGAGAGACAGAATTCCTTCTTTGCTTCTTGTTCTAGCCAAATGAGACTACGTGTTTTCAATTGAACAGAAGCCTAATGATGATGATAAATTATTGTGGATGCCGCAGGTTGGCGGTATATATGTTTAGCATGGCTTGATCGTGCCTGCTAACAAAGGATACACAGCTACTTTCGTACGCATGATGCGTCGAATTCTCTCATATCGTACAGATGTCATCGCATACTTAGACGACATCTGTCTTTTCAGCGATACTTGGGAAGAATACTATTTGGGTTTAAATGAGTTACTGTCTACTCTACGCGAGCATAATTTGACTGCAAAACCCTCTAAAGCCTTTGTTGGGTTTAGTGAAATTTCTTTCCTAGGTCATCGTGTTGGTCATGGTCTATTGAAGACAGAGGACCAAAACATTTCTAAGATATTAAATATCTCCGTTCCTAAAACAAAAAAGCAAGTGCGTAGTCTCTTGGGATTAATACAATTCTACGGAAGATTCATTAAGATTCTGTCCTCCATTATAGCACCTCTTTCAACTTTATTGTAAAAAGGTTCTCCTAATATGGTGCGATGGTCCCAAGAATGCCAATCTTCATTGGATCAGATTAAGAATTTGTTCTCATCTCCTCCTATCTTACGACTAGCATCGATTGTGTTCTCAGTGCAAACTAGTAGCAAGTACGGAGCGCTTGTGAGAACCATGATTATGCCATACCTTACATTTGTTCGAGAGATCGCAGCACTTATTTGTATATAATATACTTCTATTGTTAGATAATGAGTAAGGAATTTAACAAATTTGGTCATGTCCATCCATTACATATATTAATGGTATAACATTGTAATTTGTATATTGAAATGACTTCTTGAGATAGATTGTCATTTGTCATTGCTATGATTATAGTATTGCATAATTGTTTGATAGTTATGTAATTTTTGTTAGTATCGCCAGCAACTGAGGTTTCTTTGATGGTACCTTCCCGAATATATTTTCTATTATTTGGTGAGATGATTTGATTCTCTCCGGACGCTCTATGTGTGCGTCGATTCAACCTGACATTAGGTTGATTCTTTCATTGGCGCATTATTCATGTGTCATGAGCTTGTGGTATCTTGCTCATTGATGTATTTTAAAAAATGGGTCATTTTTTTATACGGGGGGTGCGGTAGTCTGTTGCTGTCGTTTTTGACGGAGTCATAATAGGTAAATCTATTTAATACTTTTGTTGGTCAAAGTTGGATAATTGGGTATTAACTTCCATGACAGGTTGTTTGAGGGTTATCTGCCCTTTCTTTCAATCATTGTCGTTGATCTGTCTTAACGATGCTCAGTTTTATGCTGTCTAGGCATGCGCGAGTTCTGGGCGCGAACTGAGGAAACTTCCGTCAGTGAGGTTGTTGTTTGTGGGCTGCCGGACATGTTGTCCGTGGTGATTTTCTCTATATCATCGTGGGGGTTGAAAAGTTTTCGATATGACTGAAATGTCAATGTGTTCCCCAGTGATTCTTTGTTCGTCAAGAGTGACGACATTTATTAAGTGTGTATCCGGAGGATTCTGTAAAAGGTAAATGACATTCATATTAATATGCCTTTGGTTGCAGAACATTTGAAATTACCTATCTGCGAGTGAAGCTCACAGATCTTGAGAGACAGAATTCCTTCTTTGCTTCTTGTTCTAGCCAAATGAGACTATGTGTTTTCAATTGAACAGAAGGCTAATGATGATGATAAATTATTGTGGACGCCGCAGGTTGGCGGTATATATGTTTAGCATGGCTTGATCGTGCCTGCTAACAAAGGATACACAGCTGTCTACATATTGAGGCCCTGGATTACGGCCAATATTTTTCAGCAAGAGGAAATATACCTGGCGGCTTATGCCAGTTGAATAGCAGCCTTATGTGTTATTGCTACGCAATTTAGGAGCTCGTTTGTTGGACGACAGAGCTAATTAAGTACCTGACGCGCTGAGTCAATGGTACGGAAGCTACATTATAAACTGTAACATTAGGACAGATGATGTTTGGGTATGTCCTCGTTGATGTATGATGCAAGCCTTTGATTACCAGACATTTAACAGTCATTCATTATTTATGTGAAGTCCTTGATCTTGTCGATTTGACTGTCCTGTTGATGCTACTGTCAGTTTCGTAAATAAATGTTTGAAACGTGCCAGCAGTCTTCAATTCATCATTGACTACTGCATGCGAGTGTATGGGTGCATTATTGACTTTACTAAGAGCTTCAAGCATTCGCGTTCTCGTCTACACCCACACTCAGCACATCATAATACCAGTACCACACATCTATAACATGTACGCTGTTTTGTGTGAGTGATCATATTACCCCTGGCAGCGCCTCACGCTGGTGACCTACATCAACACCGCAACATTACACACTCCAGGTGATAAACGATACGTTCACTCTGCCAGCTTTCACATCACGCATAAACAGTACGTTACAGACCATTTAAGGAAATATTTATTATTGTTTTATATTTCATATTTGTACATTTATTAATTCAGCGACGATCCTACTGTAACCGGGGTACAGGGACTCACGGCACCATATAGTCAATGTGTGACCGTGTGGGGTGTGCATATGCTTATTGTATCACTCAAGTCAGGAATTACTGGTATACTGCCAGAGGTCTTCATTCTTGAAGATAATTGTAACCCAGGTTTGTTCCAGAATTCCTCTGTGATGTTTTGTGTCGTGTGACAATTATTAGCATACTATTTGTTCCATATATACTGTAAAACTTTTCAACATGAGGTAATTAAGCAAGTCCTTTGGGTCCAACAAAACAAATTTATTTACTTGTATTTACAAATCCATAGTAAGCAAAGTCATATGCATACATTTTCTTAAAACAATCCTCATAAAAATGTGTCTTGGTACTGGTTATTTATTGGCTATCTTCTCCTTGCAGCCTATCCAAGTTGGGATAATTATTTCTGTTTAACTCCTTTGCGTTTGCTTCTTAGATTTATCCGACTTAGGAGCAAATGGACAGTACAACCTCTATCTTTTCTTATTGATTTGTAGCTAAATCTGACATTTACGAACTCCGCTTCATCCCTTATAAGTTCTGCTCGCTATCTATACAATTATGCATTTCTGGCCTTACCAAGTTTTATTTCTGAAAAAAATGAAACAAGTCACTCGAAGCTGTACTTACTGAAACATAAGAATTTCCAACATATTAAAAGAAAGCTATTTGCTTTACAGAGTTGATATCTTGAAAACTTCAAGACCAGCAGTTATACGTCCGTACAGACTGGTTTTTGGGGACCAACTAACTTCTGATATCGAAATTTGCCTTCGCAAAAGTGGTGCGGGCTTTACCAGCCTTCTGATTGGACAGTCTAATATTTCTTTATTTATTTCATTGGATCTCACATGCCCACCGATGGCGTGTCTCGGCTATTCCGATTTACGTCATTTGTTGCTGAGCAACTGCCGCCAAAAATTAGCGTTGAGTCGCTATTTAACCTAGTTTCAGTCTCAGTCTGATAACCACGTATCTTGAGCCTATTTCAATAAAACCTCGTAACTATTCTTCCTAATCTAACTGATAACAATTAGCACGAATGATGCTATGGTATCAGTACAATGGATGGGTTTGAAAAAAAAATCGAAAAAAGGTGATTCGTCTTACGAGGACAAAAGACAAAGAAAGTAGTCTACGTTACGGCCACAAGGCCTTCGTCAGGAAAAGAAAGAAAGTGAAGGCTAGATAGGAGACATAAGAACTTAAAAATATATATAAAAATAAAACCTAGGTACCTCCCTGAAGGCGAAGCATCGGAATCCTATCACAATCTGATGGACGCTTTGCAAAGCGATTTTTTTTCAAACCCATCCATTGTACTCCACGTCTTACCGCAGTCCCCCTCAACTTCCTCGATTTTATATGGTATCAGTAGTAGGCCATTCGGTGACATAACACTTTACTCTAGCAGAGAAACCCCAACCTAATTTCTCACCACGGAGTACCGATCGATCAGTGCACATTCTGACATCATCATCCCAACATGCTCATTCATCAGATTATTAATCTCCAACAATGTTTTCCCATTGCACCAATCTCTAGACTCCCCTGCAAAGTCGGAGGTGACTTTTTATAATATCAGTTAAAACAATAAATTATCACCCAATTAGAAATTGACCACATACAACAATCAGAATATCACGGCATTACAACGTTCAGACATTCACAACCAAAGCCACACAAATGTGGATCGGTCACAACATCCAAATATCACGTTATTTACCCACAGAAAGCCAATATACGGTCGTTTTAAATACATATATTTAATAGGCCTACATAATATCATAACTTACAAACTCTCCAGTTAAAATTGACACACGCAAGTACATAAATGTGAGCAAGTCATTTACCTTTCTCCTACCTCTCCCCACCTTTTTGTTCAACCCGTTACACAACAAATTATGAATGGCATTAGCAACTGCGTAGTAAAATTACCACACCAAAATGGCGAATGTCGTCTGCTAGTGGGGGTCTGTACGCTCGCTCAAATATTTTTGTATGATTATATTCTCAAACTTATAATACCGACCCTGTCAGCGGTTCTTAAACTGTTCGTGCATTCATTACCCTACACGTATTTGTGTGGAGAATACCCCCCCCCCCCCCCACCACCACCACCACGAACTTTCCTATCCCGTGTCCTCCGTTTAAAGACTTCGCATGTCTTCTATATCAATTATAAATCCGTCTATAATTCCTTCGTCCGTTAGCTTTTCGGCCTTCCTCTATTATTCTCTCCCTTGGTAATTCCAAAACCATGATTGCCTTAAAATACTATCAGTAAAGTCTGCTCAATGTTTGTCCTATCCAAGATCACAGTTTTTTTTTTCATCTCTTGTTTCACTGGTATTTGTCTGGGTATTTCCATCAGTTCCACATTGGTGACCTTGTACCATTTTCATCCTTCTAATCTGGGCAAGCATTCATTTATGAAAGTCTGCAACTTTTTGATTCTTCTTTTTGTTGTCCCCGTGTCTATCACAATGGCCTGGTTTTGTTTTTAATTATTTAATAATTATTATTTTTTTGGGCCTTTTCTATTCTTCTTTAAACAGCAATGCCTGTTCGAAGATCTTGACTATCGTTACCCACTCTCGACTATCATTCGCCATTCGTGACCATCATTCACCATTACTGACTATCATTCGCCACTTCCGACTATCATTCGCCACTCTTGACTACGACTCACGACTGTTAGGTTCTTTGATTCAACGACGTATGTATGTCTCCATTCTTCTATGCTGTCAGATAAATTTGTTTCGCCTTCATGTGTCTGGTACCGTACCTTGAAGCGAGCTACAGGAACAGTTAGCATTCACACTCTTCGACATATACTGAGGGAGACTGATCACCTATGGGTTTGCCCGGACTGCAATGATGTCGATTATATTCAACAATAACAATTACCTTGAAGTGTCCTCTGTAGTTGCTTGTGGAAGCTTCATAATCAGCCATATTATGTCAGATGTCGTTTCTTTACTGTTGTAATATGTTTCAGTAACATCGACACATTTCAAATTTCCTATGAACTAACTGAAACCTAAAGAACTACGAAATATTCTCACCAAGTTTTTAGGACAATGCGAGTATTGCATCGCGAAAACTAAATTGTACACCCATAGAAGAAAGGTGAGGGCGTTACACTTATTTCGTGGTGCATTATTCTGCTTGACACAGATCCCCCGTTGCAAAAAGTATCGCCGTACGTGTAAATATATATCTCTATCTTATATGTATACATAATAGTAGAGAGCATATAGAGTTTATGAAAATTTGTAGTCAAACAGATCTATACAATATAATATACATCGCTGAAGGTAAGAAATTATCACAATTAATAGTTTTAAGAGGTTGAAATGTGTGTGTGTGTGTGGGGGGGGGGGCGGGGGGGGGGGGGTTTATGTTCTATTTCGCCCAAATAATTATTGATAGGTCGTACGATTTCCTCGCTCAAGTCGATACGCACTTAAATATTGATTCGGAGACGGAGTGGTAAAAGGTTTTTTTGGAATTACTGCTGTGTGTGTGTTTTTTTTTCTTCTTGTATACGTACCAAGACAAGAGTTTTAAAAGATATGCCTAAATTAAAAACATAGTGTGATGACCGAGCTGTTTATTACTTAGTCACGTGTCATTCTATTAGATTTTCTCTCACTTCTCCTGGTGTCATCTCGGACGAGTTGATCCGTAGCTTCACAGCTAACGTCTCAGATAAGTTTGACAACGAAGATCCAAATAAAGGTGAAATGGAAAGTAAAGAAATGAGCACAGGAGACATAGTACCGTCTTCAGGACATGCAGCAGACAGAGCATATAGTAATTGATTCCCGTCATTTTGGCGGGTTACTCGCTCGTTTGTCAGCTAATAATCGTAATGAAGATTTCAAAGTTTTGTTGTTCTTTTTTTTTTTGCAAATAGATGTTTTGCCTCGTTTTGGCGAGGCGCGGCTCCGTTCAACCTAGACACAAAGTCCGTTGATTATAATTAGGGAGCATATCCAAATATAAAACACGTTGTGGTCTAGTTATATAAATAATATTGATTTCAAAGTGCCTGGTGTTTGCTGCAGAAAAAACAACCGGTGTTCGATTCTATGAACTATTTTTTTTAAATGGGCGCGAGGTCAGAAAGTTTGAGAACCACTGACCTGTATAGACCCGTAACTTACATCTACGCTCATTCAAGGCTCTCTTTTCTCTTCAGAATTTACAAGCTCTTTCAAATGCGCCATTTTTGTTTAAAGCGGCGTACTGTATCACTATCAAAGTTAAATGCCTCAGCCTTTTTATTTATGAATGGAGCTAGCAATCTTTTTTATTCTAAGCCCCGGTTTCTTGTTCTCTTGGTCACAGGCATATTATATTTCTTTGACCGGCATTTTACATCGTAGTTACGTCTGATAAACTCTGCGTAAACAGAGCTAGCTTTTGGATGAACATCTGAATATACTCCACAAGGCAATGAAATATGTAGACAAAACAGTAGATACACGTTGTAGACGCTATAGTGGATATACGTTGTAGATACTACGGTAGATATAAGTTGTAGGTAAATCTGTATATACTACAGTAGATATAAGTTGATGATAAATCTGTAGACATTACAGTAGATATAGGTTGTAGATAGATCTGTAGACACTACAGTAGATAACAGTTGTAGATAAATATGTAGACACTACAGTAGATATAAGTTGTAGATAAATCTGTACACACTGCAGTAGATATACTGTCACAGGAAGAATTGGGGCCACCTCTTCTCAATCTCTACTCCACTACGACAGTACTCATTTTCAATTGTTGTACGTACTGATTACCTGGAATTTCCGGGTCGACACATATCGTTCTGCTCGTATCAAGAAGATATTTGATATTATCAAAACATTCTGACACTCCTTCTTTTGCGTGATAATTCATCACATTGGCTTGGCGCTACACAGCTTTGCGGAGATTAACGCAGGTAAAAACCCATACGGGCCTGGTCAGTTTCGCATTTAGTTTTGTTTGAACAAGCGAGAGATATAGAGATTACTCGTCTGGGCGACACATTTTGACAGACATGAATGACATAATCATTTCCGGTCCACCTGTGTCAGAGGAAAGTAAGATGTTACATCTGAAACACATTGTCGAATGAGTTTACAGATGTTTGTGGGAGTTTGCCTACAAGGCAATCGGATGTTTTATTTCCATACATGGGAGAGGTGACCTCTGCATTACGCGCAGAATTTTTCCTACGTGGAAATATATTAAATTACCCCACAAAACACGCATGTTTGAAACGATTAGAGCCCTGCTTAGCATCGTAACAAACAAATGCGAGGGAAGACAGTGAATATAATCTGACACTTTTTGCAAGTCTAGTTCACTGTGAGAATCGCTTGCCAAGATGACAACCAGACTTTGCCAGAGCCTAGAATCAAGATTCTTATATTGGAACCGGACCATTGTTTGAGTAATTTTGAGGACTTCAGAACCCATTCAGAACTCTACCATTTAACATGGACACCCGAAATCTAAGGACTCCAAAGCACATGGTCATAGTAGGAATTCATGGTTATAATAACGACCCCTAAGAACACGTGTAAGAGGCCTATTCCAGTGCCTTTATTCCTCTGAGCAAACAGTCTGTAAGCCAAGATTGTCGTAAGTTGTGTATTTTACATTCTATAATTTTCATTACTAACATGTGAACTAATATGTATATATTACCATGTGAATATTAATATGTGAAAATTGCTTGTGGATGTCAAAGTCATTTGAGGCTGGCAACCTCAGCGTATAGAATGATGATTTCATGAACCACCATTGCACGGGCTGGTGATTGCTTTATTGCTAGTTTCTTAAATAGAACTAAAAGCATAGGTAGTCCCAAGTTCCATGGGGTGCAGGGAGGGAACAATGAAAGAAATAATGAACATTCTAATTATAATATTTACATTTTCAAACCAGTGTAAATGTCTGTGTAAACATATTCACTTTACAATTAATGACAGTTTCAAAGCTTTTCAACCAGTGTAGATGTAAATGAAAACATATATCTATACTATTAACCTTTTCATTTGAATGTAAAGTAAATATAAAGCTTTTAAATTTAAATGTAAAGTTTTCTCTCGAGGGATTAAGCTTAATTCTCATTGAGGGTAAAGTCTGAGGTAGATGGGATGGTGGAATAGGAAGATGGGGACATATAAGTATGTGTCGGGAAACTTAATACGCAGAGGGTTTTCGTTTCTCTTCTTTTACCATACTAGTTGGTGGTACCAGTGAGGGTACTTATCTCTTGAACAAAGTGAGGGTAGAAGTCGACTGACGTCGAGCTCGACACCACCATCAGAGACGCGGGACCAGCTTTGCAGTTACTCCCTGATCTTACTTTAAACGCGCTGCGTCTTTAATCTTGAACAGAGACGCGAGAACTCCGGTGACCTATCTGCACAGAAACCAAAAACCCAGCGAGAGCAGAAACTACCATTTGAAGCTAAGTCTAACCTAAAAGCTGCCAAGTGACTTCTTTCATAAAACGCTACCATCGCACGATGATGAGTATTTTCTGTTAAAGATTATTCAAATTGTTTAAACTGTTAAAACTTAGTTGATTATTAAATATATTATTTGCAAATATACAAATTTAACGTCGGTTTAATCATTTTGGATGTACTGCATGTTTATCTCAGTTAATTTACTAAATACACTCTAAACAGAGCTATACCAGAATAATAAGAATTCCACTGAGTAAATCAGGGTGGGGGCTTGAACGAGCTGAAATTAATAATTGCTTAATTCTTCATAAAAGGCGGCGGATCAGATTTGTAGACAACAGTAACAATTGTAGATAAACTAAATCTGTAGACACTACAGTAGATATAAATTGTAGATGAATCTGTAGATACTACAGTAGATTGATATAGGTTGTAGATAAATCTGTTGTCCGTGGTTGCCTCTCCTTAGCTCTGCAGTAGTGACCCGACAATGGCCAAAACTCAAGAGTAACTAATGTGGGTCTTCAAAGGTGTCTACCTGTGGTGAGTAGAGAAGGGAGCATAGACTGAAGAAATAAAAGAGAGTACCAATCTCTTCCACAGTGCTTTTGGCTCGCTGTAGGTGATAGTCCGACACTTGTAGAAAGAAATATTTCAGGAGACTGAAATGTAAACTCTTCTCAGTTAAGTCAAGAAGCAAATTCCCTCAAGGATCCTGAGAGTATGTTAGCTCTTCAGCCACAATTCTCCTGAGGTACCGTACTGATATAGCTAACAAGACCCGCAGCTGGTAACTAAGACAATAATTAACACACAATTACCTACCAAGCAATACAGAACATTTAATGAAAAGAACAAAAACAACAGTGAAATTCTTGTCAAGGAATATAAATAGACAAAGCTATATTTATTAAAGCAAAAAAAAAATAGGTATCAGTCATACTATTACATAAAATGACATGAACCAGGAATTCAAAACAAATGACAGTGTTAATCCCACAGGTTGTGGGCCATCCTTGGAGCTGCAAACATATAATAGTGTAATGCATACACATATCATCAACTGTTGTTGTATGCTGCCAAGAAATAATGGGGTTATGCATTCTATGAAACACCCTCAAACAACCCAAAGGACCCCAAGCGCATACAAAGATCATATAACAGTAAATATATGAATTCCATAAAATATACAACCATTAAAAAACAAAGTAAGTGCATAAATGAAGAAACTGCATTAACTGCTTGTAACTAAAATAAAGCAGTTCAAACATTCAATAAAAATAATTGCATACAAGGAGATACTGCATTAATTAATGGTAACTGAACATTACATAAATTAGTGACATAAACCAAGTTCAAGCTCACCCGCTTTGTTCCAAAATTGCAGTTTGGCTTCACAAAGACAGCACCTATATATAACAATGTTTTTGCACTTTGGTTTGACAAATACAAGCTAGAAACTTCCAGTAACTGGTCTTTCTTCTCCGGGCTTACAGGTTGTGAGTGACGAACCCACGGATTCCTTCTACATTAATACCTTTAACAAAGCGGACATTAATCAGTCACCGCGTCCAGGTCACCTGGAAATTCCAGCAGTCGATTGTTTGGCCCTTCACTGAGTGACCTGCGGTTAGCGATAGGTCATTGGAAACTCCTTGGCCTACTGGGTCATGCCCCCAACACAGGGGGGAGGACAAAATACCAGAGCGACAGAAGAGAGAGAGAGAGAGAGAGAGAGAGAGAGAGAGAGAGGGGAAGAAGAAGTTAGTGAATAGATAGAGAGAAGAGGTTGGCGAATAGCGAAGATTTTCACGACACTACCTTCGAACGAGGTTACTCTTGGCAGAGCTGTAGATAGAAGGATAATTATGCTTCTACCTCAAGGGAGTGTTCACAAGATATTCAGAAAGCGAGAACAATATCTGCATGAGGCTGAGCAAATGTTAACTCTAGTATCTGCCGTCAACTTTTGTGAAGGATAGGGTTGTCTTATAATTCGTTAGCTCGTTCAAGCCCCTAGCTTAGTTAAGTCAGCGAAATTCCTCTTTTTATTATATAGCTCTGTTTAAGTGTATTTAAGAAATTGTCTGAGACATACGGATGTAGTACATTCAAAATAAATAAATCAACTTTAGATTTGTCTTTATACAAGTAGCAAATTTAATAATCAATTATGTTTTAACATTTATAAAATGAATAATTCTTTAATAAATAATAGTCATCATCGAGTGATGTTATGGAGTTAAAAATTGGATAGTTCACTTGGCAGCTTTTATGGTTCTACTTAGCTGCCAATGAGTTTGTCTGTTCTGCTCTAGCTGATGTTTGGTTCTTTGTAGATGGATGACTGGATCACACTCGTCACTGGTCAAGTCTAAAAGTTGTAGCACGTTCCAAGTCAAGTGTCATGTAGTAACTACCAAGCTGGTCCCGCGTCTCTAAGACCCGTCTGATGATGGTGTCTAGCGTCGACTTTAGGACACTTATACCCTCACTTGTTCCAGAGATAGTATCCTTAGTTGGTACCACCAATTAGAATTACAAAAGAGAAACAAATGCCCTCTTATTTAGTTTCCCAACACATACTTATGTGTCCTCCTCTTCCTATTCCACCATCCCGCCTATCTCAGAACTTTACCCTCGATGAGAATTAATCTTAATCCCATTGAGCGAAACCTTTCTTTACATTTAAATTGAATATATTTATGTTTAACCTTACATTGGTTGAAAAGGTTAAAAATATATATTGAATATGGTTCCCTTTGCATCTACACTGGTTGAAAATGTTAATAATATAGATTATGTACATCATTTCTTTCATTATTCACTCCCTGCTCCATAGGGAACTTGGGACTACCTCTGCTTTTGGTTCTCTGTAAAAAAAACTTGCAATAAAGCAGTCACGAGCCCTGGCAGTGATGGTTCATGAAATCATCATTCTATATGCTGAGGTTGCTACCTCAAATGACTTTGACATCCACCAGCAATTTTCACATATTAATATTCACATGTCAATATATACATTTAGTTCACGTGTTAATAATGCAAAATATAGAATTTAAAATGTACAACTTACGCCAATCTTTAGGCTCACAGACTGCTGGCTCAGAGAAATAGTTTAAGGCAGCTTGACGATGCCACTTACATGTGGTCTGGGGTGTTGTTATTTTAGCCATAAGTTCCTACTTTGACTTTGCGTTACAGTTTCCTCAGATTCCGGATTTCCGTGTTAAAATGGTAGAGTTTTCCTCAAGATGCTTAAAGGTCAAGTCTGGTAAATGAAATCTGCCGCTATTCTTAACTCTGGCAAAGTCTGGCTGTCTTCTTGGCGCGAGGTGAATTTTCACAGTGTTCTAAACTGACTAAAGTGTCAGGTTATATTACACTTCGCTTCCCCTCGCAGTACTTATTTACGATTTAGGAAGTGTCCAATCAGGAATTTTGTTCTTCCTACGTTTCGAATGCCTTCTTATCGTGTCAAAGCCTGCGTGTTTAAGTGGGGTAATTAAAAATATTTCCACTAGGAACTATTCTGTGCGTTAATGCAAAGGTCATGCCTTCCATATAAGGAAGAAAGATTTCCGTACTATTCTCGTCAGTGATTACAAATAACTTCTTACTTTCATCTCAAGTATTATCTTCGTAATAATTCTGCCGGAAGCTTATTACAACATTCCGACTGTCAGGTGCGTGTCTGTAATCTATTCGCAAGCGGATGATGTATCGCCCGGCACGCCTTAGTTAAACACAACGCTCGTTCCCTACTCGAACTAACCGGCCCATCTGGGTTATTTACCTGTGCCTAATCTTAGCAAAGCCGAGAAGCGTAAAGCAACATGACGAGTTATCGCCGAAGGGAGTGTACAATTGATTAGAAAGTACCAAATATCTGCTTGACAGCAGAGAAAGTAAATGTGCTGACCACTGAAAATTTCACGTAATCAGTACTCACAACAAATGTATTTGACTACTCCGGAGAGGACAAGAGATCGACTCAAAATTATGTGATATCTGTAGACACTACAGTGGATGTAAATTGTAAATAAATCTGTAGATACTACCGTAGATATAAGTTGTAGACACTACAGTAGATATATGTTGTAAACACTACAGTAGATATACGCTGTAGATAAATCTATAAACGCTACAGCAAATATAGATTGTAGATAAATCTGTTGACACTACAGTAGATATAAGTTGTAGATAAATCTGTAAACGCCACAGTAGATAAAGATTGCAGATAAATCTGTAGACACTACAATAGATATAAGTTGTAGACACTACAGTAGATATAAGTTGTAGATAAATCTGTAGATACTACAGTAAATATAAATCAGTGTTTCTTAACGGGGGCGGTACCGCCCCCTTGGGGGCGTTTTTAAGATTTCTAGGGGCGTTCTGATGGGTCGCAACGATTGGGGGTCGCTACTTCCATTCAGGGGGGCGTTGTGTACATTTTTACATGAATCAATATGAAAGAATTACAAAAGATATTCCCCTTCGCATAGCTTGTAACACGATATTTTTTATTTGCCCTTCGTCCCATGGAGCGTTTCAAGGATTCCAAAAGCAAATTTTTAGTACCTGGGATGTTACCATTGTCAGGAGACAGTAGGCGGAGATTTATGTCCCTTCAACACTCGAAACAATTGTTAGCCTCTCGACACACCCAAGCTAACCTTCTCTCTCTCTCCACTCTCGACCATATTTTCTTCTGGAAACACATTCCCGTCAAACATTGATTAGCCCGTAAACACATCACATGTTTCGAGTGTAAAGAATTAAACCCAGTCAGTATTGAGGATTGATGAGGTGTAGATGTATGTGCAGTGATATTATAGTAAAATTTTCAATATGTCAGCAGTAAAGAGAAAGTGTCGACAATATTCAGTTGAATATTTGAAATTCGGTTTTGTACCTTCAGCCGTAAATGAACAATTACCAATGTGTTTGCTGTGCCAGCAAGTGTTTTCTAACGAAGCAATGAAACCGTCACGGCTTAACGAGCGTTTTACCAAGAAACACTCAGATAAAGTTGGCAAAGATATTTCTTACTTCCAGGATTTAAAACAAAAGTTTGAAAGCCGCAACACTGTCACTAATATGTTTAAAAAAAAAGTATAATCACAATGATAAAGGTCTCATTGTATCTTACAAAATTGCACACATGATTGCGAAGTGTGGTAAACCTCACAACATTGGAGAATCTTTAATTTTACCAGCTGTACGGGAGGTAATTAGCACAATGATGGAAAGAAATCCAAGTGACATCATTTCTTCTATTCCATTGAGCAATGATACTGTTTCAAGAAGAATAGATGAGATGGCAAGCGATGTTGAAAATCAGCTGTGTACTGATTTGCAGTCTACTGAATTTTCACTACAGTTGGATGAAAGCGTCGTGCGTGATAACGAAGCTTTGCTGCTCGCATATGTGAGATACATAAAGAATGAAAATATCATAGAGGATATGTTATTTGCAAAACTACTGACAGCAGATACAAAGGGGTTATCAATCTTTGAAACCCTTGAAACATTTTTGTTGGTAAAACAAATTCCTTTTTCCAATGTCATCGCATGTGCGACAGACGGCGCACCAGCTATGGTTGGTCGTCATCGTGGATTTCTGGCCTACTTAAAAAATGTGGCACCAGGTGTTTTAACAATTCATTGTGTTATTCATCGACAACATTTAGTCGCCAAGCATCTTAGTGACAGACTCCACAAATCAATGAACTGTGTTATCAGTGTTATTAACAAAATTAAGGCGCATTCGTTGAACGATAGATTATTTCGTAAACTTTGTTGTGATAATGGTGAAGAGTTTGAACGTCTTCTCCTACACACGGAAGTACGATGGCTGTCCAAAGGTAACTGTTTAAAAAGATTATGGGCATTATTTGATACTGTTGTAGAGTTTTTGGATTCAATCAAAGAAGAATTTAGCATCGAAAGAGAAGTATTGCGAAACGATGTGGCCTATCTTTCAGATATATTTGAAAAGTTAAATGAGGTTCTTCTTAAGCTACAAGGAAATGAGATCAGTCTGATTAAAGTGAAAGGAATTATCATGGGGTTCATCAACAAATTGACATTATATAAAAAATAATCTTAGTCGCCGAGAAATTTCTAATTTTCCATGTTTACTGCAGTTAGGTGGGGACAGGCTTAAAGATTCAGATTTAGAGGTTTATTGCAGTCATTTGTTCGCTATTAAAAATGATATGAGCATAAGATTTAAAGACTTGCAAGAACTAATAATACCGGATTGGGTGATTAATCCGTTTGAATCAGACGTGGAACAAGTTAGTCAACATTTACAAGAAGAATTAATTGAGCTACAAAATGACTTCGAGGCAAAAGCACGATTCAGTCACACACATTACGAAAATTTTTGGATCCAGCAGAGGCTTGCATATCCCGTTCTTTGGCGTGAAACTAAATTGCTAATTACAGCATTCCCAACATCGTATTTGGTGGAGAAGGGGTTCAGTGCAGTAGTGTTGCTACTACAAAAGCAATGAAACCGACTGCAGATTTGTAACAGGAGATTTGAGACTTCTTTTAACAAACTTAGAACCAAATATCTCATGACTGGCTGAATCACACCAAGCGCAAGGATCTCATTAAGCTTCATTAGTAAGTGAATTTTTATATAATTATATCATTAATATTAACTAATAATTTTTCCAATTGTTTCATGTTTAAATAAGGAAAGGCTTAAATATCTGAAGATATATATGCAGTCATTTAGGCGCTATTAAAATTATATGATTATGAATATGATAGTTATAGAGTTGTAAGAACAAATTTTATATCATTTGCTCTGCCGATTTGTAATTCAAGGATAATGAACTTGTGGTGTATATAATTCCGTACTTAAACTCATATTTTATATAACTGTGCTTTTAAAAATGTGCTTTCTCTTTTTCTTTATATTGTAAGAAAAGATAGCTTTTTTACAAGTATGGTGGAATATATGTATATATGTGTGTGTGTGTGCGTGTGTGTGTGTGTGTGCGCGCGCGCACGATAAAGAGAAAGGGGGTGTTAAAAGGGTGGGGGGGGGGGGCGTTTTAAAATATTAGTTCTCAAAAGGGGGCGTTGCTACTATCAGGGTTGAGAAACACTGATATAAATTGTAAATAAATCTGTAGATACTAGAGAAGATATATGTTGTAGATAAATCTGTTGACACTACAGTACATATATGTTGTAGACACTACAGTAGATACAAGTTCTAGATAAATCTGGAGACACTATAGTAGATATAAATTGTAAATAAATCTGTACATACTACAGTAGATATATATTGTAGACACTACAGTATATTTAATTGTAGACACATCTGTATACGCTACAGTAGATATAAGTTGTAGATAAATCTGTAGATACTACAGTAGATATAAGTTGTAGACATTACAGTAGATATAAGTTGTAGATAAATCTGTAGACACCACAGTAGATATAAGTTGTAGACACTACAGTAGACATGTTATAGATAAATCTGTAGACACTTCATTAGATTTAAATTGTAGACACTACAGTAGATATATGTTGTAGATAAATCTGTAAACACTACAGTAAATATAAGTTGTAAATAAATCTGTAGACACTACAGTAGATATACATTGTAAATAACTCTGTAGATACTACAGTAGATTTAAATTATAGATAAATATGTAGATACTACAGTATATAGATATACGTTTTTGATAAATGTGTAGATACTACAGTAGGTATAAATTGTAAATAAATCTGTAGATACTACAGTAGATATAAATTGAAGATAAATCTGTACATTCTACAGTATATAGATGTGTTGTAGATAAATGTGAAGACAATACCAAAGGTGTAGATTGCCAAGATAACACCAATTCAAAAAGGGTGTAGTGTGTCCTGGACATTCTAAGACTCCGACGAGTAGATAAAGAGTGAAATCGTTTGTTTCATAGATCTGTGTAGATTATTCATGCTATAAACAGAGCTTCACTAGTCCGAAGAGTTCAGGACCACAGATGTCATGTAGACACTAGATATAAGTTGTGAGATTGCTAAATGTGTAGATACTACAGTAGAAAACATATAAGTTGTCCTGGGGAGCAGTTAATTATAAGATACTACAGAGGTTAGTATATACCTAAGACATACGGGAGGCGAGTCATTGTAGATAAATAACAAGAAGAGACTGTAGATACTACAATAGATATAAGTTGTAGATAAATCTGTAGATACTTCAGAAGATAAATTGTAGATAAATTAGTAGATACTACAGTTGATATAAGTTCTGGTTAAATGTGTAGATACTACAGTAGATATAAGTTGTAAATAAATCTGTAGATACTACAATAGATATAAGTTGTAGATAAATCTGTAGATACAGTAGATATAAATTGTAGATAAACCTATAGATGCTACAGTAGATATAAATTGTAGATAAATTTGTAGATACTATAGTAGATACAAATGTTTAAGTAGATACAAATTGTAGATAAGTCTGCAGATCATATATTGCGCTGTCTTTATCATCATCATCATGTTCCAAAGGGAACATCGAGCTGCAGCAGTTGGTCGTGACTGAAAACCAGTAGATTATAGAAGTTATAAGGCTATAAGGCCCTAAACACTAATGTAAGAAAGGGATATATGACAAGATGGCTGCTAATAGATGTCAAGAAGAAAACAAGCCCATCATTAGCCACACACGTCAAAAATGGATCTGTAAATATTAGACAAACGGAAAAGATCGAGGGAAAAGGACGCACAAGAAACTAAATAAGATAAGAACTGGCATAGGGTGACATATCAACTAAGATAGCAAATAATTTCTGAATCGCTAGAATACTCAAAAGATGGACAGTTGTGGAGGGTTGTGATCGCCAGCGAAACGTCCTACTGATAATGATGAATGGATGCTCTTCCACCATTGCCAGAAAAAAAAGTTAGATACTCAAGACTTATTAATCGTAAACAAGTAATAACAAAAATAAAAAAAATTCTCATAAGATAAACAAGAAGAATAAAAAGAAAGGAGAACGTTAAGACAACTACAAAGAAAGAAGTGGCAGACACTGCTCGGATTCAAAACAGGTCCATTTAGGTGACGCCATCGTCTCGTTGCAAAACAATAAACGTGTTAAGGAAACGACCAACTAACGAGTAATAAACAAGTGCTGTCAATAATGTAACCTTTCACGTGCAATAACTGGAGAATGTAGAATAATTCTGGTAGCTATTGTTATTGTTAAGTGTAAAGAATACGTTGCGTCATTGTTAACAGCTGGGCTGCCATACTCCCGCCCGTCGCCCGACACATCCGATTTCAGAAAGCTCTGTTATTCGGGTTTGCTTTCCTTAGCCCGTGGCTGTCGCCAGCTTTTGACTTACTCGGCAGCAGATGTTTGAAATCAGAGTGTTCTTTCTCTTAGATGTGTTCTCACTCAAGGCCTACGTGCCACATCTACCGGGAACATTCTAGTTTGAGGGTTTCAAGATAGCCTCCCTTGCTCCTTCTCCTGCAATTTTAAAATCACTCAGGGTACGAGACGGTCATGAGCTGGGCATTTCTGCTCTCTAATTCTATGATAAGAAACACCTCGCAGCTCTAGGCCATGGCCGGCGAAAAACCAATTAAAAAAAAAAAAACATGAAGGGTATTTTCCATCAGGTAACACCGGTTCCTTACACTTCATTGAATATTTTCATTGGTTACAATTGCGGTTTGAAATCTGACATTAAATACGGAATATCCTGTTTCACGTGTGTGGTGGTGTTTCAAAAAAAATGGGAAGAAAAAAAGGGCCGCTCAATAAATGGCTTTTAAAATCTTCTCGAAGGTTGGTCCCTTTCATGTCCGAAGCTGTTATCAGGTTTGAAGGTTCTGTGCGCTGAGCATGGGTTGGTAAATGCTAAGTTTAATGTTGGAACTGTTTCCTGTGTCAGTACCGGTGCAGTATTTTTATACTGCTCAATTATTCATTCCCTTTTTTCTTGCCTCATAGGAAATGAAAAACCCCAATCCTTAATACTGACCCAAAGGTTTTCATTCATTCATGAAAATATCCTGTTTTTTTTTTTTTTTTTTTTGCTTGCTTTAACGTATAGTTGTTGTGGAATTTTTCCTGTGACGTACAGTTTGTTGTGGAATTTTTCCTGTGACGTATAGCTGTTGTGGAATTTTTCATGTAACGTATAGATGTTGTGGAATCTTTCCTGTGACGTATAGTTGTTGTATTGTGTACGGTGACATAGTTTTTGTTGCATTCTTTGCAGTAACGTATAGTTGTTGTCGAATTGTTTGCGTTGTCGTAAAGTTTGTAGCTTGGTCTCGTATTGTTTGTTGTGACGTATAGATTTTGTCGCAAAGTTAGTTGTGACGTATAATTTTTGTCGTATTGTTTGCGGTGACATATACTGTAGCATTTGCGGTAACGTATTGTTTGCTATAACGTATAATTATATTTGCGGTAACGTATAGCTTGCTATAACGTATAACTGTATTTGTGGTAACGTGTAGCTTGCTCTAACGTATAACTGTATTTGCGGTAACGTATAGTTTGCTATAATGAGTATTTGTTGCCGTATTGTTTGTTATAACGTATATTTATTGTTGTATTGTTTGCTATAACGTATATTTGTTGTCATAATGTTTCCGTCCTTAGCCAAAGACCGACCAAGCAGTCAGAGGCCATCACGCCTTGTGGCGTCTTAAGGGCAACAGCAGATTGATTTTCTCTGTTGTAGTTTCCCATCACGCCTAGCGGCGTCTTTAGGGCAACAACAAATAGATCCATCTGCCGTTGTTTCCGTAATCGGTGTGACAAGCCAACGGGTGATCAGCCCATTGGGCTGTCAGAATGTTTGCTATAACGTATATTTGTTGTCATATTGTTTGCTATAACGTATATTTGTTGTCATATTTTTTTCTGTAACATATATTTGTTGTCGTATTGTTTGCTATAACAAAAAATGCACATAAAGCCACTTAGCTGGGAACAAGGATGGTGGATCTGTCGCACAGCATCTCCTGGACAGGTTGTCAGCGTAGCAGGGGCACATCACAGGTCGAGCAGAAATAATGTAGCTACTGGATATCCAAATAGACCTCCTTTAAAACTAACTTCCCATCACAACCGTGATGAAAACGTTTTGCTTATAATTCATTATTCAAATTTTCTTAAACCTTGTTAAACTTAAATGATTATTAAATCTGTTATTTGTAATTATACAAATTTACCTTCGATTCAATCATTTTAACTGTACTGCATGTTCGTCTCGGTCAATTTACTCTAAACAGAGCTATACCAGAATAATTCGAATTACACTGAGTAAATCAGAGGTGGGGGCTTGACGAGCTGAAAATAATAATTGCTTAATCCTTCATAAAAGTTGTCGGCAGAATTAACGTGCTCAGCTATTGCAGCATTGTTTTCGCTTCTATGAATATCTTGTGAACACTACCTTTGGATAGAAGCGTCATTACCCTTCTATCTACATCTCTGCCAAGAGTAATCTTGTGTAAAGATAGACACCTTTGACGACCCATTTAGATACTCTTGAGTTTTGGCCACTGATGGACCACTACTGTAAAGCAGTGGAGGCAACCCGTGTGTGTGAGAGAGAGAGAGAGAGAGAGAGAGAGAGAGAGAGAGAGAGAGAGAGAGAGAGAGAGAGAGAGAGAAGACGTGGCTGTATAACAGCGAAAGGTGAAGTAGTGTTTTCTCCTTCAGAAAAAAATGCCTTCATCAGCATCAGTCTTGCCCGAGCTTGAAAACGCCCGCAACAATAATCAAACACCTTCATTAAATCAGGTCGTGGGAAGCAAGGCATTAGGAGTGGTTATATTTCATATGTCAGAACTGGCAGATTATTCTTGCTTCCGGATATGATTGCATTATCAATCGAATGTCATGTCATATAAGACAGCATTAACAACCAAATATCATGTTGTTGTATAAGACGGCATTAACTTACAAATGTCAGCTGTCGTATAAGACAGCATTAGCAACCACATGTCATATAAGACAGCATTAGCAACCACATGTCATATACAACAAAAGACAACGCAGATCTGCAGCCAGTTTTGATGCTGAAGTCACTCAGTTTAGCGAAAGAAAGCCCCAATGGCAGTAAATATAAGACAGACTACGTACTAGCTGCTCAACGCCATTAAAAAAAATATATACTTAGAACCGAATATTTTATTTACAATAATTCTAGAAACATATAACTTCGTTTTCACCTAGAAAAGGAGAAAACAAAAAAAAAAAAAACTTTTTTCGATTTTCAAAGATACTTAACAACAGTTTACTTCTGGGAAAGAAAAAAAATTGAAGATTCTCACTGAGTCCAACAGTATGATGTCCTAATCCACAATGGGTCAAGGACAAGTCCTACAACGCTTACTCTAAAGTAGAATTTGCATTATATTACGTTGTTTTCATTTGTTTTGTTTGTGACCGCGAAGAAAAGTTTACGTTATATCTGTATTGTGCTTTTCTAACCCTAAGTGCAGATAACATTTCCAGGGTTGGCGCCATTTTTTGAGCAGCTAGACAGGCGCATGTCTTAAATGAAGTCTTGCGTGATATGAAGGAATATAAACTATAACCAGATCTGGCAAGTTGCCTGTTTGTATCTCCAGTTGTTAGTTTATTGTACACGATAAACGTGGCACGCCATTTGTTATATTTGATCAAGTCAACAAACCTAGCATTCAGTGAACAAATTACAAATGAACTCAAGTGTCTGGGAACACGTTAGATTTCACGCGCTGCAGACCTTCCTCGCTGTGAGGGTCTTGGACGCTGCTGACGATCTCCAAGGGAAGCTACAGACACAAGCTCCCTCGTCTCAACGGGGGCATCAGGTCTACTTTATTCCGCTGTCACACATCAGCGGCTTTTCCTCGTCCACCAAGACAAGATGGGCGTTTTAATTTTACAAATGTAATTCAGGCGTGACAATGAAATACAGGTTGAGTGTAGGGTGTCTGGGAAATGATGTTCACCATCACACGTGACTTACGGTGAGAAGAGCTTACACAGACGGCTAAGCTACGTTTATTGTCGTTCATTCACTACCACTTTCACGACAATAGTCTTTCCCCGCTTTATCGTCTCGATAGCAGTAATGATCCACAAGCCTAATATTGTGTACTTAAGAATAGATCACTTCCGTTCTACTAAGCTTGATGTCGTTAAAAAAAAAAAAACTAAGGAGGATTGTGCGTCGGGTTACCAACCTCGCCATGTACAACATGTACATGTACAACAATATGACGTTAAAAACCAGCTCGTTTACGTATGGCACCAGACCCTAGCAAAAGTGGAAGGCCCCTTTTTGAAAAAAAAAAGTATCGGCTAAAATAAGCTATACACTTCTTGCGCTAATTAATTATAATTGTTATCGCCTGCTCAATACAGAATATTTTATCGCATTTTTTTTTTCTTTTTCTTTTGTCCTTGGCCGCTGACTCACAAAGCAATCAGTGGCCAACACGCCTGGTGGCGTCCTGTAGGGCAACAACAAACTGTCTCCACTATGCTCGGTCGGCAGCCATCCTTCATGTGGTGCCCCAGCACTGGTTCATGCTTAGCATCTCTGTCTCCGTAGTTCTCCGCCAGGTGGCTTTTGGCCGTCCTTGCTTACGCTTTCCTTCTGGAGTCCATAGCATGGCAGTTTTGGTGATGACGTCAGTTCTGATGATATGCCCAACCCAATTACAGCGTCCACCCGCTATGATGTTGTCAGTTCTGAGGATATGGCCAACCGAATTACAGCGTCTACCCGCTATGATGATGCACACGTCTTTTTGGTGGGTCTTTTATATTTGGACACGCGCCCTAATATAACCGACAGTCCTTGTGTCTAGGTTGAACAGCACGCGCTTCGGGAAATAGGGCAAAACTACTAATTAACCAAAAAATTTCAGATAAAAAAAGTAAATTATGAGGATGGAGGTTACAAATCTATTTTGTTCCAACACCATTAATGACAGAAGCGATCTGCACGGAAATTTTTTGGGTGACATGTCACATTTCTTCAACATCCCCTTCCCCTATCGCCAAAACATGTTGACCCCTCTCCACATCTCACTGCTTGACGTCATTTGTGGATGACCCCTAAGGTGACCAACTGCAGTGGTAGTCGCACACTACATAGGCTGCGAAAAGATGATGGAATACGTGTTAACTGTCATACGGTGCTAGATATGGAGACGGGGGAGATACTGGGGGCAATTAATGATCGCCTATTAGACAACGACCCTGCAATAGATGAATCATCAAAGCTAACATCAAAGCTAACATCAAAGCTAACAACAAAGCTAACATCAAAGCTAACATCAAAGCTGGACTTTGGCATCAAACGTAAGACCAGCAGGGATGGACGTATGAGAGAATGTATCAGCTGTTTATACAACTAGCGCGTTACAGGAACACTTAGCATCCATACCCTGCGACATTTGCTATGGGAGACTGAGCACCTACGGGTTTGCCCTGAGTGGAGTCATGTCGATCCTGATCATCAATAACATTTACGGCAGGAGGACTACGAATATATTAGAATAAGTATATTAGTTCGACAGTAGCTTTTCACAAGGAAGGGATAAGTATATTAGAATTACAGCAGCTTAGCACAAGGAAGGGATAAGTATATTAGTTTGACAGTATCTTATGACAAGGAAGGGATAAGTATATTAGTTCGACAGTAGCTTATCACAAGGAAGGGATAAGTATATTAGTTCGACAGCAGCTTATCACAAGGAAGGGATAAGTATATTAGTTCGACAGTAGCTTATCACAAGAACGGGATAAGTATATTAGTTCGACAGCAGCTTATCACAAGGAAAGGATAAGTATATTGGTTCGACAGTAGCTTATCACAAGGAAGGGATAAGTATATTTGTTCGACATTAGCTTATCACAAGGAAGGGATAAGTATATTAGAATGACTATCTTTTCACAAGAAAGGGATAAATATTTTAGAATAACAGTATCTTATCACAAGGAAGGGATAAGTATATTAGAATGACGGTACTTTTTCAAAAGGAAGGGATAAGTATATTAAAATGAACGTATCTTATCACAAGGAAGGAATAAGTATATTAGAATGATGGTACTTTTTTCAAAAGGAAGGGATAAGTATATTAAAATGAACGTATCTTATCACAAGGAAGGAATAAGTATATTAGAATGATGGTACTTTTTCAAAAGGAAGGGATAAGTATATTAAAATGAACGTATGGGGAGCCGCGCTGGTGTAATGGCTACAACGTTGTACTGGCGACCAGGTGTTCATGGTTCAAACCCGGCAGTCGGCGTTTGAAGAAATGTTTACGGCCGGAAATTTGACTGAATAACCTGAACGGCTCCTGCACATAAATCCCGTGTGGATGGGAAGGAGCGAAGCTCCTGACCGGGTTGGAAGGAAAGTCCACTGACCCCCCCAGCCTCGCAATGACATGTCATTGGGCCGAAAGAGCTGGAAAGCTCGAGTGCCGCTGGTTATAGAAAAAAAAAATGAACGTATCTTATCACAAGGTAGGATAAGTATTTTAGAATGACAGTATCTTATCACAAGAAAAAATAAGTATATTAGAATGACATTATCTTATCACAAGGAAGGGATAAATATATTAGAATAACAGTATGTTATCACAGAACAAGATAAGAGTATTCACGTGCCGAGAATACACGATTGTTACTTCCAAAACTGCTTCAAATTGGTAGAATTAGGAAAACCTGGAGTGAATTTTGAGGTTTCAACCCAGGTGCAGCGAGTTCATTTCCCAGTGCAAGCGGAAAAAAATCAAAAGGCAGCTCACATTCAGGGGTCATGACCGAAGTCATATTTCGTTCTTAACACACGAAAAAAAAAATCGTATGTGATTAGTCAGCCAGATGTCTACAAGACTCCTGCCTCATGTGCCTACAATGTCTTTGGCGAAGTGAAGGTTAGACAAATTAATGAATAATGTCACATAAGGGAAGTTTTTTTTTATAGATATACGAGAAAGTCACCCGCCAAAACATGGCGAGAAATAATTACATTGTGCTCTGTCTACTGCATGCCCTCATTTCCATTTTGCTTCAGAAGTAAGGAAACAGTATGGCACGAAGTCATAGAAGCTTTATCTATTGTGATCAATACGGTTTCACTTGTTAAATATGTTAATGTTAATCAGAATCGACGTCATTGCACTCCGGGCAAACCCATAGGGGCTCAGTCTCCCTCAGCAAATGTCGAAGGGTATGCATGCTAATTGTTCCTGTTGCGCTCTGGTTTATCCGGCGCCATAAGTATATTTATAACACAATGGGCGTAGTTTTAACATTCGTGCAATTCAGCTCCCCACACACACACACACACAAACGCGCTAAGAAAAAGATCACTTTAGTGGGAAAAGGTATACGATAGTAACGTTAGGAAGGGATAAGTAAATTATGATGGTCATCGTCTAGAGAGTATGGTTGTAAGAATATCAGGGATAGACCAACAACGGCTCATCATAATCTAAAATTATGCGGTCACCTTCGCCAAAATCTGCTTAATTGCACCGTTAAGGCGCTCACACACTCCGTTCGCTTGAGGATGGTAAGGAGAGGTGAACGTCTGGGCGATCCTCGGCAATTTCGTGACTTCCGCCATTTCCTTGGAGATAAACTGTGTTCCCCTATCTGAGAGAATGCACTCCGGGAACCCAGATCGGCTAAATAACAGCTGTAGCGCTCTGCTACAGCTTGCGAGGTGATCGATCGCATCGGGACCGCCTCCGGCCATCTGGTACATAGATCTACCATGGTGAGAATAAACCGGAACCCTCTATCCGATGCGCACGGTAACGGACCTATTATGTCGACAGCGACCTTCTAGAAGGGGCATAGGGCCAAGTCCACTGTCTGTACCGGGGCCTTTGGGATCTACCCTTGTATGCCATCTGCTGGCACACCCGACATGATCGACAATATAACTTGATGTCCTTCTTGCACACTGGCCAATAAAATCTTAAGAGTGTACGACACGTTCAAGTAATAAACAACTATTCATGGGCAATGACTGCAATTTATTGCACAATAACAGTGGCGGATCTACAAGTTGGGGCCCTAAAACTTGAACTCTCGGAGACGCCCCTTTTATTTTAAAAAAAGTGTTGGGGAATAGGAAAGAAATGTATTATATAGAAAACTGGAAAATTCCGAAACAGAAAAGCAACAAAACTACAAACGATATAATATGTTTATTAGGCCTATTCTAGTAAATGACTGAATTATTTAACTAACTTTACAAATTATTTTTTTTTCTATTTCAGGGCCTTGGGTCCTAAACGTCATTAGCTTCAAAGTAGATGCGCCTCTGCATACCAAGTACAAAATGAATACTGTTTAGCACCTCGTGCGCCGTGTATCAAATGCGAACAGTTACATTCGATCCCACCCAAAATGTGATATCGTTATGAGAATCTCCACCTAAGTACTACGATGCGAAAAACCATAAATTAACAATCACGATTTTCGGCTGAAATGAATAAGAGTGGGCCGTGTGTTCGATAAACACCCAAGAATTCAGAAAAGCAGTAATAATGGCAGTGGCATACTAAGGGGGTTGCGGTCTGCCCTGGGGGACAGTCAGGAAGGGAGTGCCATCGGACACTATTATAATAGAACTTTCTGTTAAAAATATACTTGCGAGTGTGTTTCTTTGTGGGGTGGGGGTACCAAAGGTAGTCTCCGCCCCAGGTGCCGTATACAGTAAGTTCGCCTCCCCCCCCCTTCCGGTAAGGATTCATAATCATAAACCTAACCATAACCCTAACCTTATTCCTAACCACAACGATGTTTTGACTTAAGTAGAATGATTTCGAAGAACGCGTCCCACTTTTGTTCATTTCAACCCTACTTTCTAACATCAAGTATCAAAACAAGATACAACCTGAATGAGCCAATCATGTCACAGCTGCTTTCTCTCGCTGTCCAGCCAACATGGCCTCCTATGGTCCCAGATCTGAATCAAATCAAGAAGTGTCATCTAAAGACCGTATATCCGCGAGAGTTCTCTCTGATTAGCCAATCATGTTTCCGCTCCTTGGTCACATGCTACTGGCGTTTATTTGTACATGATTTATTTAACTTCACTTGTATGTCACTTCATATCACTTTCAAATCTTGCAATCGATTTTTCAATCACTTCCAGATGCGCAATAACTCTGAAACTTGGCAGAGTTGTGTATTCCCGATGGCAAAACAATAATCAGTCAATTATTTAATAATTTAATATTGTAATTATGACATTATGAGTAATTAAAGTTTTCGTAAAAAAATGTAAACAAATCAGGGGCCATAATCAAGTTAATTAAAAGTTCAAGAGTACGTGGTGTGCTTTTTTTTTTCTATGCGTAAAACATGGCAGTACTCAAACAAGTGTCTAGCTAAATCAAGGGAAACAATTCAAATTATAAAATTATGAATCAAGGGAAAGTCGAGTTCGATCTCTAGATGGCCTTCAAATTGAAGAAATTGATTACACCAAATTAACAGGCACAAAGCCATTGACGCTCTAAAAGAGATGGACCGCTTAAGAAATTTTAGACCAGATTTACAATAAGTAAAAATATTGTTTATGTTTTAGTACATCATAATTTTTCTAACACTAAACAGAAGAAAATAAAAAATATTTTAAACACACGCTTTTAATGCAGTAAAAACCCAAAAATAATTTTTCAAGGAGCTTATAGCTTGCAGTCAAAAAATGTAACATCAAATTGACAAAAAGTGTGTGGCGCTGATTCTGCATGAAATTAACTTCTGCTTTATACTTCATTAGACACTTATGGATAAAATATATGATAAGTCAGAGGTTTTCAAACTGTGCGTCGCGGCTCCCAGGGGCGTCGCGGCCCTCGGCTAAGGCGTCGCGGTGGCTTGGGAAAAGTGTTGGGCTCGATATTATGACAATTGCTTATATATAATATACAGTATAGAGAGGAGCCGCGGTGATTTATGCACAGGTCAAGGGAGCCGCGGACCAAAAAAGTTTGAAAACCTCTGTGATAAGTGCTTAAGCGTCCCACGTTTTTTTTTTTTGTCAATTTGATGTTACTCTGCAAGCTATAAACTCCTTGAAAAATTATTTTTGGGTTTTTAGTGCACTAAACACGTGTGTTTGAATTTTTTTTTACATTTTTTATTACTCATGAACTACACTCTATCACTATCCTAACATTCGCTCACATCGCACAATACGTTTGACATCCGAAGTACGCTTTCAATGAAACACAGGTATACAAACAGGCGTCAAACAGTCCGGGACAGTCTTATTTTTTAATGTGATAATATTTCTCCACGTAATACCGCTGGGTACCCACAGTACATAAAATATTCCAAGCCACACAGTTTAGAAACGTACAAGGCGGGGCTGTTTCACTTTGAGCTGACCTTAACCTCAAGTTTCTTTGTCACGGATTCGTTCACTGACCATCATGGCTGCAACATGGGCATACAGACAGACCTGACCTTCTGGGAGTATACATCAACATTATCAGGTGCCGTGCCATCTTGTGTCGCCAATCTTCTCTACGACCACCTGTCTCTGTTGTTAATTATAAGCATTCAAAATAATACAGACCTTACAGCAGCACTGTACTAACTACGTCAGCGATTCAAGAGAGTTGTGATACAATGGATACCATCTCATTGCAACATCTCTGGCAATGAAACAGCTGACAGATTGACAAAGAAAAGTGGAAAGCTAACTCTGCCTGACACAAGCATAACTTTCGAAGAGGCAAAGAATTTTATCAGAAGCAGATACAGAAAAAATGATGAATATTACCAGCTCAGCAGAAGTGAACACACGGTAATCTTCAGAATCCGCCTGGGCCAACACAGATTGGGAACCATCTATTCAACAAGCTGACGACTGGAACTGTCAATGAACATGGCTGTGGCACCGATAAAATGACTGCTGCTGAATATCTGTTTCAATGGCGCCTAACATACGAGGAACAGAGAAAGCACACAGGCTGTCACCAGTACCACTCTTGGACAACCTCTAACTGACCACCGCTTTCGTTAAACTTATTCAAGCTGACAACTGAAAGTGTAAGAAGTTCTGTTAGTGACTTCGTTCCACGCCATGCTGTTGGTCTGTAAAGTCTTTTCCTCCCTCAGTTTTTCCTATTCTCACAACCCATGGTATAACTTACAATTGTTTTCTCCACATCTGCGTGACGACTTATCTCTTGTAACCACCCCACAATGGGAAGCCCATGTTATTTTTTATCATCCATCAAAGAAACATCTCAAGCGTCTTCCAGTAATATCAGCGTTCAGTTAAATCACTGTCAAGAACAGAGTGCTGACTGTTACTGACAGCACTGGAGAACCGTCTTGCTGACTGTCACTGACAGCATTGAAGACCATGTTGCTGTCACTGACAGCACTGGAGAACCGTCTTGCTGACTGTCACTGATCATTTATTGTATAGTATATTTCTCCTTCACCCGTGTGTTACCGGGGCCCGAAAGGGGAACAAAGAATAATAACACTGTACCCTACCACGCATGTCGCAAAAGCGACTAAGGAGGTTTGGGCATGGGGCTGGTTACCCCATCCAGTAAAAACCTTTTTACCAAAAAACTTCAACAAACATGGACAAGCCAAATACAGAATATAAACTTAGCCGCTCAAGACAGAAGGTCCTCTGGAAAGGAGGCGCATGAAGCAACCCAGAGATTGCCGAAAGAAGTCTGGGTTGCTGACCAACCTTTCTTCGTCTAGGAAAATCTCCAGTATTAGCACCTGGAATGTTCGCACTCTGTGTGAACAAGGGAAAACTGCACTGGTAGCAGAGGAAATGAAAATTACAGGATTGATATCCTGGGTTTCTGCGAGACATGGTGGAAGGGCATAGAGTGGAGGAGATTGATCACAGGAGAAATGGTGTTGTCCTCAGGACATGAGGAGGAAAGAGCCCACCACCGTGAAGGGGTGGCTCTAATGCTGCCTAGGGAAGCACAGAAGGCACTTATAGAATGGGAAGCAATGGGACCCCGAATTATTACAGCAAGGTTTAAATCAGCCAAAAAGAAAGTAAATATAGTCATCATCCAATGTTTTGCACCAACAAATGATAAAGAAGAATCTGAGAAAGAAGACTTTTACACCAGACTACAAAATGTCTTGGACAAAAAGAAAAAGGACATAACAATTTTGATGGCGGACCTAAATGCGAAAATAGGAACAGACAACACCAGCTTTGAAGAAATCATGGGAACGCATGAATTAGGTATGATGAACGAGAATGGGGAACTTAGCTAACTTCTGTTTTTCAAATCAACTAGCTATAGGAGGAAACATATTTCCACATAAAAGTATACATAAAGCAACATGGATATCACCAGACCACAGAACTGAATCAGATTGATCACATATGCATAAGTAAGAAGTTTAGGTCATCATTGCATGATGTAAAAGTATGTAGAACAGCAGATGTGGTATCAGACCACCATCTTCTGTTTGCTAAAACAAAATTAAAAGAAATTTACAACATTATATAGCTATGGACAACAGTATAATGTGGGATATATAAGAAATCAGGAAATAGAACAATTTTCAGTCACAGAATCCAACAAATACCAAGTACTCCAACAGCTGGAAGATGAAACAGATACGGAAGACCACTGGCAACAAGTAAACAAATATATGGAACGAGACATGTGAAGAAGTACTGAGAAAAAGAGAACATCAGCACAAAGCATGGATAACAACAGAAACCATTAGTAAGATAGAAGACAGGAAAAACAAGAAAGCAGATTTAAACAGAAGCAAAACCAGAAGCTCCAAAGCCAAGGCTCATGAAGTGTACATAGAAGTTCACAAAGAAGTAAGAAGAAACATCAAAAGAGACAATAGGAAATATATTAATGATTTGGCAAGGGAAGCAGAGAAAGCTGCAGCCAAATGAAATATGAGGGACCTGTACAACAACACAAAGAAGCTAACAATGAAATATAAGCAAGCAAATGGCCTTATAAAAGATAAGAATAGTAAATTGCTTAGTAATATACTAGAACAAATGAAGAGATGTACAGAACATTTTGAGGAACTTCTCAATAGACCAGCTCCAACTATTACTAATCCCCCAGACATTCAGCCAGCAGAAGAGAAGCTACAAATTAGCAAGTAGAGAAGAAATAAAGAACGCAATAAAGCTTCTGAAAGATGGAAAAGCAGCTGGTCCAGATGACATTCCAGCAGAGACCATCACAACAGATATTGATACCTCTTCTTCTTCTTTGATCCATAACCGCCAACCACCAAAGCAGTCAGTGGCCATCAATTTGGTGGCGTCTTGTAGAGCAGCAATAAATTGATTACACTTTGCTCGGTCGACGGCCATCTTTCGTACAGTGTCCCAACTCAGGTCATTCTTTGCATCTCGGCTTCTACAGTTCTCCGCCAAGTTGTTTTTGGTCGGCCTCTCTTTCACTCTCCCTCGGGGGTCCATAGCATAGCTGTTCTTGTGATGGTATCAGGGTCCCTTCTGAGGACGTGGCCAACTCAACTCCAGCGTTTGCCAGTTATGATGGTGCGCATGTCCTCCTGGTTACTCCGAATTAGTAGTTCTTGGTTGCTGATGGTGTTTGGCCAAAAGATTTGGAGAATTTTCCTTAGGCAGATTGTGTGGAACGAGGACAGTTTCGACATTTCCTTCTCTGCTACTCTTCAGCATTCCGCACCATAGAGAAGGTTGTTAATGTCTTTGCTTGTTCCACAATCAGGTGTTACTGTAAATCCTAGGTAAGTAAACGTGTCTGTCTGTTCTAACTCCTGGTTCTTTATTGTTACTGGCTCAGGATTGCCCACATTTAGTGTCATGACCTCTGTCTTCTTCAGATTGATGTTCAGGCCAACCTGCTGGCTATACTTATTCAGTCTATCGGTTTTTTCTTGAATGTGTTGATGTGAATGCGCGAGTAGTGCAATGTCATCTGCATATTCCAGGGCATCCAGTGTATAAAACATTGTCCATCTAATTCCTCTTAGACTGCCCTCTGTTGTCTGGCGCATCACCCAATCTATGGCTGTCAAAAATAATGTTGTTGATAAGGGGCATCCCTGCAGTACTCCTGTTTTCACTTCGAAAGTTACATTACTCAATCCAACTCTGCATGTAAAGTTAAAATAGAGGCTTTTTATGATGGAAACAATGCGGCTGGGAATTCCATAAACCCTCAGTATTTTCCATAGGCTGTCCCTGTGTATGCTGTCGAACAACTTTTCAAAATCAACACAGTTAATGTATAGCTGTCTCTGCCATTCTGAGCACTGCTCTATAATGTTGCTGAGGGTGAATATATGATCTGCACATCTTCTGTTCTTTCTAAAGCCCGCTTGTTCTTTCCTCAGTTTATGGTCAACTGCTTTTGAAATTCTCTGGATGATTATCCTGCCTAGTATTTTGCTGGGAACTGAGAGGAGAGTAATTCCTCTCCAGTTGTTGAAGTCTGTATTGTCGCCTTCTTGGGCAATTTGACAATTATTCCTTTACTCCACTCTGTTGGTGTTGTCTCAGTTTCCTAGACGTGCAAATAGTGGTTTTAATAGTTCTGCTAGTTCAGGGTCTGCCTTGAATAACTCAGCATTTAGATTGTCGTGACCAGGCGCTTTTCCATTTTTTAACCCGTTGATAGCTGTGATGATTTCTTCTTTTCGTGGAATGTCTGTATTTACGTCTAAGTCACTTTCAGCCTCAGAAACATTCAGCTGAGTCTCTGGTGGTTCCTTATTCAGTGTTTCTCTGAAATGCTCTGCCCATCTTGTTTCCTGCCCCTGTGCTGTGGTGATGAGATTTCCTTGCTTGTGTCTTACTAGCACTATGTCTCTCCCCCCCCCCTCGTTTTCCACTGATAGTTTTAGTTATTTTGTATACTGTGCTTTGTTCATTTCTCAGTGCTGCCTCTTCTGCCTGTCTTGCAAGGTCATCCAGAAATGTCCTTTTGTTAGCACGGGTTTGACGTTTAACTTCCTTGTCCAGCTGACTGTACTGTTCACTATATATTTCCTTTAACCTGGGAGACTTAGCTTCTGTTTTCTTTCTTTTCATTTCCTTTCTCTTTGCTATGGTGTTTAGCGTTTCTGGTGTTATCCAGTCTTGGCTCTTTCTTTCATGGAATCCCAAGCATAACTTGCTGCTTTCCTTGTATATTGTTGAGATGGTGTTGAATTTCTGGTTGACATCATCATCATCAGCTGCCATCTCCACAACGAAGGTTGGCTGTAATGGATCTCCAACGTCTTCTGTCTCTTGTCTTGGTGGTACACTCTGATACTCTTTCCCGCCCATCTCTTGATGTTATCTTCCCACTTATAGCGCTGTCTTCCCCTTGCACGTTTGCCTTCAACTCTCCCTTCTGTTATGGTCTTCTGCAAGGTGTTATGCCTTTTTATGTGGCCAAAGTATTTTAGCTACCGAACTTTTATCTCTCTCATTAGTTCTCTTTTCATACCTAGATTTTCTAGGACCTCCTTATTTGTTTTCTTCTCTTTCCATGAGATACGCCCCATTTATCTATATATATATTGTCGTGGTTGAGTTAGAGTGTAGAGTATTTGTCGAGTTGGACAATAGTAGTGAAATCGACAAGGGATAGTGGACTGACAGAGTTATAGATTACACACACAGAAAGGTGTAAATAGGAGATGGACTTGAGACAACCTGGAAGAAGATTTATTCAAATGATCCAAGCCTCAACTCACTTATGTCTGTCTAAGCATCTCCTGCTCTCAACTCTTTTCTCTTATCATACATAGAGATTCTAGTAAAGAGCTAAAAATACAAATATGGATGGAAAGGTCGTGAACAGCGCATTAATAAATGTGTAAAATTTATTAAAGAAGAAAAGCATGAAAATAATGCATATCATCACAACAACATAAAATTACATCAATAATCAAATATTCATCAATAATCATATACACCAACAACCACACACACAGATCACCATTCATAAAACCTGTAGAACACAAAGAGATAAATAATCGAGTGACAGTCCTTCGGTTTTCGGGGACCAGCTGAAGTAACTCCAGTAAGTGGTGTTTTCGTATATATCCTCCATCGGTGATGGAATTAACCTGAATAACATCACTGTATAGGCGCTATCGTTGGTGACCCCCCTACTGGCGCGAGTTGGGCTGGGGGACGCTGTTTATCTCCTGCTGACCAACTGATTGAACTGGGCGACAGCCTGTCCGCTTTTCGGGGACCAAATGTACTAGCTCCAGGAAGTGAATTACTTGTAGATCCTTCGTGAGGGACTAGCCTACAAAACTTTCTTTGTTGGTGCTAAACGTTGGTGACTCCCCTTATAGCGTGAGTGGGGCTGGAACTCTGTCCATAGATGGCTGCTCATACATGCGAGGTTTTAAGTATCCAGGAAATACACCAGAAGAAGTCACTTGAGGACAAAGAGACCCAGGCGCGCTTATCCGGCGCAAGGCTCCGCTTGGCTGTAAATCCTGTTTAAACTGGTTTGGCTGTGGTTTTCTGAGTGCCCCGTTTAGGCACAACAAAGGCGGGTGATATGGAATTCTGCTATAGGCATGCTGGGCGGGTTTGATATTCTGGAAGCCGCGATGCTCTGGCTGGTAATCCAATAGGCGAGTAGAGAGCTACTACTGCATTTGGCGATTCCAGATTTTGCGTTGGCTCCGTTGCACTGCGTGAGCTTAACTTGGCGTTGACAAAAAAAGGTTTTGATTCAGGAACGGGGTTGACGATTCGTTGCTAGATGTATACAGAAACCCTCTAGATCGAAGAGTATATGACTTTCTTCGCCTGACTGAAGTCTGCTCTAGCGATTTGGTCTTCCTGAAACTGAGACCCAAAAAGAGACACCCTTTTACTTCAAGCAAATAATAAATCACACTAACTTTATACAGAAAGTTTCGCTCCACTATGGGATTAAATTTATTGTAGTTATTGCTATGATAGTTTAGGGCTGTCTTTAACCATGTCTCCTGTTCCTTAAAAATATCAATTATCAGCACGCGCCCGCATAGGCTTAATATCTTTTGCACACCCAGGTACCTGTCAGTAACTGTTCTGACAGCAACAATCTACTCCTCTTCTCCCAATCTCAACATACAGGAAACCTAACCTGTAGCTACAGTTAAATGAATATGCTTATTCATCTTACAACATTAAATGAATTTACATAAACAGATTACAGCATTTGACATTACACAAATAAATCGTATGTCCCCTTTGGGAAATATATTAGCATTTCCACAAAATGAGTACAAAGAAAATGCAATGTTCTTGCTATAATAATACAGTTGTGGCTAGATCATACGATATAATTATATCTATGCCTGGTGACTGCTTTCAGTGAAAGTTATAGACTAGTGCCTAGCCACACAAGTAAGCATAAAATGATCCTCCCTTGCCACTAGAAATATCTATCAAAAAGGAATAAGTGACTATCTCCTATAATCCAGAGTTATTACCTGCGTCTCACTATTCAGTTTTTAAGTGAACAATCCACACCTGACATTATCTTACAGAAATGACAGTTAATTTTGCTGACTCTTAACCCAATGGTAGGCATTCGTGGACTGATTCTACGCCTAATATCTGTTATTGTAAGTTTAACATTTAACCCATGATAAACCGTAACAGTTTAAGCACCACTTAATAGGCCGTAGACAGCGCTACCTTATCACTGAATAAATTACTAGGAGAAGTCCTCAGAAATAAATTCGCTTTCCTAACAGATATATATAAAAGCTAACATGAATCTAATATAATAATTATAAGATATGTCAACTCACCCCGAAAAATGACTAGAACATAGGCAAACACATTCTAGTACTGTGTTAAAGTTTGCCTTATCTCATGATGGTCATCTACGGGCCAGGAAAATTTACGAATGTCTTTGTCTATTAAAACCAATCTACTCTTATAGATCACAAGGGACGCTCCCCCCGGACCTGGCCTGCATATTTCTACAGAAGTTCGGCGAAAGACGTAATCTAGAGTAAGACAAAAGAAATCGTGCGAAAGTTCCCCAGGTAGAGAAATGCATAACATTATGCTCTATCTTGTCTAAGGGGCGAAAACCCAAAGACTGACCGCGATTGTTATCTTCCCCTGAAACAGATCACACTCGTTACCCAGGCCTCAAAGGGTACCAGCCGCTCGTCATCAAACGTTTTAAAGCGACCAGAGAAATTCCCCTGTTGGGACCACAGAGGGTACCCGCCGCTAACGAACCGTTTCTTTCACAGAAACCGTCTATGGCTCGTTCTAACACTTAAAGCGGACCCGAGAAATGTTTCTCTGGTCGAACAGGTGCGTTTAGATAACATTACGTCTAGCGTTAGCTGACCGCAGCTGGCCAGCGTAAACAACCTCGGGTGGGGTTGAGAAGGTGAAAAAATGTAGGTAGAATATGAAAGAAACGAAAATACAAAATGTCTCGGAAAACAGAACATTTAAAGGAGTAATCAAATTATGGACAAGATGGTAAAATAAATTATCTTTCACGTGACATATATCCACATTTCAAGAGCCTCAATATTTTTCTTCCAAATGCTTATTCATCGTCCATGTTTCTGCACCATACAGAAATGCAGAATATATATAACACTTTATGATTCTCAGTTTTAATTTGTGAGATAACTTTTTAGATGTCAGTATATGTTTCATGTTGTTGAATGTAGCTTTGGTCATTCCTATTTGTCGCAGAGAGATTTATGATTAATAAATTTCTATATCTTTTCTTTATTCTACCCGTGTCTTCTACTTTATTATCGCTCTGTTATCCTATTTTCGCATTCGTTTGATTGTGAAAATAAAACTCTCCCATTCATACCTTCGCCTGTCTCTTTTATTGTTTAACAACGCATTTTTATTGCTGTTAAGCTTAGTCCGTGATGAGACCGAATAGTGTGAAATTCGTCTCGACAGACATGGGATGGAAACATATCGTCTAACAATTTCATCTGACACGGCGCTCTTGGTTTAGTTTCTCGGTGTTAGGTGTGAGAAGGCGCCAACATGCATCGCTGGGAAATGACCATAGGTAGCTGCAAGTGTGAAACGCGTCTGGCAGTTTTATTGCTGGCGCCTGAGTTAATGTGAAGTGTTAAGACGGGACGCTATTTCGGGTTTTCAAGAATGGCGTGCATCCTTTGTCCTGTTTCATATATTATACCAGTAGCTGAGACAATTCATTGAGTCCTCCTAAGTTGCAGTAGACGGATCGCTCTGATTGCCGTAGTTCTGTTTGGAGGTAATATATATATCTAGTAGTGTTGAGTGATTTAAGGGATAAATCGCCTATTCCATTTTACTAGTTTAGCTTTTGTGCAGAGGGATTAAAGTATAAGTCTGTTATATTCTCTAGTTGACGTGTTACAGTGGAAAGCAGAATAAATTATTATTTCTAGCTTAAACTCATGCAGCTGTAAATAAATTTAATTAAATTGCTAAGTAACCAGTCCGAGTATATTTTAAACTAACTTATAACTGCACTGATTCATCATTGAGTATTGACGAAATACGTATGTATTTCTAATTCATGATGATTGATTTTTATGAATATTATATTTTACGCGAGGATAGTAGTGTGTATAATATTGTGGTTAAGTATTTTGTACTTTTCTCTTCCTTATACAGTTTTGGGGTCCGCCCAACTTTTACCAGCGGTTTTAGTACAACTGAGAGAAAAAAAAACATTTTTTTATCTTTAACCACGTGGGTTTACAAGTTAACATCTGTCTGGCAGTGTGTGTGCCTCCAGAAATAAACAGAGTTCAAATCTCACTAACGGATTTTAAAGACTAAATGCCTATACTGTGCCTATTGAGCCAGGTTATATTTCTTCACAAACTCTCATGTACATGCAGCCTTGTGGCGAGAATGAATTACAAAAACATTAACTTTCCGACATTTTGACAAATTGTGGTGTGACCAATAATTATCTATTGAGAGAATTTACCAACCGGTCATCCTCCTAACTAAGGGAAACCTCGTGATTCTGACACAGTGTGCCCGCTTAAAATCTAATTCTTACCTGAATTTAGTAAATTGACACTAACTTAAATCTGTAAAGAAAAATATCGCATGAAGAGGACGCTCCCCGGACCCATTGGATGAAACCAAAAACCTGCAGAGTTGGGATCCGCTTCATCAAAAAGACAGACAGATTAAACGGTGTGTGTGTACTAACGTGCGCCAGACGGCGAACACCAGCAAGATTTTAGGTAAGAAAAGTGAGACAGAGGCCCCTGCTGAAAGAACAGAGTGAAAGTAGACTGAGTGATTCTTTTTTTAGGAGATAGATTTGTGCACCCACATATTTTTGTAATTTCATTTATGCAAAGATTGTTGCAAATGACAGTTTTCCTTAGGATAGAGTAGAGTATCCGTTCGGTTCATACCTTTAAAGGGAAATCTGAGACTATAGTGTATATATCCGTGACTCTTTGGGGCTATCACTTTTCTTCTAACAGGATCGTGGGCTAAACATCGAGGGAAAAGATTACACCTATGGGTCCATTATACTTGTAGTAATTCATTACCTTATATGTATTTTCGTATGGGCCAAATGAGGATGAAAGAGCAGAGGTCAAGGAGGAATTCTTAGAGCTGCTTCAAAAGACAGTGGATGACTGCCTAGACGAAATTATCATGCTCGGAGATTTCAATGCCAGAGTTGGAAATGACCATGCTAGATGGGGTGGAGTTATCGGAAGATAGGGAGAAGATATTCTCAATGACAATGGAAAGCGACTCCTTAGATTCTGCAGTGAGCAGAATCGGATCATTACAAACACAAAGTTCCCCCATAATCGCATACATGCATACACTAGATGTGAACCAACAAAGAATGAGAAGTCAGTGATCGACTATGCCATAGTTAGGAGGAGCTCATTCAGATATGTCCGGGATGCTAGAATCTGGAGGAGGCCAGAGATTGGAAGTGATCACTACCTGCTTACAATCAAAAGAACAACTGAAAGAGTTGCACAGCCTAGGAACTGCCCAACATCATGCAAGAAACAAAGTAAACGGAAAGGAGAAATCAGCATTAAGACCTTCAAGCTGAGAGAGCCAGAAATTAAGACCAGATATCAGGGGCTTATAGCTACAGCGGTGAGAAACACAGAAGAACAACCTGATGACTTGGAAACCCTCTGGCTCAAATTCAAGGACATCATAAAGACAGCTGCTGCAGAAGCATATGGTGAAGTCCGACTTGGGAACAAGAGAAAGAGGACACCTTGGTGGACAGAGGAAGTCAAAGAGAAAATAGGAGAGAAGAAAATGACATGGAAACAATACTTAGGAGCTAAAAACACAGCAGGACAAATAGAGAAATATAGAGAATATGTGATACTCAGAACAGAAGCAAAGAACAAAGTGCTAGCAGCAAAACAAAAGTCCTGGGAAGAATTTGGAGAAAAGCTAGAACAAGAAGCGCAAGAAAACCAGAAATTGTTCTATAAGACCCTAAAGAACATGAGGAAGGAAAAACAATGCCCTCTCAAATTTATAAAGGACAAGCAAGGCAAATTGCTTACTGTCCCAAGAGAAGTAATGGAAAGATGGAAAGACTATTTCTCAGATCTCCTTGATGGTGAGCAAGGTCAAGCATCAGAAATGATAACCACTAGCACAGAAGAGAAAACCAATGATGGTGAAGATGACATAAAGATGGAAGAACTGAAGGCAGCACTGGAGAAAATCAAGATGGGCAAAGCAGCAGGGCATGATGGTATAACACCAGAAATGGTTAAGTACATGGGAGCATCAGGGGACCTATTACTCCTAAGGGTCCTACAGGCAGCGTGGTGCAACAAGGCCATACCAAAGGATTGGGAGATTGCCATCATAACACCGATTTTCAAAAAGGGTGACAATCGACAATGTGGGGCGTTTGACAGGGTCCCCTGGAGCAAACTTTGGGACTGTTTGGCAAGGAAGAACATTCCAGCACCTCTGATTCATGCTATACAGAGCTTCTACAAGTCTTGCAGAAATTATCTGAGGACAGCAAACTATAAGTCAGAAGAGTTCAGGACCACCACTGGTGTAAGACAAGGCGATATCCTGTCACCTTATCTTTTCATACTCCTCATGGACGATGTCATCAAGGCATGTAAGGAGAGAACAAGAAAGTATTCAGTGGTGTACTGGAAGATGAGACAGGTCTGTATTTCAGAGCTAGCATTTGCTGATGATGTTGTCCTGATTGCTAAATCAGAGACACATCTGCAATCCAACCTGCAAGTCTGGAAGGAAGGAAGAGTTGGAGAAGAGAGGGATGGTCATAAGCAGCTCTAAAACAAAATCCATGGTGATATCAGGAGAAGAAAGAAGACATCAGATTAAGCTGGGAGAACAGGTCCTGGAGCAGGTCGACCACTTTAAATATCTCGGAGCTATTATAGGCCGAAAGGGAGGCATCAAAGAAGAGTTGGCCACTCGAAAAGCAGCGGCTGGGATATTTTTTCAGGCCATAAATCGAGGATTCCTCAGCAAGAGAGAGGTTGGTAAGAAAACGAAGATGGCTGTATACCGCTCCACCTATGTCCCAGTCTTGACATATGGATGCGAGTCATGGGCAATGACTACAACCCACAAAAGCCAGATCCAAACCTCAGAAATGAGGTATCTGAGGAAGGTGGTTGAAGTAACAAGAAGAGACATGGTCCACAACCAGACGATACGTCAAGGCCTAAAATCCCGCCCGCTGCAGACCCAAATAGAACAGTCTCAACTAAGATGGTTTGGCCATGTCTGCAGAATGGGAGAAGATCGGCTACCACGACAAGCCTGGGAAACAAAGAGCCAGGGATCCAGACCTCCAGGACGACCCAGAGTCCGCTGGGAGGACAACATTAGACAATCTTTGAAGTACCGAAGACTAGAATGGAACCAGGCCAGGAAGAAGACAGCTGATAGAATAATCTGGCGCTCTCTCTTCCTAACCTCTACACCTCACGGCAGAAGGGGAACGACTAAGTAAGTAAGTATATGTATTTTCTATGCTTGATATTAACATTTATGTCTTGTGGTAAATTTTCCTTATGTTAATAAATTTACATAAACTTTATTCAAACGTGTCGGTCAGCTCGTTCCAACATATCTATATTCCATTTGTTATAGTTTTCACGTCTGTGCGTCTAACTGTCGTCACGTATGTGTTTGTGTATGTGAGTGGAGATATATATATTATAATAGACTGTCTGACTCCTCTAGATCTGTTGTAGAAGATAGGCTGAAAGAGAGAAAATTCTCGATTTCAGGGACAGCCTCTATTAATTTCTACCATCTCACTCGTGAAAATCTATTTCTATTATTATCTCTCACTGCCACAACAGGCCAATCACCTGTTTGCTTTAAATCACGATTACTAGCAACATAAGAGAGAAAACTGGACTGATTCTAAAGGCGACGAACTGGAACGGACTACGACTTATGGAACTTGGAACACAAGAAGTATAAATGGGAAGGAAGAGGAGCTGGTGGAAGAGATGAGGAAAGCAAAACTAGAAATCTTGGCTATAACGGAAACAAAGAAAAAAGGACAAGGAGTCATGGATCTCGATGGCAACACGCTGCTCTATAGTGGTGTACCCATATCTGAAAGAGCTAAAGGGGGCGTGGGTTGCATTGTGGCCCAAAATCAAAAAGATAATATCAAGGGATGGAACTTTGTCTCGGAGCGCATTATGGTTGTTAAACTAAAAGAAGGAGAAACCATAGTCAACCTGGTCATAGTGTATGGGCCAAATGAGGATGAGAGAGCAGAGGTCAAGGAGGAATTCTTCGAGCTGCTTCAAAGGACAGTGGATGACTGCCTAGATGAAGTTATCATGCTCGGAGATTTTAATGCCAGAGTTGGAAATGACCATGCTAGATGGGGTGGAGTTATCGGAAGATATGGAGAAGATATTCTCAATGACAATGGAAAGCGACTCCTTAGATTCTGCAGTGAGCAGAATCTGATCATTACAAACACAAAGTTCCCCCATAAGCGCATACATCCATACACTAGATGTGAACCAACAAAGAATGAGAAGTCAGTGATCGACTATGCCATTGTTCGGAGAAGCTCATTCAAACATGTCCGAGATGCTACAGTCTGGAGGGGGCCAGAGATTGGAAGTGATCACTACCTGCTAACAATCAAAAGAACAACTGAAAGAGTTGCTCAGCCTAGGAACTGCCCAACATCACGCAAGAAACCAAGTAAACGAGCAGGAGAAATGAGCATTAGGACCTACAAGCTGAGAGAGCCAGAAATTAAGACCAGATATCAGGGGCTTATTGCTGCAGCGGTGAGCAACTCAGAAGAACGACCTGATGACTTGGAAACCCTCTGGATAAATTCAAGGATATCATAAAGACAGCTGCTGCAGAAGCATGCGGTGAAGTCCGACTTGGGAACAAGAGAAAGAGGACACCTTGGTGGACAGAGGAAGTCAAAGAGAAAATAAGAGAGAAGAAAATGGCATGGAAACAATACTTAGGAGCTAAAAACACAACAGGACAAATGGAAAAATATAGAGAATATGTGACACTCAGAACAGAAGCAAAGAACAAAGTGCTAGCAGCAAAACAGAAGTCCTGGGAAGAATTTGGAGAAAAGCTAGAAAAAGATGCACAAGAAAACCAGAAATTGTTCTATAAGACCCTAAAGAACATGAGGAAGGAAAAACAATGCCCTCTCAAATTTATAAAGGACAAGCAAGGCAAATTGCTTACTGCCCCGAGGGAAGTAATGGGAAGATGGAAAGAATATTTCTCAGAACTCCTGGATGATGAGCATGGAGAAGCATCAGAAATGATAAACACTAGCACAGAAGAGAAAACCAATGATGGTGAAGATGACATAAAGATGGAAGAACTGAAGGCAGCACTGGAGAAAATCAAGATGGGCAAAGCAGCAGGGCATGATGGTATAACACCAGAAATGGTTAAGTTCATGGGAGCATCAGGCGACCTATTACTCTTAAGGGTTTTACAGGCAGCGTGGTACAACAAGACCATACCAAAGGATTGGGAGATTGCCATCATAACACCAATTTTCAAAAAGGGTGACAATCGACAGTGTGGAAACCATAGAGGCATATCCCTTCTCAGTGTCCCTGGTAAAATCTACTCTAGAATCCTAGAGCAGAGACTCCGGCGCCTAGCTGAGCCACAATTGGATGAGGTCCAGTGCGGATTCCGAGCAAACCGAAGTACTCAAGACCTAATCTTCACACTCAGACAGCTGAGTGAAAAGGCCCTTGAGTATAAGAGTGAGATGCATCTTTGTTTCATAGATCTGGAAAAAGGCGTTTGACAGGGTCCCCTGGAGCAAACTTTGGGACTGTTTGGCAAGGAAGAATATTCCAGCACCTCTGATTCATGCTATACAGAGCTTCTACAAGTCTTGCAGAAATTATGTGAGGACAGCAAACCATATGTCGGAAGAGTTCAGGACCACCACTGGTGTAAGACAAGGTGATATCCTATCACCTTACCTCTTCATACTCCTTATGGACGATGTCATCAAGGCATGTAAGGAGAGAACAAGAAAGTATTCAGTGGGGTACTGGACGATGAGACAGGTCTATATTTCGGAGCTGGCATTTGCTGATGATGTCGCCCTGATTGCTAAATCAGAGGCACATCTCCAATCCAACCTGCAAGTCTGGAAGGAAGAGCTGGAGAAGAGAGGGATGGTCATAAGCAGCTCTAAAACAAAATCCATGGTGATATCACGAGAAGAAAGAAAACATCAGATTAAGCTGGGAGAACAGGTCCTGGAGCAGGTCGACCACTTTAAATACCTCGGAGCTATTATAGACCGAAAGGGAGGCATCAAAGAAGAGTTGGCCACTCGAAAAGCAGCAGCTGGGAGACTTTTTCAGGCCATAAATCGAGGATTCCTCAGCAAGAGAGAGGTTGGTAAGAAAACGAAGATGGCTGTATACCGCTCCACCTATGTCCCAGTCTTGACATACGGATGCGAGTCATGGGCAATGACTACAACCCATAAAAGCCAGATCCATACCTCAAAAATGAGGTATCTGAGGAAGGTGGTTGAAGTAACAAGAAGAGACATGGTACGCAACCAGACGATACGTCAAGGCCTTAAATCCTACCCCCTGCAGACCCAAGTAGAACAGTCCCAATTAAGATGGTTTGGCCATGTCTGCAGAATGGGAGAAGATCGGATACCACGACAAGCATGGGAAACAAAGAGCCAAGGATCCAGTCCCCGAGGACGACCCAGAGTCCGCTGGGAGGACAACATTAGACCTTCTTTGAAGGATCGAGGACTAGAATGGAACCAGGCCAAGAGGAAGACAGCCGATAGGATAGTCTGGCGCTCTCTCTTCCAAACCTCTACACCTCACGGTAGAAGGAGAACGACTAAGTAAGTATCTCTCACTGCTGCTATCACTTATTCTAATCTATTCAGAAGGGACCAACCCAAGTCTTAATTCCCCTATCAAAAAATCTACGACACTATTCTCTTCTTGATTTTTGTTTCACATCTGCCATCTTCTGTTATTATATGACCAAGATATGCACTTGTACGTAGCTCTTGACTTGTTCCAGGATTTTCCCATTTATGCTTATCTTTAATGTGGGTTTATCGTCTGTTTTGCTAATTATCATAGTGTTGCGCACATATTTTTTGGTGGCACGGATTACGCATACATAGGTAAAATGTATTTATTTGTCTGATAAAAATATATTTATCTTTGGATGCATGTTTTGCGGTCTTGAGGGACAGAACTCAGATTAGGCGATGGGTATTCATTCTGTGAGTTATCGCTCCTTGTTCGTTCCTGAAAGTCGAACTCAGCGGAGGAATTTAGATTTACTTTGATCTATTCTGTGTTTGGTTAGGAATAGATTGTTATTGCTTCAGAATGTCTATGGCCCGAATCTATGTGTAGTTCTTGTCTATGTAGGACGAGTGTGTCTTATATCTTGATATCTTAGTATGCTTAAGTGGAACTATTTTTCTTGTACTGTACTTTAGGGGTCAGGTGTTTTTCGGCGCATGAAGATAGGTTAGAGAGTTCTTCGGTGATGAAGCCTATGGCGGGAGTCATGTCGTGGACCTGCCCAAAGTTTGTGATCTCTTTTTGATTATGGGAACGAAGATAGTTTCTTCTGGGATTGTTAAATCCATGAGTTCCCTAGTGTTCATTCCATAACGCCAGAAGAAGAGCGTTTGTGCTTGCTAGTGTATTTCTATGTCAAGGTAAATGTACTTTTGCTGACTTCGTTCATTCCTAGGCTTTAGATGGGCAGACGTTTACATGAATCTACCTATGTCAGTATGTCAGAACGACATATTATCTAGCAGCACTGGTTATGTTTCTATACAGCAATTATGGTAGGCCAGATTTCTGGGCTTAACCTGCACAGTGGACATTGCCAGGAGTTAACAGCTACTGATACCAGTTCGTTTCCCTGACGCCTGATACGACACACCAGCAGTGTTAGTCTACACTTGTTTGACAGTTCCTCACGTGACCTATGAAGCGATTACTGTATCTAGGTCACCGCTTGTTGACATTTGTCTCCGTACAGGCATAATTACATAGAGCAGACAGCGTAGCACGGCAAGTTGTTTACAAGAGGACATTTAACTGTGTTAGCAGAAGTACTATTGAACTTAGAAGTCTACACGTCAACAGTGGATCTTCTTGTGTGTTCATATTGCAGAACTGTGTAATAATTTAAAACAAAGAGCTATTATTTAATAAAGTGGCAGTTTAAGTTGATTAAAAACTGAACCATATTTATGTAATACTGAGCCTTCTCTGCAGACACTTCTACAACACATTGCTTTATATTATATGCATTTATATGATGATATATGTATTTATGTTTAAATGTGATATATTATTTGTTTGTCTATATAGCGGGCCTGGATGGGAGGTGACTAGTATAGGATATACCGAGTCATATTGGTCCTGTATTAGTGTTCTATAGGGAGCAATTTTCTTTATTGGAAATTTGCTGGCAACATCTGTTGCTATTTCTGTTCGTTGTTGAGACGCGTTTTTCATCGTTGTTTTTGTAATATTTTTTCTGTTCTTTAGTTTTGTTTTGATTGGTTTGTATTTGTAGGTCTATCCTTTCCTATCTTTCAGTTCTATACACAATTTGTGTTTATACACTGTGGCGTTATTTGTCTTGTTGATTTCATTGCAGTTGTCACAGATTCTGTGATTATTTTCATTGATTTCTATATTTGACTTAGTCGATTTCTGCAATTGTTTTCATATTGTCTTTTATGCTTGTCCTTTGTTAATGTCTTTGGTTGACAGATGATATGAGATAGTTGAGTACACGTATGTTATAGTATAGACCAGTACTTCATTATTATTATTGTTGTACAAGGAAGTATACAAGACCTTTGTAAGGCTTGTCTCCCACAGAGATTGGGATTGTGAACTAATTAATCAAGTTCCTGTTTATTTGGAAATAGATTACATTTTTGTGTCAACTGATTCCTATCATTATTAGACATCATGTCTACATTGGAACACTTTATTGAGATAGGGAAATCCCTAGGCAAGACTGGTGATAAGTTAGAGGAGTATGTTACCACTCAATATGAAAAAGCACAAAAATTTGAAATTGAGAAACTGAAAGCTGAGACTGACCAAAAGAACTTGCAGATGCAGGTGGAGGAAAGAAGATTCCAGATGGAAGAAAAAAGATTAGAAAGAGAAGCTGAACAAAAGAGATTAGACAGAGAGTCTGAGGCTAAACAAAAGAGATTAGACAAAGAAGCTGAACAAAAAAGATTAGACAGAGAGTCTGAGGCTGAACAAAAGAGATTAGACAAAGAAGCTGAACAAAAAAGATTAGACAGAGAGTCTGAGGCTGAACAAAAGAGATTAGAAAGAGAGGCTGAACAAAAGAGATTAGAATTAGAAGCTGAGGCTGAGGAGAGTAAGGCAAAAGATTACATGAGGAAAAACTATTTGCATTTGAATTAGAAAAATTGAGATTGACAAATATGGGTAATGTTAATCAGTCAAATGGTAACAATGGTAAACCATTTACTTACAAGGTCAAGGTACCAGCGTTCAATCCTTCCAGTGACGATATTACATTCTGGCTAGATCGTTTTGAGCGCTCCTGTCGAGCTCATAATGTGGATAAATCACAGTATGCTAATCAATTGTCAGAAAATTTGAAAGGTGATTCTCTGACTAGTTTAAGTTTGGTTGAAGAGTCTGACAAGGATAATTATGATGTTATTAGAGCGGCTTTATTGAAAAAATATCAGTTTACTGAGGAAGGTTACCGTGTTTTGTTTTAAAAAATGGTACCTGAATCAGGGGTAGAATTCTCAGAATTCATTGCAAGGACACGTCTTACATTTAATCGTTGGATTGAGTTGTCCAAAACAGAAAAGACATATGAAGCCCTTATGGACTTGTTGCTCAGGGACAAGATTATGTCATGTGTTAATAAACCTTTCTTGGAATTCCTACATGAGCGTAAACCCAAGACACTAAAAGAAATGCAAGAATATTGTGACCAATACGTCACTGCACACCCTGACATAACTCTTAGCAACACTAAGATTAAAGAAGGTATGCCAGTTGCATCAGCATCAGCAACACCATACAACCCTAATTATTCACACAAATTTCAGGGACAACAAAACAAGTTGGAAAAAAAAGGTAACCATAATAGTTATCAAAACCAAGGAAACCAATTATTTCAGGGTTCTTCTGCGAAGAACTGGAGACAAGCTGACAGCCCTCGATACAGAGGTGGTCATAATTAAAGAAATTTCCGCAGAGGAAGTCATTATAGAAACTATCCAAGTCATCCATCATGGAGACAACAAGACCATAACTATAGAGATACTCATTATAATGAATATGATAATGGTAATCATGAGAATTATGACTCAAACCCAAATAGGGGTTACAATAGAGGGAATAATAATGATTACAGAGGCAATAATAATCGAGGTAGATCCCAATACAAAAAACATAAATCTCATTATCACGCAAACTCTGCACAGCAAGCCACATGAAGCCTATAAACAGACTAAAGATAATGATGATGCTAATAATATGGCATGTGCCGCTTTTGATTTTGGGAGAGCATCTCAGTGCCCCCAATGCAAAACATTATTTGAACCAACTACGGTGTCCACTTTAAGTTGTGGCCATCCCCTTCCCGCTCTTCCTGCGTCAATCGCGCATGATGGAAGAGGTTCTCTTGTCTTGAATAGAGGTTTAGTTGATGGTACTCCAGTCGCAGTTCTTTTCGATTCGGGGTGCACCACCATTGGAGTGAGGCAGTCACTCGTAGATCCTTCTCGTGCCACTGGAAAAGTAGTCAAATGTGTAACATTTGGCGGCACCTTAGAGAAATACTCTACTGCTATCATTAGCATTGCTACTCCTTTCTTTACAGCAGATGTACACGCATGTCTTCTGCCGAATCCGATTGCTGATCTTATCATCGGTCGTATTCACGGTGTCAAAGAATGCACTCCACAACAAATTTCCGTTTGGGAAAAACAGAATATGCAAACCGCTAATGCTGTAGTCACTAGAGCTCAAGCTCTTAATGTGCCTCAATCTTCACCTACTGAAGATAATGAAGTGCATAACCAAGACGATCCCTTGGTAATTTCTCGTGACTCATTTATAAAACAGCAAGAAGAGGATCCGACTCTAAAGAAATTCTTCACTCTTGCAACGAAAGGTGATCCGAATAAAGATACAAAGCGTAAATCTTGGATTACAATGAAGAAAGGCGTACTTGTACGTATGGTGCAAGACTCCGACAAGTCAAGTCATTCTCAGATTCTTGTGCCTCTGTATATTTTTCTGCTAATATTCTTAGGCGAAATATTGCCTCTCTCGTTCTACTGTTCCGTCTAAAACTAAACTGTTCTTCTTGGATTTCGCTGTCTACCTTACTTTTTATTCTTTCCTGTATGATTTTGAGCAGTATCTTAATTGCATGACTCATTAGGCTGATTGTTCTGAAGTCTGAACATTCTGTTGTATTAGGTTTTTTGAGCAATGTTATATCATAGGTCTCTGTTCTTTCCTGGCTTTTGGTAATCTGATATCGTTGCCACGAAAGCTTTTCTGGTGAGGGGGTCCTTAATTAAGTTTCGTGATGTTATATCTTTTCTGTTTGACTGCAACTGGTCGAGCAGCTCTGAGTTTCACCTTCAGTCTTGCTACTACTAGGTGATGATCACTTCCCACATCTGAGCCTCTTCTTACTTTTACGTCTTGTAATGCATGTCTCCATCTGCCATTGATCATTATGTGATCTATCTGGTTTCTGTCCCGTCCGTTTGGTGATTCCCATGTTAACTTTGAAAATGGTGAAGAAAACATGGAAAGAACTTGAGCAGATGGCACAGAACGGGAAGACTTGGCTTGTGTTTGTTGAAGGCCTATGCTCCTCGTGGAGCTAAAGGGTATTGATTGATATTTCTCATTGCCTGCACTGCTACTTTTGTCCAGGCTCTTCATCTCTGTACAGTATTTTCCATCTGATGTTTATATTGTGACCCAGTATTTGAAATCCTCAGTTTGTTTAGGATGTATCCAGGCCCCCCCCCCCCCCCCCCCCCCCCCCCCCCCCCCCCCCCCCCCCCGCATCTGTAACGAACTGAACCAGACATATTTTGGAAATCAGAAAGGTAAGTGTACGATACACTGCCGGCAGCACCATACAAGCAAACGTTAATATTTCTAAAATTCCTGTTTATATAAAAGATAATCTTTAATATCTAGTATTGTCTATTATTGAAACCCACCCGTGTGTTACTAGGGCCCGAAAGGGGAGCAAAGAATAGTAACACTGTTCCCTGCCATGCATGTCGTAGAAAGCGACTAAGGAGGGTTGGGCATGGGGCTGGTTACCCCATCCTGTAAAAAAATTTAAACCACAGAAAACTTCAACAAATATGGACAAGTCAATTCATCATCATCTCAACCCGTAACCCGTCATGGGTCGTAGGGGTGCCATGGTGGAAGCATCAGCAGACAGGGTCCTCCACTGCTCTCTATTCTCAGCAATGCGTACAAGTGTGGAAAAACCGTGTCCTGCCCATTCTTTGATGTTATCAACCCAGGATTTTCTTTGCCTTCCTCTTCTCCGTTTACCTTCGACTGTTCCCTGGAGGATCGTTTTCGAAAGGGAGTCATGATGAGTTACATGCCCAAACCAGGCAAGCTTTCGACGTTTCACTACTGACAAAAGTGGTTCTTGGTGGCCTAATTGACAAGTCAATTAAGGAAAATAAAACACAGCCATCCAAGACAGGGGAAGGTCCTCTCTCAGGGAGGCGTATGATGCAACACAGAGAAAGCCGAAAGGAGTCTGTGTTATTGACTAACCTTCTTTCTTCTAGGAGAACTTCCAGATTTGGCACCTGGAATGTTCGGACATTAAACAAACAAGGGAAAGCGGCACAAGTAGCAGCAGAAATGAGGGAATATAAAATCGAGGTTCTGAGAATGTGTGAAACAAAGTGTAAGGGGTAGACAAGAAGAAACTCATCACAGGTGAATTGGTACTGTCCTCGGGACATGAAGATGAAAGTTCACACCACAGTGAAGGGGTAGCTCTTATGTTATCTAAAGAAGCACAGAAAGCACTCATTGAATGGGAAGCCATTGGACCTAGAATAATAACAGCTACTTTTAAAACAGCTAAAAAGAAAATAAATGTAAATGTCATCCAATGTTATGCACCAACTAATGACAAAGAAGAGTCTGTGAAAGAAGCATTTTAAACTAGACTGCAGGAAATTATGGAGAAAGTAAAAAGAAGAGACATCACAATTTTGATGGGTGACATGAATGCAAAGATAGGTACAGTCAACACCGGCTTTGAAGAAGTCATGGGAAAACATGGGCTAGGAATAATGAATGAAAATGGGGAACTATTCTCAAACTTCTGTGCTTCAAATCAACTGGCTGGCACCCAAAGACGCAGCAATAGAGAATGCAGTCAGCGACCCATAGCATGACTGCTTGCATCAGGGTCAGCGAACCAGAGCTGACCAAGACCTACTCCACCTCCACGTGGTGGTCCTGGAAACAGGCTGCATCACTGCAGTCTGGCTGAGAGAGTAGGGATCGAAGAGGGAAGGCAAACCCGATCCCAAAAAATGCCGTGCTGAAGTTGGATGTGTCGGCCGAAAGGCGCAGATATCGCAGCTCCACTGTAAACGGACACAACGCAACCAACGTCCTTCTCAGGACGAACGAGGAAGAAGAAATCAACTGGCTATAGGAGGAAGCATGTTTCCACATAAGAGAATACACAAGGCAACATGGATTTCACCAGACTATAGAACAGAAAATCAGATTGATCATATAGGAATAAACAAGAAGTTTAGATCATCATTGCAGGATGTAAAGGTATATAGAGGAGCAGATGTGGCATCAGATCACCACCTTCTGATAGCCAAAGTAAAAATTAAACTCAAGAGATATGCAACAATGCAAAAATTATAGACAACTTAATGTAGGACATCTAAGAAATCAAGAAACAAGAGACAAATTTGCGGTCACAATATCCAACAAATTCCAAGATAGAATAGTCTGGCGCTCTCTCTTCCAAACCTCTACACCTCACGGTAGAAGGGGAACGACTAAGTAAGTAAGTAAGTAAGTAATATCCAACAAATTCCAAGTGCTCCAACAGCTGGAAGATGTAGAGAATACACAAGACTATTGGCAGCAAATCAAAACGGTATGGAATGAGACATGTGAAGAAATACTGGGGAAAAGGGAACGACAACAAAAAGCATGGATAACAACAGAAACCATCAATAAGATAAAAGACAGAAAAAACAAGAAAGCAGATTTAACTCTTTCCGTACGTAATTATTTTCAGCTCTGGACGGAATTATTTTTAAGCCCCAAAAATTTACACATACATTAGGTACCCCAAACCGGCCGCTTTTTTGGTTGACAACGCACGAAAGTTGAGAAAACTGAGGAAAATTCGTCAAGTTTAAGTCGTCGCTGTCCCTTTGCTATTAAGCGGATTGTAATAAAATTTATATCACGATACTCATTATCCTCTTCTCTTTTGAAATGTATTAATTCCTGAATAATAAAAGTTATTGAAGTATTTTTTTACTAATAAAAACTAACAGCAACGTTACGCGTAGTTTGCCCGGGCGCGCGGCCAACTCTCTGCGTTTTTGCCTCACCCCGCTTCATTCAAACGGGTTTCGCTTGACCAGCAAACGTCTGATTTGCATACTATTTTCACCATTATGATGGGAAGATGCATATCTTTAATTTGGTATATTGCAAGCTGTAGAAAACAACGTGGAAGACGTCGATTTCTCAAAGTGAAGTTGAAATTTTACAAGATGTGACATTTTAAATGTTGTTATAATTGTTTGCAATATATGAGAAGATTTGGGAGCCATTTTCCTTTATTCGTGTGAAATTTTAAAGACTTCTGTTATTTGCTGGTGGAGCTAATTGACTTTGAGTAAGTTCTGTATCGCTCAAGTTAGGCCTAGAATTTTAGCGAAAAATAGACAGCGAGGCTGTTCCATTGGCCGTTGATCACTCCCGATGTCATCAAGATCGAGACGCCACTTTTATTGGCTCATGTGCAAACATCATCACATCTTCTGATTTGAATAGTTTTTATATTATTTAGCAATTTAACACGATCGCACAGTTTCTGTGTAACAACGTGGATTGAATTGTTATCACCGCTTCAGACATTCGCGCATCAACCTAATTTTTTCAAGAGCTTGAAAAGCTAAGAAAGTTACCAATTTGAATAAAAAATGCATGTTTTGATTAATTGGTAATTAAATGAAGGTTTCTTTTGCAACATAATAGGGTTAATTAGGATCTCAAACGCGAATGATATCGCAAAACCAAACGCCAATGGTCGACGTATTGAGACAGGGCTAGGAAACCGGAAAAATACCATAACTTAGTAGCTGACGGTGTACTGAAATGTCCGGACTAGCAGGCACTAGTTGATAGTCTTACCTTGAACATAAATATGTTAGTACCGGGTATAAACAGCTTTCATGAAATGCACTTTAAATAGTTCAGACTCACGTATTCATGTTAATTAATAAACATTTTAATTTAAGCAGGCTGTACACTTTTCAAGTTTTAAGGTTCGTCGTGATTTTCAATGCACTACATGTATGATATAATAATGGTACGTGTAATGCTCTATACATGTAAAGAAAACTCACTTCTGGAATTTTACTGTTGCATATGACTCATACTACGATGGTATAAAAAACATTTTTTAATGCTAGTAACCAGTTGTTTTATCACAAAATAGCGTTTAGATATTGTTAATTATTGTTTACATGTTGTTAATTATTGCCTACAAATGAATTTTTAATTGAAATATGGACAGTATTTAAAAAAAAAAAAATCTTAATTTTTACATTTTTTTTTCCCCCTGCGACAAATTGGCCTCTAGGCATATTTTAAAAAATTATACAAGAACAAACAGATGTTCAAATCCTCTGAAAAAAATTGGGTTGTATTTGTGTAGTATGCAGATTAATATGTACAAATTTAAAGCTTGTACCTTTTATATTTTTTGAAATATGTGAAAATTGATGTTCATGCAAAATACTACATTTTTTGGTAATGATTTGCAAAATTTGGTCTAAAATATATTGATAATTATTCATGATATAGCCCTATAGTTTTCTTTATGTGATCAGTGTATTGCAGACTGTATGCCGTTTATCAGAGAAGGTTCTAAGATTATATTTAAGAAAACGGGAGCTTTCTGAAGTTGGTGTGATGTAACTTTTTTAACTTTGCGAAAGTACATACACTTTTTAAAATGCTGTAACATTTTTATTTTTTGTCCGATTTTAAAAAATTAAGTACCCAATTTCATGGTTTTCCAAGAGCTTCCAAACTGCATTGTTTTCTCTGGTGTTTCTGTGCAAACAAAAATCACTTTGTGGTACCTACATACATAATTTACGATTACTGACAATGTGTGTCTAATCATGAGTTAAGTATAACATCATCTCATCTCATCTCAACCCGTCATGGGTCGTAGGGGTGCCATGGTGGAAGCATCAGCAGACAGGAAACCTATGGATAGCATTACAAGGCAGTCCTTGTTCTGGAACCCCCAGGGCAAGAGAGGCAGAGGTAGACCAAGAAGCACATGGAGAAGAGAGCTGGAAACAGAGGTGAAAATGATGAGAACGTGGAAAGAACTTGAGATAATGGCCCGTGACAGGAGGACTTGGCATGTGTTTGTTGAAGGCCTATGCTCCTTTGGGAGTAGAGGGTTATGATGATGATGAATATTGAAACCATAAAAGCTTTATAATCAATAAAACGATTTTAAACAAAGGAAGTTGTCAATTTTAGAGTCACAAATGTATAATTCTCAAAGACTGTATTGAGTAAATATTTGAAAACTCTATCAGTTCACCATCATCATCATGTGGCAACATAAAATACAACTATAGTATTGTCTGAATTACTGTGTCCCAGATATAATAAAATGTAAGTATCTTGTCCCCTCAACACCAGTGACATTTCACAAAAAATATTTGGTTTTCAGAGCTTTAAGAATTCCAAATAAAGATTTGAGGACATGAACTATTTACTGTCCATTGATATTTTTGGGGGTAGGGAAATAAATTTGTCTTATTATGTAGGATAAATATTCTGCTGTCAGTTACTGTATCCAATACTATTTGTAGTTCCTCCATCGTCATCATCATCTTCTTCTTCCTCGTTCGCCTTCAGACTTCCACATTAATGACTCTAATAAAGGCAGTAGTCAACTCAAGGTTCCCGACATCTCCAAACAGTTTTTCGTTGACAGAAGTGGGTTGTTGCCATATGCTACTCCGTTCATTACTGTAGGCTGGGCAATACTGCAGGAGGTGTTCGACTGTCATCCGGCTGGTACTGCAGGTGCAGAGATCTGTTGCACCAATTTTGTATTTGTGGTATAGTTGGTATCTCAATCTGTTGTGTCCAGTGCGTAGCCGAAAAATGATGACCTGTTCTTTCCTGGATAGTTGATGATATGCATCATTTTTCAAATGGCTCAGGTGCTCTCTTTCCCATTTGGACTTGAATGTAGCCTTTATAGTAGTCTTTGCCGTTGCGTAAGTTGTCTCTACATCATTTCCTTTCTTAGCAAGTCTGTCTGCCTCCTCATTTCCTGGTATGTTGCAATGGGCTGGTATCCATTGGATAGTGCACTTGTTAAGCATTTGGCCAGTCTTTCAAGGGAGATTATCAGATCTTTCAATCCTTTAGTTTGGTGGCTCTTCAGCGCTGATATTACTGAGAGGGCATCTGTAAAGATTACTATCTGTTTTTCTGCCTGTGCTTTGCATTCAATAAGAGTTTCAGCTGCCTGTTTCAGGGCTTCTGCTTCAGCACTGAAGTTATTGCAGTATTTGCCAGTGGCAATTGCCATAGAGTGGATTCTATTCTTTAATTTTATGAGGATGCCGGCACCCCCATTTTCAACTGCATTTTTTGCTGAACCATCAGTATATGCATGTGTCCAAAGCTTTGCTGGAAATTTTTGGTCAATATACTTGGTTGCTATACACTTTCTTTGTGTTTCTGTCTGTGTTCCCTTACTTTCAATGCCTGGAATATCAGATTTTAACTCAGGAAAGCATCTTATTTTCCACAGTGGGATAGTTGAGCTTGTTGGGATTTTCTTTGCAACTGAGCTTGCTAGCATGGTATTTTTGCTAATTTTTCCTTTTGCTTGGGCTACAAAGTTAGTTCGCTTGAGCCTGCCTCTTCCTAGCCTATTCATTCTTTGGTACATGGGGGTCCTTCGAGCCTCTTAAATTTTTCAGCTTGTATTAGGACTCTGCTGTCACGTCTATCCTCCATTGACTGTAGCCCTGTTTTCCATATGGTTGATTTGTGTGGACTTTACGGCCCCTATTATAATACGTGCTGCTTGGTTTTGGAGTCTGTTTACTCTGTCAAAATTTGACTTTGCTGCCGTCGACCAAGCTGTGATGCCGTATTCCATAGCAGGTCTGACTCTGCCTGTGTACAACTTTTTGAGGATATTCTCATCAGCACCCCATGTGGTACCAGCTAACTTTTTCATGATGGCCATGCGAAGTTTTGCCCTTAGCTGTATTTTGTTTATCTGTGATTTCCACGTCATTCGGTGGTCTAGTGTGATTCCTAAGTATGTTGGTGTTTCATCTTCTCGTACTGCCTGCCCATTTAGTTGTAACTTTGCTTTGCTGTGGTTTATTTGACAAGGTAAAAATAGTGTGTGTAGTTTTTTGTTCATTTATTTTGAGCAACAACTTTCTGGACCAACTTTCAAGGGCTAGCAGTGAATCCTGCCTGCGCACTCTTGCTGTGGTGATGTATTCTTCTGAAGTCTTCAGCCTCTAACCTCAGATAAGTGGTATCCTGTCAAATTTGTGCAACAGTTTCAAATGAAACCATGTCTGTGACGTCAAAGATGTTTTTTTTTTTCTGTAGTCATGAATTAAACACACTCAAGTTTATGTCAACAAATAAGAAATATGGATTGCCACCGATTAAAAAAAAAAAGATAAGAAAACGGGATGAGCTGTCCAACTAGTTTAGAGGACTTGTTCAGACTAGTCAAACGTTGGTATTTTTTACTTTTTGAAAATGTGAAAGAAATTTATATAACATTTTTGCCTGGGCTACTCTGCTATATCATTCTATAAAAGGAAAAGTATTTTATGCAACAACTCTTTATCAATGGAAGTAAGAAATAGAGTTCTTCAGTGTTACACAGAACCAATCCTGACATATGGATGTGAATCGTGGACAATTAGTAAACAAGCAGGAAAGCACTAGATGCAACTGAGATGTGTTTACGGTTCTTACTTTATAAGTCATTATTGTGGAAGTCTGAGGGTGAACAAAGGTAAAGGAGACATATTGGGAATATGGTGTTAGGCCCCCCTTCAGGCGACCATTGTCCTCTCAAGGCTGTGTGTGGTCCCGGTTGCCGGGTCCTCCCAGCGCAGTGGAGGCAGCGAATGGGTGATGTGCCAGTACCAGATTGCTCTTTTTCGCGGACCTTCGGTCCCGAGAGAATTTTGGCTGGAGGCGTCTCGGTAGCGAAGTGGTTTTATAGCGGCAGTACACACGAGGGCAAGTTCGGGGCACAGCGGATTGATCAACCGCTTGCTTGTCACATTGATTACGGAAACAACAATTAATATTCTGTTGTACCAATAAACGCCTTTAGGCGTAACGGAACAACGGATAATTTCTTGTTGCCCTAAGACGCCGCAAGGCGTAATGGTCACTGACTGCTTGGTCGGTCTTTGGCTAAGGACGGAAGAAGAAGAAGAAGTGTTAGGCCCACATTTTCTTGACCATCGGCACACTAGAGGTGATGTGGTCAGCATAACACCAGCCGCCTTAACCGTCCCAGTGTTGCTCTGGTACCCAATTCATGAGGCTTGGTCGACCCCAGAGCCAATTGTGGGCTTAAAAATTCCCTCAACTGGGGATTGAACCATGGACCACCGAGCTAGGAAGCCTACTGTGGCTCCGAAGGCGAACAAGGAGGAAGAAAACATGAGGATTCATTTCAACATTCTGACAGGGGTACACCACACTCAACCTAGACACAAGGTAGATTGCTTATATTTGGCCGTGTCTAAATGTAAATGTCCCTGGTGTATCAGCCTGCTTGTGTTTTATACACACCCCTCGACCACGAGTCAAAAGGACACAATGAGCAAATCAGCTAACAGCACTACAAGGCAAAACTTGTTCTAGGAATTCCCAGGGTAAAATGAGCAGCCAGATACCCTGGAACTCAAGAAGGGAACTTTAGACAGACTTAAACATATCTGCATTTTGTGGGGGAACATGTCTACATTGTGTGGGGAACATGTGTGCATCATGAGACACCGGTCTCATAAGAAATGCCTGGCCAAGACCCTGTTCATCTAAAAGAGCAGGTACACACTTTCACATGTCTTTAACCATGCCTAAAATAAGTGAACCGATTGTACTGATAGTTTCTTCATGCAGCCCTGCAATCCCATCGACAAAGCAGTGGTAAATTCAAACTAAATAGTCAAACAAAAGGTTGCTTCCTGTAATATGCAGTTCACAACTAAAGTGAGATTTAGTAACATACCTTGTGAGTTTTCACTGGGTGTAAAAGTACCTTCAAACAAGGAAGAACCAAATTGTCAGTGCTGGTAGGGAAAGGGCTAGTCTGTCATTTACCTAGGTGAAGAATTTTTGTCCCCCCTTCTGTCACCTAGAGATCTAACAAATTATCCCATGGGGTCTCCTGGTATATCAAGACGCGACAGGTTTTTGGTTTGGTTTGAAGGGACTATATTCATGAATAATTCCATGAGTACTCCAGTCTCCTCCCTTAGAATCCCAATGTGAATATAGGATTCACTTACTTAGTTGTTCCCCTTCTACCGTGAGGTGTAGAGGTTTGGAAGAGAGAGCGCCAGACTATCCTATCGGCTGTCTTCTCCCCCATTCTGCAGACATGGCCAAACCATCTTAGTTGGGACTGTTCTACTATATAGGACTCACACACTCTATAAATATTTTTGGTGGGTAAGTTTCTAATTATTAAATTTTGCCAGGGTATCATACAATAATCAGGTCAACTAATTAGGCACAATGCAGACGCACACACACACACACACAGTATATCACACAGGACTTTACATCGTCAGTTCCTGAAAAGAGAAAAAAAATACCATTAATGCACGAGGTCACACTATGGAGAAAAAGCAGATAAGACATGTATGCATGAAGGAGAGATAAACAGGCTGGATGGTGTCAAAGAATATGGCAGAGGAATAGCTTCAGATCAAACGGTAAGAAATAATAGGAAGATAATAACTCCCTAACAAGAAGCAAAATATTTTTTGTAATGAACTACCCTCTCCTACAATTAGTTGTCTACATTAACTCTTAGTATACGTGCTCAAAAAACGTGTTTTTACGCTCTGATTTCAGAGTACATTTTTAGACTTTACCGATGTTGCATTAAATAATTTATTAACATAAAGTGTTATACCTCAAAATGTGGAGAAATGAAAACACCAATGACAGGATCGAGCGTTAGCCTACCTAACAGGCCGGACGGATATTAAGAGTTAAGAAAACTATAATAATGTTTTAAACCGTTGCCATCGACTCTTGTCTAATTTAATTTAAACGTCCAATGCAAGGGGAGTAACTCCATTTTTAACAGTAACCTAAATAACACACACAAAAACCTAACTGACCTAAAATTATGTGTTATTGGTTGTTTTAAATACATAGAACTGAATTATGTAACTTAAAATATACATTATGCAATAAACATTTCATTAATGTGGGAGGAGAATTAACGTTTTTTTAACACGTTTTTCAAGTGTTTCATTACCATAAAAGATTAAAGCACACGTTTATTAGAAATGCAACAAGTTATAACTGATAAACAGCACATTCCTTCACCAAAAGTGAATTCTGCAAACTGAACAGCCATAAATGGTGTCTACAGAACATGGCTTCCTTTTAGCACCTGAGCAAAAGAATACAATATTTTTCCCCATCCAGCATTTGCGAAAATTCACTTTTCTAGTTGTTTTTTCCTGCTTGGGGCATTTCTTTAGCTACATTGTTTTACTTTGCTGGCGCCAAGAATCCCAAGATAGAATTGTAGGTGGTTGGATGTGCTTTGCTGATGCCGACTTCATTTAGATAAATGAGTAAATGGTAGGCACTTGCACCAACAACCAGGAACAATAATGGCACCATTTTGTAGATTTCTTTACCAACAGTGTAGTACGGTACTGATCTGCTAGAACGTCTTCTTCCATTCACTTTCAGACGTCAACTTGAATATGTTCAAAGAAAGCAGTGGTCATCTTGAGGTTGATGGTATATCCATAGTTTTTCCAAGAATGGTACCAGTGATGGCCATATAGGTCAAGGATCCCGTTACATGCCCATATTGAGGCATATTGGGAATATGGTGTTAGGCCCATATTTTCTTGACCATTGGCACACTATGAATGATGTGGGCAGCATCACGCCGGCTACCTTAACCTTCCAAGAGTTGCTCTGGTACCCAATTCATGAGGCTGGGTCAACCCCAGAGCCGTTTGCAGTCTAAAAAAAAATCCCATTTCAGCTGGGGATCGAACCATGGACCACCTAGCTAGGAAGCCAGTGCACTAACCACTGCTCGTGATGGCCATATCCACATTTGAATTGGCAGGGAAATTCATGGTCTGTTCTAATTCACTGGTGTAATGTGAAACTTTAGTCATTCTTACATTACAATATGTTGACAACATAGACACTTGGTGGTTCCCATCTCAAGCTATTTTTAAACTTCTCCCTTTTTATTTTTGCTTGTTTGATCAGCCATAAATTTCTGTTTATTCTAACAGTGGCACAAGTCAGTTATTTTATCTGACAAGACTAGTTGCAAAATTGAAACACTAGAAAGATAATTGCCAACATTAAAAATGATGCCCCTTTCCAAGATGTGGATCTGTAACACTTAAAACCACATGATGGCATATTCTACACTGCATAGGATCATAAACTTTGATAGTATAAACACTGCTATTACACATGTAGCCGCAACACCAGACTATGTACCAATGAGATGGCTTGCCTACAATATACTGCTTGAAAAAAGTCTTTCATTGAAGTCAATCACTGATTCATCAATCCTGAGCTCTCTCCCAAGATAATAATTTTGCGGACTTTTGTTTCACTTGCTAGTGTTATTAACTCTTACTATACGGGAGCTATAACCGCGTTTTTACGCGCTAGTTTAGCTATCGTTACCGTCGCGCGCCACTTCACGGGGCGAGCCGTAAAATTGGTACTAAACCCGCGCCACTTCACGGGGCTTGCCGGATTGTAAGAGTTAAAAGATAAGCTTTGTGAAGTGGGTCACACAGCCTTTTCTCTCGCATGAACATGCTAAGTCCTCAAACAAGAAATAAACCTACAGAATAAAACAAATCACCAGGAGGGAAATGCCCAATACAGTACTTTCTGAGTACTACATTAACCCTTTACAGTACAATTCGCCCAAAAGTGCCCATATTTTATCTTTTATCGCAGTCCGATTCGCCCAAAAGCGCCAGGCAACAGGTTGCTTTTTTCGCTGCTAAGCGCCATCGAAAGTCCCGTGTGCCAAGATTTTGCGTGTTTCTGTCGGATAGAGACCGTTTCAAAGTTTATTTCGATATCGATCGCATTTTTCTAAGTCGAGTGGTTGATTTTTTTGCGATTTTTAAAAAATTACACACTGTAAAAATGGTTTTTCAAGCCATGGAGATTTTCAATGAACTTTGAAGGATTAGATCTATGAGGGAAGGTCAAAAAGTAATGCTTCCTATTGTTTATGTATGTAAATACTGCATCGGTGTGCAATTTGTAAATTTAGCAGGATTCCTCAAACACTCTTCTGCACTGTATAGCATTACCAACCTGTTTCAGTAACAGGTGGCACCACTGTAACAGTTTAAAAATGGCTGCCAAAGACGTTCGGTTAAAACAACGTTATGTCATAGAATTCCTCAATGCTGAAGGCGAGACCCCAATTCACATCCACGAACGTTTGAAGAATGTTTATGGAGATTCAACAGTGGATGTTAGCACTGTCCGACGTTGGGTACATCGTTGTGACGAAGCTGAAGTAGGTCAATCCTCAATGGCTGACGCAAAGCGGACTGGCCGTCCGTCTACCGCAGTGACTCCACACAACATTCATCGAGTTGATGGCATCATTCGTGGTGACCGTCGGGTAACACTGGATGAACTTTCTTCCATGTTGTCCATTAGTAAAGGCAGTGTCCAGAACACCATTAAAGACTTGGGTTATTCAAAAGTTTGTGCACGGTGCGTACCCAGAATGTTGACAGACACACATAAAGAAACAAGGAAAACCATAGCCATCAACCTCCTGCACCGTTACGAAACTGAAGGAGAAGAGTTTTTATCGAATATTGTGACAGGTGATGAGACTTGGGTTCATTTTTTTTTAACCAGAATCCAAGAGGCAGTCAATGGAATGGCATCACACATCGCCAACAAGAAAGAAGTTCAAAAGTTCACCATCTGTAGGGAAAGTTATGGCCTCCGTGTTTTGGGATGAGAAGGGTGTGATTCTTCTCGACTTCTTGGAACAGGGAAACACGGTGAATGCAGACCGTTACATTGAAACTTTCTTCGGCGACTTTACCCATTAAAAGATCAGAGAACTGCACTACTGTTGCACGATAATGCCACGCCACACACCGCTAAACGCACCATTGATGCGATTGCAGAATTTGGCTGGACATTATTACCACATCCCCCCTTACAGTCCCGATCTTGCACCTTCTGACTTCCATCTGTTTGGACCACTGAAAGAAGATCTTCGCGGACATCACTTTGAGGACCCCGAGACCCTTAACCGCGCCGTACGCCAGTGGTTTAGGAAAAAGGACACACATTTTTACCGTGCGGGGATACATGCCCATGTGAGAAGATGGACAAAAACTGTAACAAATAACGGAGACTACATTGAGAAATAAATTTTTGAAGTTCAGACTTGGGGCTACATTTCAATGTGAATTTTATCTGTTTTCTTGCCTATTGAATGAAATTAAAAATTACGAGGCATTACTTTTTGACTGTCCCTCGTACGTTTCTGTGTTATTCTGATAGTGAAAATGATTACTCCTACTTCGTTGTGGACTATGACCCAGTTATCGACGATAATGAAAGTAGGAAAATCGAAGAAGGAACTAGTAAAATTATAGACAGTGGACATTTAGAGGCACATTTACATGTATGGAATTATTCCAGATTTATGAGCTCCCAGTGCCTAAACATTTGTCTGATAAGCAGCGGCGTATTATTTGTTTCTTCTTATTTATACCAGACGATGAACTTTTGAATAAACCAATAGAGCTAAAAAGAGTTGGCTACGTTGTTTCAGTGTGAGCGTAATTAAAACCAACATCTAACAAGCATGAACCGTCAAACTCGTGAGCAGAAAAAAAACGTGTTAATGCTGTAAGCATTAAGGAAAAACGGACACTTGTAGAGTTCTAGAGACAGTTTATGGTTGTAAATTGTGTTCTCATCGTTAGTGTAATTTGTTTGATGTTCAAATTTTCAAGAAAAACTGGTTAATAATGTATATAAAAGCTTTCCAGCTCAAGACTATCATAAAATTAAAGTAATTTTTTGGTTTTGAAATTTTTTTAAACTGTGAAAAACATTTAAATGTGACAATATACAGGTATTAAAGTATGTCCATTTTACTGTAATCGAGGAAGTGGAGGGGAACTGCGGTAAGACGTGGAATACGATGGATGGGTTTGAAAAAAAATCGAAAAAAGGTGATTCGTCTTACGAGGACAAAAGACAAAGAAAATAGTCTACGTTACGGCCACAAGGCCTTCGTCAGGAAAGGAAAGAAAGTGAAGGCTAGATAGGACACATAAAAACTAAATAAAATAAAAACTGGGTACTTCCCTGAAGGCAAGAACCGAAATTCTATCAAAATCGCTGTCTGTTTGTAAGCGCTTACAAACAGACAGCGATTTTGATAGAATTTCGGTTCTTGCCTTCAGGGAAGTACCCAGTTTTTATTTTATTTAGTTTTTATGTGTCCTATCTAGCCTTCACTTTCTTTCCTTTCCTGACGAAGGCCTTGTGGCCGTAACGTAGACTATTTTCTTTGTCTTTTGTCCTCGTAAGACGAATCACCTTTTTTCGATTTTTTTTCAAACCCATCCATTTTACTGTACAAATAAATGTGTTTTTGTGTTATTTGAACTAATATTAGTGTATAAATAATTTTCTAAATATAAGAAATATTTAAGAAAAAGAGTTATGTCCCTTCACTTGGTCGTTGGGGGGTTGAAGTATTAGCAGGGCTGTGGACTGTAAAGGGTTAACACCTGTACAATTACACTTTTTCTTCTCATATTTTCTTTAAGATTATGTGTCAACAAGCATAATAAAATCCTGACTTGACAGTAAACTTATCACATCCGAGACATTTTTCTAATGACCTATGTAATAAAACAAGGGTATTTTATCTTTGGACATGCAACCTAATAGGTTGAACGGGGGGACACACCTCGACAATATGAGGCAAACTTTTTAAAAATTTAAACGACATATTTAAAGATAATTAGAAATCGTAAGACAAGTCCACAGAAACGAGTGATGATGAGTCATAATGGCATAAGAATGGCAAGTGCTGATGACCTGCACTCACCCATAATGGTGCAGGGGTTAACAGAGGAAGACTTGAAGTCAATGGAAGGAAACTGTTCAATCACTGTACATGGCTTCTATTTAACACTCACCATAATTGCATTAACAATGTCATTGTTGTTATTGCGAAGTGCTTTGATGGCTTTAACTTTCGACACATTGGCCTGGGACATGACCAACTCAATGTCTTTCTGTTCCACACCAGTCTCGTCAATCTGACAACACACAAAACAATACTTCAAAATTTGTCCACACTGAGAAATGATATTTGGTAATGCAGCGACATAAAAAAAAAACATTATTTAAGTATCTGGCAAAACAGACAGCATTATACTTACAAATCCCGTAAAATACAAGAGAATAATAATAATCAGATATAAATACTATTTGAACTCTAACTGGGTGAAGAAAGGAGACTACTTGGTGAAAAATATAATATGCATGTCTGTGCAGATAATATCTCAGTGCTTGCTTTGATGGCCTCTGGTGGAATGCCATCTGGGCCAGTCAGTGCTTTCATCCCAGTTTTATGACTCCTTGTCTGCTGGCTGGATGTCAGGTGGATCTGTTCTTTTAAAAGTTCCCTGATCCATCTCTTCATCTGCTCCTTCAGGATGCTAAGCAATTTTCCATTATAGTTCTTGGTACAGCCATTAGACTGACTATATTATCCTGTACAGCTGTACACATCTGTCATATTTCATCTGGTTGTAGATTCCTCTACTTCTCAGGATTACTCTTCTTACACAACTGTAACCCCGGTCCAGTCTTCATGCTGAAAATTCTAGGCACCAACAACAAAGACATATTGACACACATACTGAGATAATGTATATCAGTTTAGTTTGTTACATGTTGGCAAACTTGCTGCCATTCAATGATGTTGCTTGTTGTAAGACATTCCCATCACTTAAACCAAACTACGGTAATATTCAGTGATGTTGCTTGTTGTAAGACATTCCCATCACTTTAACCAAACTACGGTAATATTCAATGATGTTGCTTGTTGTAAGACATTCCCATCACTTTAACCAAACTACGGTAATATTCAATGATGTTGCTTGTTGTAAGACATTCACATCACTTTAACCAAACTACGGTAATATTCAATGATGTTGCTTGTTGTAAGACATTCCATTCCCATCACTTTAACCAAACTACGGTAATATTCAATGATGTTGCTTGTTGTAAGACATTCCCATCACTTTAACCAAACTACGGTAATATTCAATGATGTTGCTTGTTGTAAGACATTCCCATCACTTTAACCAAACTACAGTAATATTCAATGATGTTGCTTGTTTAAGACATTCCCATCACTTTAACCAAACTACGGTAATATTCAATGATGTTGCTTGTTGTAAGACATTCCCATCACTTTAACCAAACTACAGTAATATTCAATGATGTTTGCTTGTTTAAGACATTCCCATCACTTTAACCAAACTACGGTAATATTCAATGATGTTGCTTGTTGTAAGACATTCCCATCACTTTAACCAAACTACGGTAATATTCAATGATGTTGCTTGTTGTAAGACATTCCCATCACTTTAACCAAACTACGGTAATATTCAATGATGTTGCTTGTTGTAAGACATTCCATTCCCATCACTTTAACCAAACTACAGTAATATTCAATGATGTTGCTTGTTTAAGACATTCCCATCACTTTAACCAAACTACGGTGTACTCTCCATAGAAAAAAAAAGCGAGTTGCATGATACTGTGGTTTCCGGTGCGCCTTCTGGCCCAGTATCTACGACTTTAGCACCTGTTCAACGGGAGAGTGGGCTCATCCCTAATCTGTTTATGTTCCCAGTAGTAGACTATTCGCAAGCAGCCTGGGGGTGTCACTGCTCTGCGCGGACCTTGTTTACCGAGGCGGCGTCCGAGCTCGTATGGTGAAAATATGGTTGCGTTATCTTCAAAATAGCCCTGTCTTTCCCGTGGCTTTTCTGCCATCCTGCAACTTTGAGTTAGGGAGTTCTGAGCTCCAGTCTCTTTCCCAGGCATTTTATCCTGGCCTGGCACGCATACAGAGGACCCCACTTCTGGTTCTTAAGTTAGCAGTTGGGGATAGGTGGGGTAGCACACTGTGCATTCCCCGTCATCCAGGGGGCTCTCCAACTATGCAGAGCTTGCACAATGCTGTGCTCTGGTTCGGGGCTCTCCCAAGGAATCCTCACGTCCTGCACAGAGCCACTTCCCGATACCCACCACCTGCCAACCCTCCATTGTAGAAATCTCCTGCATGCGGCCATCCAGTCAAGAGCCAGTATTAAGTCTGGTGCCCAAGTGATCCCCCCAAGCTCAGTGTGCAATGCTGGGTTCTCATCATGCTGCAACACAGGAGGGATTGTGATGCTCAGCCATCTCTCTCAATTCTGCACCGATAAGTGACATCGGGGACTTAACTTTGCCTCAGTACTGGGAGGCCCCGTTTCCGGGTACACCACACACAGCCAATTGAGGCAACGGTCGCCATGGGCGTGATAGACGACAAACAGTGAAGAATGAGGCAAGAAAGCATTTAACCCATGAAGTGGGGGTGGATTGGTGCAGACCAGAGCATGTACCACTCGCCGGTGGGTTCTGCATCTACACCTATAGGGTTCCACCCACTCCTCAGCCCATTTAGTCTGGCCCCTCACCCAGGACCTGTCCGGCTTGGGTGACCCTGCCAGGAGTAAAACTCCCGCCGGCATAGCTCCCGGGATCATTGAGGCGCTCAAGCTCTCCAACCACGGCAAGGTAGGCTTACATGTGGAGAGCAAACTACGGTAATATTCAATGATGTTGCTTGTTGTAAGACATTCCATTCCCATCACTTTAACCAAACTACAGTAATATTCAATGATGTTGCTTGTTTAAGACATTCCCATCACTTTAACCAAACTACAGTAATATTCAATGATGTTGCTTGTTGTAAGACATTCCATTCCCATCACTTTAACCAAACTACGGTAATATTCAATGATGTTGCTTGTTGTAAGACATTCCCATCACTTTAACCAAACTACGGTAATATTCAATGATGTTGCTTGTTGTAAGACATTCACATCACTTTAACCAAACTACGGTAATATTCAATGATGTTGCTTGTTGTAAGACATTCCATTCCCATCACTTTAACCAAACTACAGTAATATTCAATGATGTTGCTTGTTGTAAGACATTCCATTCCCATCACTTTAACCAAACTACGGTAATATTCAATGATGTTGCTTGTTGTATGACATTCCCATCACTTTAACCAAACTACGGTAATATTCAATGGTGTTGCTTGTTGTAAGACATTCACATCACTTTAACCAAACTACGGTAATATTCAATGATGTTGCTTGTTGTAAGACATTCCCATCACTTTAACCAAACTACGGTAATATTCAATGGTGTTGCTTGTTGTAAGACATTCCCATCACTTTAACCAAACTACAGTAATATTCAATGGTGTTGCTTGTTGTAAGACATTCACATCACTTTAACCAAACTACGGTAATATTCAGTGATGTTGCTTGTTGTAAGACATTCCCATCACTTTAACCAAACTGTTGTAAGACATTCACATCACTTTAACCAAACTGTTGTAAGACATTCCCATCACTTTAACCAAACTACGGTAATATTCAACATTCTTCATCATCACCCTTTTGCTCCCCAAGGAGCATAGACTGTCAACAACTTAAACCAGGACTTCCTGTCCCGTGCCATCAGCTCATGGTTTGTCTCCAGTTCTCTTCTCAATGTGTTCTTTGATCTGTCTGTACTTCTCTTACCATGTGTGTTCTAGAGCAAGGTCTGCCAGGTAAAGCTTACAATAGGTGTTCTCAATGTGTGTTCTAGAGCAAGGTCTGCCAGGTAAAGCTTACAATAGGTGTTCTAGAGCAAGGTCTGCCAGGTAAAGCTTACAATAGGTGTTCTCAATGTGTGTTCTATCCATCTCCAGCGTCTTCTTATCTCTTGCTCCACTGGCACACCACTTCTTATTGTTCACCTTCAGACTTCCACATTTATTACTCTAATAAAGGCAGTAGTCAACTCAATGTTCCTGACATCTCCAAAGTTTTTCGTTGACAGAAGTGGGTTGTTGCCATATGCTACTCTGCAGCAGGTGCTCGGCTGTCATCGGGCTGGTGCCGCAGGTGTAGAGATCTGTTGCACTAATTTTGTACTTGTGGTATTGATGGTATCTCAATCTGTTGTGTCCAAAGCGTAGCCATAAAATGGTGATCTGTTTTCTTCTAGATAGCTGATGATATGCATAATTTTGTTTAATGGCCTGGGTGCTTTCTTTCCCATTTGGACTTGAATGTAGCTTTGATAGTAGTTTTTGCCATTTCATAAGTTGTCTCTATATCATTTTGTTGTAAGGTTCCTCCTTCCTTAGCAAGTCTGTCTGCCTCCTCATTTCATGGTATGTTGCAATGGGCTGGTATCCACTGGATTGTGCGCTTGTTGAAGCATTTGGCCAGTCTTTCAAGATAGTTTATCATATCTTGCAATCCTTTAGCATGGTTGCTCTTCAGAGCTGTTATTACTGACAGGGCATCTATAAAGATTACTATTTATTTTTCTGCGTGTGCTTTGCTTCAATCCTACCACTCTACGCAAGCATCCATTTCTCATAGTCTTCATCTTCTGTAGCTCGTTAATCTAAATCTGTTGATAGATAAGATAGAGAGCCTCTGTCCGTTGACTGTGTGCATAACAAAACTAATCAAATCTAAGAAGGTGTCCAGGCTGCAACAGCGTGAATTAAGCTGTACAGAAATGATAGCCCAGCAAGTAAAACTGAGTAATACTATAATGCTGACATAACACAATTGATAAACCAGAGAGGAACAACTCAACGTAACAAGCTGAGACAAAACTATGTTTAAGCAGCTACAGACAAAGAAAGAATAGTTCTACTGTACCCTCAGGCAAGTCATACAAGGCAACTAATACGAGACTGTTCATGGAACTGGTAACCTCATCATGTCATACAAGGTAACTAATACGAGACTGTTCATGGAACTGGTAACTAAGTATACAAGGCAACTAATATGAGACTGTTCATGGAACTGGTAACCTCATCATGTCATACAAGGCAACTAATACGAGACTGTTCATAGAACTGGTAACCTCAGGCATGTCATACAAGGCAACTAATACGAGACTGTTCATGGAACTGGTAACCTCATCATGTCATACAAGGTAACTAATACGAGACTGTTCATGGAACTGGTAACCTCAGGCAAGTCATACAAGGCAACTAATACGAGACTGTTCATGGAACTGGTAACCTCATCATGTCATACAAGGCAACTAATACGAGACTGTTCATGGAACTGGTAACCTCATCATGTCATACAAGGCAACTAATACGAGACTGTTCATGGAACTGGTAACCTCAGGCATGTCAAACAGATTGCCACAGAAACCACAGCTGCTACAGCACGTGAATGATGAATGAAGCAGCCATTAGTGTCACCGGAGTGAGAGTGCTCTCCCGCACAAGAGTTTGTGTTAAAAACTAAACTTAGTCATAACTCAATGGAACAAAAAACACAACAACATAAACACAAGAGTTTGTGTTAAAAACTAAACTTAGTCATAACTCAATGGAACAAAAAAACACAACAACATAAACACAAGTTTGTGTGTTAAAAACTAAACTTAGTCATAACTCAACGGAACAAAAAACACAACATAAACACAAGAGTTTGTGTTAAAAACTAAACTTAGTCATAACTCAACGGAACAAAAAAACACAACATAAACACAAGAGTTTGTGTTAAAAACTAAACTTAGTCATAACTCAACGGAACAAAAAAACACAACAACATAAACACAAGAGTTTGTGTTAAAAACTAAACTTAGTCATAACTCAATGGAACAAAACAAAAAACACAACAACATAAACTCAAGAGTTTGTGTTAAAAACTAAACTTAGTCATAACTCAACGGAACAAAAAAACACAACAACATAAACACAAGAGAACCTCTTCTTCTTCCTCCTCTGACTCTTCTTGTATCGGCTGAGAAACTGTGCTGGTTTGCTCTCCTGGTGCTCCAGCTGTGTCAAAGGCTTTAAATTTGTTGGCAGCTGCTACTTGGGCTTGTTGGTTCAGATCTTCAATCTGTAACACAAATTTCAGATTGTCTTTAGTTATGACACTTGAGAGGGGGATGTGAGGGGTGCCTGCAGCACACAAGGATAGGGGAGATGACATCTTTTCTTAGTGTCAGGGACACTGCAAGGTGGAGACGTCACACAGTGGAAGATATACACCAGGGGCACTGTGTAGATCGGGGGGAGAAGGAGAAATAAGAGACATCTCATACAGCCGGGACAATGTGCAGACTGAGGGAGATTTCATAAGGTAGGGACACTGCAATGTGTGTGTGTGTAGGAAGAGAGAAAGAAGAGAGAAGACAAGAAACATCTTACAGACTGGAGGACACACTTCATAAAGTCAGTACATCTCAAACAATACGTCTTGTATGCAAATTCTTAAAAAAAATAAAAAAACTTGTGATAAATTTCTGATATTTATAACACTTTAATAAAATTAATTATAGAACATGGATTAAATAGAACAGTCCCAACTGAGATGGTTTGGCCATGTCTGCAGAATGGAAGATCGGCTACCACAGCAAGCATGGGAAACTAAGAGCCAGGGATCCAGACCTCCAGAACGACCCAAAGTCCGCTGGGAGGACAAAATTAGACAATCTTTGAAGGACCGAGGACTAGAATAGAACCAGGCCAGCCGATAGAATAGTCTGGCGCTCTCTCTTACAAACCTCTACACCTCACGGTAGAAGGGGAACGACTAAGTAAGGATTAAATAGCAGACTCTGAAGTAATATGAAATAATCACTAGTTTTAACTCCAGATAACAACCATACCGCAAAACAACAAGTTGGAAATGATACCAACAAAATAAAAAATAAAATTTTTATTCCCTAACCTTGGCTTCACCAAAGACAATGTAGGTATCTGAAGCAGGACTCTTGTAGACATCTGGACGACTAATCACAAACAGGATATTCTTGGCTTTCCGGATAGTCACACGTGTAACACCAGGCACTGGTTTGAGACCTGATGGAGGAAGACAATCAATATAACATGCATCAAGGTCAAATAAAAATAAATCTGATTGGACGGTGGTTACACAGTGGTAGTAATTCACAAATTGTAAGACTTATTTTACTTCTTTGGTCCACTGTTGCCATCAAGTGGATTGTGTTCCTGAGCCTAGTGTGCTGCATCTTGTCTTTCCTGTGCTCGGAAACAAGATCTACTGTTGGTGTGTAGTGGTAACTCATCTGGCTACATTCTCATGAGATGGCTAAACCCCCTAATTCCTGTCTCTCTATATACCAGATGCAGGATGTATTTCCTACAATTTTTCATTCTGTATCTCCTGGTAACATTAATGGCTCTTAACTCTGTAAGCCCCAAGAGCCAGTATACTGTACTTCCCGCTAGACCCATTTGGCCCAAGAGCCAGTATACTGGCTTTCGTATCTCTTGATTCTTTCTAGGGCTGTTTTCTAATTTTGACAACTCAAAAACGCTATCTTCTTAAAGTATAGCCATCCATTATGGACTTTTGTTATTTATGAATATGAACATTTTAAAAAAATTATTTCCAAACAAAAACAATAAAAACATACTGGTATGGCCATTTTTGTTTGGGCCAAACCCACCTTTTTGCTTGGGACTGAAAGAGATAAGTAGCTCATCTCACAGGATGTGATCTTCCTCTCCTGTGCTTTGATAAGGAACCATGTTTGACAATGAGCCGCAGTAGAGCAGTTTTTAGTGCACTGGCTTCCTAGCTTGGTGGTCCATGGTTCAATCCCCAGTTGAGGTGGAATTTTCTTTTAGATCGCAAACGGCTCCAGGGTCAACCCAGTCTTATGAATTGGGTACCAGAGCAACTTCTGGGAAGATTTAAGCGACCGGCATGATGCTGATGGTCAAGAAAATATTGGAATATACTATTTATAAGTTGCTGTTTTGTTTCCATAGTGATATTCTGATGTCGAAGTAGTGGTGATAGGATAGGACTGGTTTTTTGACATCTTGGTTTCAATTTCTGTCTAGCATTCTATCTTCTGTAAAAATGCTTCTTAAGTATTTGAACTTTGGAACTTGTTTAAGCCTGGTGTTGTTGACTTGAATATTAAATGGGCCTGGCGATCTGATAATCTTCATAGTTTCTGTCTTTGACGTGCTGTTCTTCACGTCATATCTTTCACAGGTGGATTTAACCTTTAGCACACTGCATAAAAATTCAGAAAACTTGCCCAACCACTGCATTCTTTTTCACAACGCCCCATTTTTATAGTGGGTGACTTGTAAATTCTATAGTTTTTTTGTTTTTTGGTCAATTGCTCTAATTTTTAGATTGTATAGAAATGAATGAATGGTGAATCTGATGATATAAAATTTGTTTGTGTACATGTTAGATGTGATAGGAAGAGAGGAAAGGAAAGATGAAAAAAACGAAAAAAATAAAAAAAAAATTTTTTTTGTAATTTTAAAATTAAAAAAAAAAAATTAAAAAAATGACCAACGAACGAAGAGTCCATATCCCTTGCATCTCAATGAAAGTCATTTGACCAATAGAGCAATACAAATCAAATGACGATCTTTTCGTTACACCCATCATCAGTAGCAAAGCAACAAACTCCCTAGCCAGCCGTGACATTCGGCCGTAATCCCAAATTTTTCCGATATTCCTAATCCTAATCCCTAAAATGATACATACTTGAAAGGCCATTTTACTTTCGTTTCCATCTCGGCCATCAAACATATTCTGAGAACCGATTTCAGCGCTTATAAAGACAAAAATTTCATCCCCACCGCATGGCGTCAGAATCCAATAAAATTAGAGCAAAAATGGCCGCATGTTGATGCCGATTCATTTCGATTTAAAAAATTTACAAAAAATAAATGAGGATACACCCATCGCTTTTTTAAGATCGGAAACGGAAGCTAACTCTCTTGCAAATAACATTAGAACTTAACATCCGGGGCTGAAATCCCGTGTACACAAGTCCTCATGCTAGAAACGGTGACAGCCGCAAGGCGACACATATCGCCTCCAGCTGGCAGAACATAGGTTGCGTTCGGCGATATGTCTCGCCGGCAGCGTGCTAAAGGTTAAGTGTATTTGTATAATTTTGCAATTTATAAATTGAAGATAAAATCACAAAACTAAAGACACTCTCCAAAAGCCATGCAAATATGAGCACAATCTCCAACAGATGTCACTTGTAAAAACACAACTGTTGAGAAAATGCAGGTTAAAAAGAATAATTAACTTACAAACACAGCTGGCATATCTGCGACCGACAAGAAAAAAAGCAAGTCATTTTTGGAAGATTCACACAATCAAAACAGAAAAAAAAAACCCAGAACAGGTGCATGACAAAGTAAACAGTGCAGCGACTGACTAGGGGTACAAAACAAATGTGAAACTCACCAAGTTTTGACATTGCCTTTCTGGCTTTTTTCTCACTCCGACTCTGTTTGGCTTTGGACACCAGCTCTTCTGGCAAACCAGCAGCTGCAGCCACCTGTGTAAGATAAATGTACAACTTGTTCACCTCTACAGGAGACAAGTAACTGACCATTAAAAGTTATAAATATCTAAATAGGTGAAAGGTCTTGCTATAGCAGTTAATACTTATTACAAGTTAAAGATCTGTCTATAACAGTTATTACTTATTACAACTAAAGCCTTTCTAGAACATATTTCACAACTTCAAATGTGTCACAATTATATCATCTTTAACATAATTGATATTCTCAGCAATAAGATACTTAGTCACACATCTCTGGGCAGGGTGATGAACAGCTGCAACATTTACAGACGGAGGACTGTACAGAATAAAGGGGATACATTCATGTGACAGCACAGTGGGCTGATCACCTGCTTGCCAAATAATCTGATTACGGAAACAATGATAGATTGTTCGGTCTGTTTTTGTTCCACAAAGACGCCACTAGGCGTGGTGGAAACAGCGATAGATTGATCAATTTGTTGTTGCCCTAAGACGCCACTAGGCGTACTGGCCACATACTGCTTTGCCGGTTGGTGGCTAAGGATGGAAGAAGAGAAGAAGAAGATTCATGTGACAGCATCACCAAATGTGGGACTGAGGCAAGCTATGACGTTCAAACACTAGCTCTATATGAGCTACACAAGAGGATAGGTGGGTTACACCATATATATATTAACCTTTAGCACGCTGCATTCTCTTCCAGAAAACTTCCCCTGCAGCTGCATTCTTTTTCACAATGCCCCGTTTTTATAGTGGGTGACTTGTAATGACTATAGTTTTTGTGTTTCTTGGTCAATTGCTATAATTTTTGGAATTTATATAAATAAATGAATGGTGAATCTGATGATTTAAAATTTGTTTGTGTACATGTTAGATGTGATAGGAAGAGAGGAAAGGAAAGATGAAAAATTTTTTTTTTAAAATTTAAAAAAAAAATTTTTTTTTATTATTTTAAAATTTAAAAAAAAAATAAAATAACCAACAAACGAAGTGTCCATATCTAAATTATCTCTTGCATCTCAATGAAAGTCATTTGACCAATACAAATCAAATGACGATCTTTTCGTTACACCCATCATCAGTAGCAAAGCAACAAACGCCCATGTCAGCAGTGACATTCGGCCGTAACCCTAAATCTTTCTGATAAATCTAATCCTAACCCCTAAACTTTTACATACTAGCAATGACATTCTACTTTCGTTTCGATCTCTGTCATCAACCATATTCTGAGAACCGATATTAGCGCTTATAATGACAAAAATCTCATCCCACCGCATGGCGTCAGAATCTAATAAAATTAGAGCGAAAATGGCCGCGTTTGATGCCCATTCATTTTGATTAAAAAATTCACAGAAAATAAACGCGGATGCACCCATTACTTAAAAAGATCGGAAACGGAAGCTAACTCTCTCTCAGATAAGTTTAAAACTTAACATCCGGAGGTGAGATCACGTGTACACACATTCTAATGCTAAAAAACGTAGCACGCTGCTGTCGACTGTGGTCGACCGCAGCGTGCTTACCCTCGGTCGACTGTGCTCGACAGCAGCGTGCTAAAGGTTAAGAAAGCATTTGGCTGGAGTGCAAACAATTTTTTCTTAACTTTATTGCTCACATAGTAAATAAAACTAAACTGCCTGTCATAACAGCTTTGGAGCTGTCATAGACTGGAAGGGAGGCATCAAAGAAGAGTTGGCTACCCAAAGAGCAGCAGGGACACTTTTTCAGGCCATAAATCGGATTCTTAAGCAAAAAAGAAGATGGCTATATGCCGCTCCACCTAATGCCGCTCCACCTATGTTCCAGTCTTAACTTATGGATGCGAGTTATGGACAATGACTACAACCCACAAAAGGCAGCTTCAAACCTCAGAAATGAGATATCTGAGGAAGGTAACAAGATGAGACATGGTCCGCAATCAGACAATACATCAGCCCCTGAGGATCCAAATAGAACAGTCCCAACTACAATGGTTTGGCCATGTCGGCAGAATGGGAGAAGATTGGCTACTATGACAAGCATGGGAAACTAACAGCCAGGGATCCAGACCTCCAGGACGACCCAGAGCCCGCTTGGAGGACAACATTAGACAATCTTTGAAAGACCGAGGACTAGATTGAAACTAGGCCAGGAGTAAGACAGCCAAGTGGATACTATAGCGCTCTCTCTGGCAAAACTCTTCACTCCATGGTAGAAGAGGAACGACTAAGTAAGTCATAACAGCACTGAAGATTGAATGCAAATATCTCAGGCACTTTTCACTCTTAACTTGATGAAAACTTGATGAAAATAAAAACACACATTTGGTAAGAAAAAAAAATGGTTACATATATGTGCGTTCTCTTTAGCCTCAACTTCTACCTTTAATGTATGCTCTCTCTAGCCTCATGTACTATTTTTAATTTATGTTCTCTTTAGTGGTGTCATCTACTATTTTGAATTTATGTTCTCTTTAGCCTCATTTTTCTAGCATTCTTCTTTACAACCTCTCTGGTCTCGCTACTTTTCAATAAAACAAGGCTGCATACTTCTGCCACTGTCATGTGATACACACATACCTGACTCTGTTGCTGCAAGGCTGCAGCATCATGCTCTTCCAGTTCAGGTGGTGTGTCATCATCATCTGAGTCTGACGAGGCTGAATCCTCTATGGGCTTGGTTTCCTCTAATGGTTTCTCAACTGCGTCACTAGGCATGGCTGTGTGTGCTGATTGTACTGTAACAAAGAGTTAAAAGAAAAAAAAATAATAATAATTTTGAGATGGTCACTTTGGATGGATCTTGGTTTATTTTAAGAAAACAAAAAGTAAATAAAGAAAAACACCAGTTACAGGTTACACTTTAAAATGCACTAAAAATGGAACAGCTCTGCGCTCCTGGTCACAATTGTATGTGATCCTTTCAAAGCTCTAATATGACATTTTTTTGGCTTTACTTTTTGTGTGGCTGGCAATCACTATGTCACGAGCTTCCTTCAAACCATTTTAGTTTAAAATGAACCGTAATATAGGCCTAGTGTCCTGTAGGTCTACATAATGTAAGCACCTAGGTCACCTGAAATGTAGTGAGCCAAGGGCTCAAAGATTTGGAACAACCAAACAACGCTCATATCAAACTAAAAAATAATTGTTGAAATGAAGAACAGTGGAATTTAAGTCTGATGTCACCCAAATGTCTATTGAACTGATGGCCAGCTAAGTAGCCCACATCAATGTGGCCTTAAGGTAGTAGGCTACCCACAAAAGATTAAAAAAAATAAAAATCCAACAATTTTCATTTTCATGCTTTGAATCATCGTCAACATGTTCTTGTACTAAAAATAATTCATAGAAGCTTAGAGATACTCTGGTATGATAGGAATCAGTGTTTTTCTACACACACCCCCTTGAGTGATTTGCATAGCAACCAATGTTTATAGTTGGTTACCATGTGAATAATGACCCAACATGAAGGTGCATAATTGTAAAACTGCGAAATTATAATTATACTGAGGCAACAGGAAAAAGATATTTATAACTTTTCCAAGGAGAATCACTCAATGATTTCTTATGAATTTTTCAAAAGTGTGTATCTAGAAAGCTTTGATCGTAAATTTCAGCATTTATTACATGCATTGTGCATTTTCCCCCACATCAACTCTATTTATTGCTAGTTTTTTTATACTGATTCTGTATAATAGTAGTTAGCAGAGCTTCTTTTTGTTCACAATGGGAAATAAGACAAAGTAAGTTCCTTGGAAATCGGTACACCAACAAACCGTTGCCTGAAAATGAGACACCTATTGTCGATAGTGACGCTATAAAGCCTCTGTGCTCCTCAGCAAAGAAAATAAAGGTCCAAGAAAGTGAAGGACAAGCTAAAAATGACAACAGAGGAAATGTGTTTATCCTTATGGATGTAAAACTGCTGTTTGGGTTTTTATGCGCTAACTTTAGATGTGACAAATGTTATCAGTACTCACTGACCTGTGAGATCATCGAAGAGACTCGGGATGGCTTTTGTCATGAAATCAGTATCAAGTGCACAAACTGTGTCGAATGGAATGCCAAGTTCAATACTTTTGATGTTTCATCTCCAGCTACTCACAAACACAAAGAAGTAAATGTGCGAATGGTGGCATTTGTGCGTTCTATTGGGAAAGGCCACAGTGCATTGCAGAATTTTTCGATATACATGAACACAAGTCAACCCATGGCAAAGAAAGCATACAGGAGAACGCTGCACAGGATCTATTCAGCAAGTAAGGACATTGCAATGGAAAGACCCTAAGAGCACCGAAAAGGGGATTCATAGACACTGCAGCTGCAGTTGAAGGAGACCTTTATTCAACAGGAGCTCATTAAACTTCATTTTGTGAGTTCTTTTTCTGTTTTTTCTTCGATTTCTCGGAATTGTCTTTTTAACATAATTGGTGATCTTTGAAACAAGATATCTCTGGATCTGTACATTCAATTGACATGAAAATTAACACAGTTGGTTGTCATATAATCTTACAGATTCTGACCTAAAATGGATACAATTGAATTCAAAGTTTTAGTTTTATGACCATCATGCATATATAATGAGACACAAATATCAAACATTCCAGAAATATAAATTTTGAAAATTCATTAAAAATTAACCTTTCTGTCAATCTCTGTCATTTTAGGTCATGACCTCACGCTATATATAATGATTCAATTTGCCAAGTTTCAGTCAGATCTTTGTACAAATAACATAGTTATGATGTTTTGAAAAAGGTGTATAATTTGTTCACTACGGCGGCCATATTGGATAGCTAATTTGCATAATTAATGAGGTCATTATGTGGACAAAAATTTTAAGTCCATACTAACACTATACCCATGGTTGTTTGATTCTGAAAGGACAATTTGAGTTTTTTACCCTATCAAGGTAGCCTACTACCTTAAAAAATAATTCAGAAAGCCTACACAGTAGCCTAATAAGGGGTAGGGTTAGGAACATCAAACCTAATGTGGGTGACTTATCTGGTACCCAAATTGGCATTTGGGTGAAATCGACACATGGCCCACCATTCTTCCATTCAAGTAAATAATTAGGTCTACTGACAAAAAACTAATTCATTCATTCATAACCCTCCACTCCCAAAGGAGCATAGGCCTTCAACAAACACATGCCATGTCCTCCTGTCACATGCCATCATCTCAAGTTCTTTCCACGTTGTTACGGTAGTTTTATTGATATCGTCTGCTAGAATTGGCAGTGCGCATTTTTGGGGTCAATAGAATTAATATAAATTGATTTTTATACTTCACGGATTAATGAACGCGAAATACACGGTCAAATTATGACGTGTTAGCGTCGATAAGGTCACGCTTCGTGACTTAGTTACTGTACCCTTGTTACGTTGTCCGTCAAGCCGTGAAGTCGTGTTTTTACCTCCTTCCAAGGTTAGGCTTTGCTAATAGCCATATTTATGTAAAGTAATACCAGGACTCAGGGTCAGTCCAGATAATAATATATACTAGTGAATTCACAAGGTTAGTGATTAACCTGCGTTACGGAAGGATGTTTAATAAGTAATTTGATTATTTTCGTCAAGACTCATGTGCTCACTTCTGGCTGTCTGAATCCCAGCAGCACATGTATATAGCCATGATGTTCTGCTGACATGAATTCAATATGACACGGACGGATAAGAATATATATGCAAGTAAATTTTAATGAACTGTATGTGAATGTCATACCTATGTGAAATGTCTTCGTGTGTGAACTGTTAATAAATCATGGACTCCAATTTGAAGACTTATCCACCTCGATACGTTATGGCAGTCTGTTGCATTGACAATGTTGATTATTATGGTAGTGAAGAACTCTTCCGATGAGAAGATATATAATATAATAATGAGCTCTGAAAGGAACCAATGTCTTCTTGGACATTCAACACATAATGAGTCCACATAACGATGACCCTCAATTGAAGATTATAAACGAACGAAGCACGCATTCGCGATTCAACAAAATACTGAACCAGCTCACCTTATCAGTAGTCCTTATCAGCATGCTAAACCATTCCTTATCACACGTTCTCCTCATCATTTTCACCTGTTTCCAGCTCCCTTCTCCATGTGCTTCTTGGTCTACCTCTGCCTCTTGCCCTGGGGGTTCCAGAACAAGGACTGCCTTGTAATGCTATCAACAGGTTTCCTCAGCGTATGTCCCATCCATCGCCATCGTCTCATCTCTTGCTCGACTGGCACCCATCTAGCTCCCGTCATCAGTTCCACGTTGGTAAGCCTATCATACCATTTTAATACCTCTATTCTACGCAAGCACCCATTTATGAAAGTCTGTCGCTTTTTGGTTGTTGTCTTTGTTGTTCTCCATGTCTCAGAGCCATACAATAGGACTGACTTCACATTTGAGTTGAAGATTCTTATTTTCGTGTTGGATCCGATTTCTCTTGATCTCCATATATTTCCCAATGCAATGAAAGCTTCTCTTGCTTTTTGTATTCTTATTTTGATATCACTGTCTATCCCTCCAACTTTGTCTATATTGCTGCCAAGATATGTGTACGATACTACATCTTGTATTGGTGCTTCTTCAAGTTCAATCCTGTTATCATTTCCTGCATTTATTCTCATTATTTTTGTCTTTTCCCTGTGTATTTTCAGACCCAATTGTTGTGACCTCTCATCGAGTGTTTTCAATTTGTCCTGCATCTGATTACGATTTTGAGACAGAACAGCCAAGTCATCAGCAAAATCCAGATCATCCAACTGCTTAGTCAGAAGTCCACTGGATTCCATTTCTGTTGTGTGTTGTCGATGTTCTCATAACCCAGTCTATTGCTAGTAAGAAAAGAAATGGAGACAAGAGGCATCCCTGTCGCACTCCTGTTCTTATCCCAAACGGTTCTGTAAGCTGTCCTTCATGAAGAACTCTGCATGTCATGTCTTCATATGTATTCTTTATTAAATTAATGATCTTCAGGGGAACTCCATAATGCATCATCCAATTTCCAAAGTGATTCTCTGTCCACACTGTCAAACGCCTTTTCGTAGTCCACAAAACCGATGTATAGTGGTGAATTCCATTCCAGACTAGGTAACGAGTTTCCTTCAAATCATTTTAATTTAAAATGAACCGTAATATAGGCCTAGTGTCCTGTAGGTCTACATAATGTAAGCACCTAGGTCACCTGAAATGTAGTGAGCCAAGGGCTCAAAGATTTGGAACAACCAAACAATGCTCATATCAAACTAAAAAATAATTGTTGAAATGAAGAACAGTGGAATTTAAGTCTGATGTCACCCAAATGTCTATTGAACTGATGGCCAGCTAAGTAGCCCACATCAATGTGGCCTTAAAAAATAATTCAGATAGCCTACACAGTAGCCTAATAAGGGGTAGGGTTAGGAACATCAAACCTAATGTGGGTGACTTATCTGGTACCCAAATTGGCATTTGGGTGAAATCGACACATGGCCCACCATTCTTCCATTCAAGTAAATAATTAGGCCTACTGACAAAAAACTAATTGGGGTAGGCCTATTTATGAATAGCCAGCTGCATTCATAAACCTTTTTTTAATGGCTTCTCAATTAAGAGTGCACTGTAAACTGTGATTCAACTGCTGTGCCTGTAGGCACACATAGGCCTACTAAAAATATAGGCTAATGATTAGGCCTAAGCGGCTTATTAGCAAAAGTAAATAAAAATTCAGCTTGATGGATTCTGCAAAACTGGCTTTTGCTTTTGAGTTTAGGCCTGTCATCTGAGATTGTGTTTTTAAGTGGTAATTATTTTGCTTGAAATTCTATGTTGTTTGCACACCTACTTTTTTAGCCGTCCATGATAACTGCTTTAGTGTAGAACTATATGACAGATAGCACACCAAGTGTGCATGTATCACACCGCTGACAGTGAGACTGTCGTGATTCCCTGGTTCGGATCCGATCACCAACTTTTAGTGGACATCTGTTTTATCGTTAAAAATCTTGGAAATAGCCCGCAAAGCACAGGTGATGTACGACACTTTCAGTCAACAATCACCGTGAAAGGAATTTACGGTAACCAACGGGACAGCTTACCAGCAAAAACCTCTTCTTCTTTTTAATACTTATATAGCCTAGTGGTCGTATTAGCTTTACACTGCAGTATGCCACAAATTATTTATATAATACTTTTCACAACGACCATTAGATAACAGCATTCTATAATAATAGCGTTATAATTATAAATGAGCGATCAGAAGTTACAGATTGATAAGATTGCGAAGTTTTTGTTACTTACTATTTGTTACCTCTGAAACAAATCAGCCATTAACCGGAAAAGGAATTAAAATGGTGCCTATTTCCGGAATGTCGAAAGACACTAAAAAATCTGTTTTAGTCCAAATTTTTATGCTACACATTTTTCTGTGCTTTCTTAGGTCCCACGTTTTTATTGTGGTGTAGCATGTTGACAGCCTGCCTTTATGCATTAGGCATGGGGTCATCATAAGCCTTTAACCTCGGGCCACACCTGGTCGGCTGCCCAGTTAACTCACAGTGGACAGCTACTGGGAAAGACATGGAAAGTGACTATGCATGGCCTGACGATTCCTTGGGAGAACCCACTGTTATTTTATTCTACACGTTGTTGTTGTTTTGATGAAATGATGGGTGGAGATCGGGCACTCAACCTCTGATCATTGTTGCCTCTTCTCTTTCCATCTTGGTCTACCCTGTTCAACCTGAAAGTTGGTTATAATTGGGGTATTTAGTGTCATTTTATTTATTAATTTTGTATTCAATTTAAATAACTGTTGTCTTTTGCAGTTGCTGATTTTTATTTATATTAGTATTTGTCAATTTTATTTTCTCTTTTGTATTGTTTCTAGATAACTATTGTCCTTTACACTTGGTTTTAATTTGTATTAGTATTTGTTCTTTTTGAGTTGTTGTCCCCTTTTTTTTTTTTTTATACTTTGTCTTTCCTTGTCCTATGAGTAGTTATTTTTTTTTTTTTTGTTAATGCTTTGTTAGTTCTTGCTGCTTAATTTCTATTTAGTTGGATGATTTTCCTGAAGTTCTAACCTTATATTTTTTCCTTTGTTTTATGTATATATCTTTTAAGTATTGATTGGGCATCTCTTGGGGCATCTATACTTAAAACCTTATCACCTGTTAAGTCTATATTATGATTTCTATAGTAAGTTTTTAATTCAAGCCTTTGTTGTTCATACTTTTTACAGTGGATCAGGTAGTGGTCTATGTCATTCTCTTCCTGACATTCTTGGCAGTGTGGTTCTTCTACCATGAAGTATGCTGCACCGAGTCGGAGACGCCACAGTTTTTTGTTCGATGGTATCTTTAATTCTTCTCTGACCTGGCATGTCCTCGTTGGTTCTTTCAGCAGTTTGAACGCGTGTCTGCTCTTTATTCTACACCATTGCAATGTCTCCTTATATGGGCGGAGTTAGCAAAGTGCGCCACCATTACCCCCCCCCCCCCGTTTTCTTTAAAAGCCTGTGGAGCCATAACATATTTAAACTAAGTTATATGACCACAATGTAATACATTTTATAAATACGCCCTAATATTTAACCGGCGGACGTCGTGTCTAGGTTCAAAGCGACGTGTCTCGCAAAACTACTGTAAGAAAAAAACATTACACATCCAAGAATGTAACCGTAGCTAATGACTCCAATTCAACAAGTTGTGGAATATCTATCTATCTATCTATCTATCTATCTATCTATCTATCTATCTATCTATCTATCTATCTATCTATCTATCTATCTATCTATCTATCTATCTATCTATCTATCTATCTATCTATCTATCTATCTATCTATCTATCTATCTATCTATCTATCTATCTATCTATCTATCTGACTATCTATCTATCTATCTATCTATCTATCTATCTATCTATCTATCTATCTATCTATCTATCTATCTATCTATCTATCTTTCCATCCATCCATACATCCATCCATCCATCCACCCATCTATCTATCTACCCAACCAACCACTCGCCCACACTTGCCAAAGTTCTTACATGCTTGAGAGAAGCGATTCATCAAACTCTGGAGCTCCTGTTGACTTTGATCCGCGCTATAACTTGAGGCATCAACAAGAAATTAGAAGAAAGATTTGAGGCCCTTGAGATGTGGATATGAAGAAAAATGGGGCGCATCTCATGGTTTGAGAGGAAAACAAATAAAGTGGTCCTAGAAAAGCTAGGAATCAAAAGAGAATTAATGAAGGAGATCAAAATTAGACAGTTAATATATTTTGGATATATAAAAATACATAACACCTTACAGAAGACCATAATAGAAGGTAGAGTTGAAGGTAAACGTACAAGGGGAAGATGGCGCTATAAGTGGGAAGATAACATCAAGTGATGGACAGGAAAGAGTCTATCAGAATGTACCATCAAGACAAGAGACAGGAAAGTGTCTATTAGAGTGCACCATCAAGACAAGAGACAGGAAAGAGTCTATCAGAATGTACCATCAAGACAAGAGACAGGAAAGTGTCTATTAGAGTGCACCATCAAGACAAGAGACAGGAAAGAGTCTATCAGAGTGTACCATCAAGACAAGAGACAGGAAGAAGTCTATCAGAGTGTACCATCAAGACAAGAGACAGGTAAGAGTCTATCAGAGTGTACCACCAAGACAGGAGACAGACGACGTTGGAGATCCATAACAGCCGACCTTCGTTGTGAAAATGGCTCCTGATGATGTTAACTTGAGAAGAGAAAGAGCAGATAACTAAGAGCTTGAAGAAAGTGGTTGTATACCATGGATTGTGTACCCTGAATTCCATATTAAGACTCCGATCTAAATTTTCGTCAGCGATTCTCATTATTATAATAATTATAATTATTGTTCTTACAATCAAAGCTGAAACCTAGTATGGTGAAGACTCTAACATAGTGGTTCCCACAGTGCAGTACCCCCCCCCCCCCGGGGGACTTGGGAGGATGCAAGGGGGCGACAATGGAAAACTGGGTCGCAGGAGGGCGTTCAGTAGTAAGTGGGCGGTTGAGGATTTAACATGCTAAATTCAACAATTTTACTCAACGTAGCGCTTACATATAAAAGTGGTTTGGTTATACAAGGTACAGGGTCCTGAAGTGAGCATTTAAAAGGAGAACGTAGCCTGAATATACCCTAATCCACCCTCCGCCCTAATTTCGCTCGTTCCAGTTTCTCATACACCTTAGGGGTCGTCCAAATATGACTACGCAAATTTTGCTATTTTCTACCCCCTCTTACCCCGTTGTCACATTTCGTCACAAAAACCCAGACTCGACTCTTATATTATATCACAAATATCATATTCTCACGATTCCCCATTTTCCCCCCATTTTTGTTACTGCTGAAAAGAATGTAATCGAATGTAAATGAGTTTAATGCAGACACAATAACAATCTGTCAAGTAAAATTATGTTTAACCAGATTTTTGCAATAACTCTTTTGCTGGTCAAATGCTGCTGAATTTATGTAGCTCTTTTTGTCTTAATTTAATTTACAAAAATTAAAATAAATTAAATGTAAAGTAAACACATCAATAACTTCAGTTCTTACTTAAAGTTTCATGAAATAATGTTGTTGTTGTTGTTTAACTAGGGCAGCTGAGCTTCTCGCTCTTTAGCAGCCAATACCAAGTTGAAGACTCCTTGGTATTATCTACACTGTAGATCTAGGCTTTTCCTGTGGCTTTCTGACATGTGTTGAGTTGAAGTCATGAGCTCCAGTTTCTCCAGCTTGGCTTGCATTTAAAGGACCATCACATCTGGTCCCAAGCTAGGAGTAAGTAGTGCATGGTATTCTGTGCATTCCCCGTCGTCCAATGGGGCTCTCCAACTACGCAGAGCTAAAATATATTAAGTCGAGGAAGTTGAGGGGAAATGCGGTAAGACATGGAGTACAATGGATGGGTGTGAAAAAAATCGAAAAAAGGTGATTCGTCTTACGAGGACAACAGAGCTGGTTCTGGGCTCCGCCAAGGAATTGCCACGTCCTGCACAGAGCCACTTCTCAGCTTAATCCTGATTATCATTGTGTCCACAGTGAGATCCTTCTGCATGCAGTCAACCAAGTCAAAGCCAAAGAATTACGTCTGGGGCTCAAGTGACTTCTCCAAGCTTAGTATACAATGCTGGGTTCTCAACAAGTTTCACCCCAAGGGGAATCCCTGGAAGTGTGTGGATGATTTCAAGAGTCAATGAGGATGTAATTAGCCTCATAGACATAGGTCCATTTCCACGTACATATGTTGTAGCATTGTGCATAGCTGGTGGTCATATAAGGATGACTCAAGATATGCCTCCATGCTTATGAAATCATATTAAAGTTGAAAAAATATCCACAAAAATGCAAGGGTTTAAAAACTGAAGTTCTTATCAATTAACAATTTCTCTTCGTTATCATTATGTTATTGCAAAGTAAAATGCTTCTCCACATTACTATAAATATAGAGGAGGTGTTGAGAATAGACAGACCTAGGGAACTGCATAATATAGTCAAACAATATTTAACACGAACACATGCTAATATATAGTGGCTGGGAATGTGAAGGTCTGATGCTGTTCTTACAATGCATGTGACTTTAAACAGATGAAAATCAATTAAATATCTGGTAAAGTCTGTTATATAACTAGAACCACCAGGCCTTTACACCACTCCACTTTAATATTATTCTTGTTCATAGTTTCTTCTTGATTTTGTTTGTTTGTTTGTTTTTTATTTTATTATTTAACGTATAGGCCTAAGCACAATTGTGAGTATCCCTATTTTTAAATGTGATGCCACTTTCTCATGTCGGCAGTTGTTCATATTATTTGGAATTGAAAACAATATATATCCTAATTATAACCCATCAGAGGTTGAACGGGATTTCTGTTTATCTTCATTAATTTAAAAAAAAAAAAAAATTCTCCACATTAGTGAACTAGTTCACATTAGTGAACTAGAAGTCTATTATCTTCCAGAGTAACATCGGTTAGTTTAACGGAGTGTATTACATTATATTAAAAATAAGGAAATGTATAATTTAAAAAAAAAAAGTTTAAAACCGTGAAAGGTTGAAATTTTAGAAGTCCGACTTCGACTAAAGTTTTTTACGAGTCACATGACATGAAATTATGCACTTAGTCTGACTTTCCCTGTTACTTTATTGATTCTAAAACTGGAGAACATTTTAACTCATGATTTTATAGCATGAAAACATTAACCTTATAGTTTTACAGCTTGAAAATACATAGACTTTAGGGTTTTATAGCTTGAAAACGCAGACCTCATAGTTTTATAGCTTGAAAACATTGACCACGTAGTTTTACAGCTTGAAAACATTGACCTATTTATAGCTTGAAAACGCTGATCTCATAGCGTTATAGCTTGAAAACATTGACCTTTTTTATAGCTTGAAAACATTGACCTCATGGCTAAATTTATAGCTTGAAAACATTGACTTTTTTGTAGCTTGAAAACATTGACCTTTTTATAGATTGAAAACATTGATCTCACAGCTTTATAGCTTGAAAACATTGACCTTTTTATAGCTTGTAAACATTGACCTCATGGCTAAATTTATAGTTTGACAACATTCCTTCTTATAGCTTGAAAACATTGACTTTTTTATAGGTTGAAAACATTGACCTTAAGGCTTTATAGCTTGAAAACATTGACCTTAATGCTTTATAGCTTGAAAACATTGACCTTTTTTATAGCTTGAAAACATTGACCTCAAGGTCAACATTGACCACGCAGTTTTATAACTTGAAACGGCTGACCTCATGGTTTTATATCCTGAAACCGTTGCCTAGCGACTTGGGTAATTACCCGTATTTTCACCATATAGGACACAATATTGTCCCCCGAAATCTAAAAAAATCATCCTGCGTCTTACAAGGTGACGATCATGGCTATCATAAACAAGCATGTTGTTATCTTGTGTATTTTTACTTTCGAATCATTAAAATTAGTTTGGATAGTGACTGATATGGTAATATATTCTAATAAAATATGTAATGAAATGCTTTTATTTGGAAAAAAAAAATTCAAAGTTTTGTGATATGCAAAATATGCTTTTGTTAAAAAGCATAACAGCTAATTGTATGTACAATAATAATAAATACATTTCTTTATTGTTTTTTTTTTTTTTTTCAAAAATATTTCGTTAAATTATTGCAGCGTCTTATACCCCGACACGTCAAATGTGGCGGGAATTGCTGTTAGGTTGGGTGAGTTTATAGTCAATAAATATTAGACAAACATAAAGGTATGTTTTCAGGCACTCGTAAGAAATAAAGAAGTAGAACACTAGACAACAGAAAAACAACAGACGTGAGTGGCTTACCCAGGATTCGGACACAGGACCTTCCGTGCGACAACCCCGCCTAGCTATGCAAGTGAATCACACTATCCTCCCTGCCATCTAGGCATCACCAAAAAAAACGATGCTTCGATGACGGGTCATTAGTGCGAACCGCAAGACATAACACCGGAAATTTACCAAACTGTATTTTTCTGTGCTTGCATGTGTGTTCTGTTACAAAACAGCAAGCATAAGTTTCAATAATTGTGGCAGATTATGATAATTGATTTCATAAATCTATGTTCTTTATCTTCATTTTTTTTTAACCTGTCTTCACCTACGCCTGTTGGGTTAACTTAAACCTCCTAATTACTCAGAATAGATCTGTCTCTCTTTCCCATTTAGCACGCATTTAATGCTGGTCGCTATATTCCTTTGATGTAGATCACCAGCAGACTTAATTAGCTACGTTACCTGGAGATTTTTCGGCAACGAGTGGAAAATCGCTGTAAGAGATTAGACAGAGAAATCAGAACGAATTTCACCTCCTGTTGGGAGAATTATAATTTTTAGTACTAGAGCTACGTTACCTGGAGATTTTTTCGGCAACGAGTGGAAAATCGCTGTAAGAGATTAGACAGAGATCAGAAGGAGAATTATAATTTTAGTACTAGAGCAGATAATAGTGGAACTAAGTGGTAGACAACTTTTATTACTTCCCTTGTAAAACTGTTTGCTAGTGAAGTAATTAAACACGGCGTATTGCCAGATCAAAGATGGGCTCGCTATATTTCGCTCGATGACCATGTCTGCAAGTAATAAAGTAATTAAACAGGGTCTGGTCAATTACGTATATGCCTGATTTTAGCGAGACCGTGGAGTTCTGGTTTTTCGGCGTTAGTGTGAGTAGATCTTTGATTTAAAGATCTGAACGTAGATCCACCGTGGGTGCGAACATCTGGCAAGAGTCTGCAAGTTTTAACTTTCCCTTTGATTCCAGATGTATATATACCAGAGTATTCTAACTAAAAGTTACACAGTACTCCTCAGCTTTTTAAGACGTCTAGTGGCGATTTCTAGAAATCCTTTGTATTAAGTGAAGTTTCTTAGTTTATCGTTGGAGAAGAGTCTAGAAGTAGTTGTGTGAAGGTAAATAATACTAGACTAGTAGTTTTGAGTGATTAGGTGGTAAATCGTCGATTATATTTCTCTAAGAATTTTGTGCAGAGTGATTTACTAGTTTAATCGTCATTTTAATTCTCTAAGTTTTCCTGTGTTACAGTGGATACCAGCCATAACTTAAAATTTAAATTCTGCTAGTAACCAGTCAGAGAATATTTTAATTCACTAAGTAATTGCGATTCATCATGAGTATTGACGAAATATGTATTTATTTCTAATTCATGATGACTGTTTTTTTAAATGAGTAGAATTTATTTCACGGAAGTTTTTAAACGATAAGACAAACTCTAAGCTCGTAGTTATAATTTAAAGTTTAATAACGGAAGTGGATGAATATATTATATTTTACGCGGGGTAAGAATAGGATCAACAACTCTATTTTTAACAGTCATAGACTGGGTGATGCGCCAGACAACAGAGGGCAGTCCAAGAGGAATAAGATGGATTACATTTTCTACATTGGAAGATCTGGAATATGCAGATGACATTGCACTACTAGCACATTCACATCAACACATCCTGGAAAAAACGGATGGGCTTAATAAGTATAGCCAGCAGGTGGGCTTGAACATCAATTTAAAGAAGTCAGAGGTCATGACGCTCAATGTGAGCAATCCTGAGCCCATATCAGTAAGAAGTCAGCAACTGGTACAGACAGACACCTTCACATACCTAGGATGCATAGTAACACCAGACGGCGGGACAGGCAAAGACATCAACATCAGAATGAATAAAGCAAGAACAGCCTTATTTAGCCTAAACAACATCTGGAAGTTCTCTCAATACAGCACAAGCACAAAATTAAAATTATATCAGAGCTGTGTGCTCTCTGTGCTTCTCTATGGTGCGGAATGCTGGAGAGTTACAGAGAAGGAAATGTCGAAATTGTCCTCTTTTCACACAAAATGCCTAAGAAAAATTCACCGAATCTTTTGGTCGAATATCATCACCAACCAAGATCTGCTTACTCGGAGCAAGCAGGAGGACATGCATACCATCATAGCTGGCAGATGCTGGAGCTGGGTTGGCCATGTCCTCAGAAGAGACCCCGATGCCATCACAAGAACAGCTATGCTTTGGACCCCTGAAGGAAAACGAAAGAGAGGCCGACCAAAAACAACCTGGCGTAGGACTGTGGAGGCTGAGATGCAAAGAATGAACCATAGTTGGGGGCACTGGACGAAGAATGGCCACCGATCGAGCAAAGTGGAATTAATTTGTTGTTGCCCTACAGGACGCCACTAGGCGTGATGGCCACTGACTGCTTTGACGGTCGGTGGTTAATGATCTAAGAAGAAAGAAGGATAGGATTGTGTATAAATATATTATGTTAAGTATTTGTATCTTTTCTCTTTTATACAGTATTTGGGTCAAACCCTATAAAACGTACCAGCGGCTTCCATTCCATATGACACTGAGAATATTTTATCAAAGACTATTCTGATATTATATCGGGGTTTTTCAAGGTGACTTGTCTATTCTCGTGTTTTACACCCAGTAAGAGACATAGTACCAACCCTAAGAAATATTAAGAATAACTTGTAACTGGATTTATAAACATCCAGATTTATTTTCCAAGTGCATATACCTTCATCCAGTTGAAGTGACACAATCAGGATTGACATTACATATATAACGACCACTGTGTTGTGAAGAAGATTGATCTTGAACAGATTTTATTTACCTGACACTCGATTTAACGATTGAAGATTCCAAGCCTACTGTACACTGTGAACATTAGACCTCTTAATTTATTTACTACCTGGACAAAAATTGAATTGACATTTATCAGCATCCTGCTGTCAGCAGTGATCCAAGCGTTTCCCAACATTTTTTTGATTAATTAGTCTTTGGAGAAATTGTGGCTTGATTCGCCAAGAACACCAACATTGGATGGTCTGGGTGTACCTTAACAATTGTTCTAGATGTTGTGAAAGGAACCTATTTAGGTAAGAGCGAGACTGAGTGGTGATCACAGATTGTCAGAGCGAGAGAATGCAGGATGAATAATTCTTTCAGTTTATAACCCATGTACTAACTTTGTATTTTCATATGCAAATGTTGCTAATGCTGTTCCTCTTAGAATAGATTAACGTATACCTCTGTTCTTGACTGTAGAGGAAAGTTTAGACCATAGCGTATAAACCTTTGAATCTTTTGGGGGTTAATAACTTTCTCCATAACGGGATCTTGTCTCAACAGAGGGAGGGAGGATTAAACCTATGAGTCTAACTCTTTAATTAATTCATTAATTTATGTTTATTTGTATTTGATTTGATATTCACATGATAGTGTTGTTGTAAAGTTCTTTATGATAAATAAAATTTACATAAACTTTATTACGGTTGTAGGTCAGCTTGTCCAAAAAGATCCATAATCCATTGATGTAATTTTCACATCTGTGCGTCTAACTGTCGTCACTTATGTGTGTGTGTGTGTGTGTGTATGTGAGTGGTGATATATATATATATATATATATATATATATATATATATATATATATATATATATATATATATATATATATATATTCTAGCAGACTGTCTGACTAACTAAGTTCTGTTGTAGAGATAGGCTGAAAGAGAGAAGCTTCTCGATTTCAGGGACAGAATCTAACTAGGTTCCACCATCTCACTCGTGAAAATCTATTTTCTTTACGTTACCTCTCACTGAGCTATCACCTGTTCTAATCTATTTAGAAGGGACCAATCTATGTCTTAATTCCCCTATCAAAAATCTACGACAATAATGTTCCTGTTTTCCGTGTCATATTGTCTGTACATGTATTTTGTTTGAGAGCTGATAATCTTGGCTGTGTCCAGTAAATTGTTGTTGTTGTTGTTCAAACGAACTAAAAATACCAGTAAATAAAAAAAACTACTCCGGCTCAGCTTAGGAACCGGCTACTTTAGAATAGAGGAACCCGTCTGTGAAGAATGTTATGAAACTAATACCATTAAACACTTCTTGCTAGAATAGAGGAACCCATCTGTGAAGAATGTTATGAAACTAATACCATTAAACACTTCTTGCTAGAATAGAGGAACCCGTCTGTGAAGAATGTTATGAAACTAATACCATTAAACACTTCTTGCTAGAATAGAGAAACCCGTCTGTGAAGAATGTTATGAAACTAATATCATTAAACACTTCTTGCTGGAATGCAAGAGATACGACAAACACAGACAAAATATAAAAGATTACTGTAAAAACTGCAAAATATAACTAAATGTAGAAAATGTAATGGGCACAAAGTCCCCACAAGCAGTACAAAAATTAGTAAAACAATATATCACAAAAACAAAAGTAACAGTCTAAAAGACGACAGGATGAATGACAAATATATGTATATATATATATTCTGAAAGTAAACTGGTAATAATTATCTTACAACGCTAACAATAGTAACAAAGCTATGTCATCAGACAGGAATAACACAACCCAGTAGAAAAAGTACATAAATAAACCCCAAAACAATATTAAGTTCATGCCAGTATAGACACAAGTATAATTTACTGTTTACAGGCCTCAGGTTTCCCTCCCTTATTTGTAATAAATGTTTAGACACAAGTATACTTCTGAACAACACAACAAACTGAACTATTATTTGTGACGATACGGTTGTGCAATCTCAAGTCCACTCCGGCAGGATTGCATTACATTCCCGCGCGAGTAATATTTTCTTATTTTTATCTCCCATTGTCGTAAATTTAGATAGGTTTGAAAGATCTTTATGGTCTCGCCTGAGTAGAGTGGATGGTGATATGAGTACGTGAGAAATAAAGGTGTGAGAATAGATTTCATGATTAAATAGTTTAAGAAGATCTGTCTCTGGAATGAGTAGTTTCTCTAGTCCAGCCTATCTAAACGACTATCTTCTAGTACCAGACAATCTTGCACCTCCCTATATATATAAATATAGGTTTAACTACATACACACCCACAGCTATGTGACAACAAGACACACAAATGTGAAAAGCTATGGTTAATTGGGAATGGGTCTGACCAATACACAAAGGTAAGTTCTTTTGTTGTTTATTATCATTAAACTTTACAACATTGATCATCTAAAGAAAGATCAAATAAAATCAGAATGTCACACATAGAAAATAACAGAATACATGTGCCCTCCCTCTTATTGAGAAAAAGAACACAACCAGTTAATAACCCCAAAGGTCAAAGGTTAGCACTATGTTACAGAATGGACAGTAAAGAAAAGACAAAGTTCCTACGTAATGCTATTCAGTAAAGTAAACAGTTTTTAAGCTCAATACAGATAAGACAATTTTCCTGTAACAAAGAAAATATTCAGCCTCTCTGACATACGTGGCCACTCAATCACGATTACCCTATTCTTGGTGAAGAAATCTCTTGGACATACAATGTCTGAACATATATAATTTCTAGTGTTTTTATCTTCCAAATAGGCCCCAGTCCCTCCTTCAATAATTAAATTTTATAAGGGGAACGCCCAATTTGGTGGTTGATTCGTGGATAGACAAATGTCAATTCGAATAGTTAAATATAGAAATACCGAGATCTTGTGTTCACAGTACACAGTAGAAAAAAACTTCCAGTATAGGGAAACATCTGGTAGCTAAAAAAAAATGTTACTTGTGATGATGATGGTAAATCCTATCGGCTGGCTCTGTGGTGAGTGCCGATTTTGAAACAGCGTAACTTGTTGGATAAATCCGATGATACGATTGTCAAAAGTCAGATAGAAGTGTTATTGTTATTACGTCCCAGTGGGCTGATAAAATTGAATAAATATCTAGGTATTGATAAGTCCAGTTAACTTTACTATTTAAAATGTTAATTTGTCTCTTTGACCAATCCTGTTCACAACTGAACTTGGGGACGCGTAAGCTACGCGTTATTTTATTTCACTAGTTGTAACGCTAGGAAATCACAGTGAATTATAATGGTAAAACGTAACACATTAAATCACGTAAATGCTAATTTCTATTACCACAAATCAAAATAACAATCCCCACGAAACTATTAACACATCTTCCACAATGGTTCTAGACTACGTGCTTATACTATCCGAAAAATTCTGAGCAACAGCTGATAACTGGTTTGAGAAGATAAAGTTTATATACATTATTGTCTCTCTGATCTATATACGACGTTACTTTTCACACTATAGCGTATAGCAAAAAATCGGGATACTACGTTTTCCCAGATAAAGGTTTCCACGGTGGCTCTGTTCGGCGTTGCTAATCGACAACAGATACTTAAAACCGTGTAACGGGTTCTAGTAGATTTGTCCGCTTCTGGAGATCAAAGAGTTGTCTCCCCTGTATGTACGAACATCAAAGAGTCCTCGGGGAAAATATTTTTGCCCGAGCAACTCACTTCTAAGGGTCCGGTGTTATTCCAAGTTCGTTTGTCTGATATTTAATGATTGACAGATCAGCTCGCGTGGGAAACTCAGATAAACAAACCAGGTTCGCTCCCTGTTAAGACTAGCAGGTCGCGGAAGTTGGTAAACTTTCCGTTGGTTTACGTCTCAAGAAAAGAGGCGTAGATTAAAAGTGAGTAATGCAGGCAGAAAAAAATGCTTGACTTTTACTAGCAAATCTTAGAATGCTAACGGGATTTCAGGGCTGTCAGATACTGTAGGCTATATTTCCATTATACGTCCCACCCATGTCATTATTATGTGGCATATTTTATGCACCATTATTTACTCTTTACGTTGGATCAGTAGGGAAAAGTCTCTAACACTTCACTCCTCGACTGTTTGTGTTACGCCAGGGTTATTGACTCAGGCAGCGATAATATTTTATCACGTATTATCAGGCTGGCCATCTTTTCAAAGCGACTGTGCCTGTTTATTCAAGCTTGCAATGTGCACGGTCTATCAATAGAACCCCATATTGTGTGGCTAATCTAGCGGAGATCCGTCTGGAGAAACACAGGTGGTAATGGGTAATTTGTTTCCGCTTAGACAATCCCGAATAATTATCTCATATAATCTATCTGGAAACTCAAGATTTGTAGACCTTACGATAGGAACACATGGTCACAATATGGTGAGAGGCAGATAGGTGCAGCCGGAAGTCTGACGCAATGAAATGACATCACTGTAAGAGCGCATGACAATGGACCTGTTAGTTTGCGGCGAACAAATGTACTTAGCAGGCATTTGTTTCTTTCTATTTGTCTAAAGTTCGTGGTTACAAGCCATAAGACGATTTGTGGTATTCACGCCACTATTGTGAGGGAAAAGCATCCACCTTAACCGCCTACAGTAGAAGAGAGCGTGAAGAAGGCTTTCGTCATCACAGAATTGATGAACCACAGCTGCAGTACTACCTTATAAAAGGTTAAGTGCTTGTAAAAAGGCACCAGCAAAAAGGACTTTTGATATATCCTCACCCTAAATCTCAGTGAAGAGAAAATTTGATTCCAGTATAAAATCACCAGCATTTATATTTATTTTAAACTGTTAATTCTAATTAATTATTAAATTTGTTACCTGTTGTTTTAAAACTAAACAATCATAGTCGATTCAGTTTGTTATAGGTATGAAAGCAAACGTATGAGCCAGATTCTTTATATATATATATATATATATATATATATATATATATATATATATATATATATATATATATATATATATATATATATATATATATATATATATATATTTATATATATATATATATATATATATATATATATATATATATATATATACCTAGACATATATTTACCTCTAAATAGAGCCATTACGTAAAAGAGGGCATTCGTTGGATTACTCCAACTAGGGGCTTGAACGGGCTAAACCATTGCTGAAACCCTTCACAAAAGGCGACGGACCAGATATAATGCGTTAACAATTTTTCAGCCCAATGCAACATTGTTCGTGACTTCTGGAAATATATTGTGAACGCTCCCTTAAGGTAGAAGTGTCATTAATCTTCTATGTACATCTCTGCCAAGAGTAATCTTGCGCGCAAGTAGATACCTTAGAAGCTAATATTAGATACTCTTGAGTTTTCGTCACTGTTGGACCACTACTGCAAAGCAGGGTAGGCAATCCGTGACATTATCCAAAAAGTAAAAACCCCATCGTGAGCAATAATACAGTACAGAACATACAATAAACACAATCAAGAAAATAGCACATTTAATTAAAAAAAAAACGTCCTGATATAACCAACAGTTCCATGTATATGATAATTGGTTGAAATGAGCGTGCTACACAAAGGAGAGTGACAAACATTTTAAATTAAAAGAACAATTTTAAAAAATATGTTTGTGTTGCTTTTAAGTACGGCGTGGCTAACTGTCTGCACTTCCAACATTCTTTACTATTTAAAAGCGGTGGAAGGCATACGGCTAAATCATGTCTTATATTTCCGATACATACTTCCTGAAAGAAAGGATGTCAGTACATCCCAAACTAATGAGCATTAGCTTATCAACTGATCTTGACAGGGAAATGAACGAATGACGACCAAATATAGTGGTCCACTCCTCAACGTGGCTACATATAATTATGACTGAGCTGACAGCGACATTTGAATCTAGGTTAGATGAGCATCACACATTCAGGATGGCCAAATATAATTATCTGGTCACGAAGCTGAGACATGACAGGTTCACAGCAAAAGTCTTAGTTGTAGAGGTAAGTGCAAGAGGTCTAGTGGCAGTGTATGATCTACTGGAACTATAGGATGTGAAGGGACTGTCAAGAACAAGGGACACTTAAAGGGCTTGGTCAAACCGCGGAAAAGGCAACATACTGGTTGTGGAACAATTTCAATGGCCTCTGTGATTTACGATAGTAATTTGATATAAACCAAAATTATTATTATCACAAAAGTTGAAGTTGGCAGAATGAATAAAGCCAGGAGAAAATTGCAACCAAAGCGAAGTGGGTTCAGTTCTCAACGCGGGCGAGAAAAACACTCCCAGGAGGATGACAGTTAGGAGTCATGGCCACAACCACCCTCCTTCGAGCACATCTAAGGTGTCAAGAAGATTAAATGATAGAAATACATGACTGATGGGGAGCCACTTCTGATGATCAGATGTCCTCCTGTAGTAATGCAGTATATAGAGTTTCCAATCATGTATTGTTTTTCCTAATTGAGAATACTTAATATTCAATTGTAATCATCTCTTCAATCTCGACTGTGTGTGACGTTGTCATAAGGGGGAAATAATCATACATTACTTTTGGTCCTAATTATTCTGTTATTTGTACTGCTAGCCCACAACCTTGAACACAGTAGTGGTGAGGATGTTGTTGATGTAACACAAGTTACGTCTCACGCGTTCATTGTCAGACGACGTGTCGTTTCTTGTTTCTATTTACTTGTTATTATGTGTAGTCATATGACTGTTGTAAAAATCATTATATTTTATGCCTATACGCCTATATTTGTCCAGACTATTTCAAGCAAAAATTAATAAATATTACATATTTATATTTATTATACAGTAAAATTACATTATGGATTTACTACTTTAACAAGTATTACTTTAACAAGTATTAGTTTAACAAGTATTACTTTAACAAGTATTACGACCATGGATTACTGGCCATTGTTTTTTTTGTTTTTTTTTAAATCAATGTTCCCAAATGTAGTCAAAAGTGTTTTCCGGGTAGGCAACCACCTGAAAAAATAACAACTCACAATAAACATAATGCAGAAAACGGGAACACTGAGATATCTTGACTAACTTGCTAAGGCGTCATTAATGACAGTGGCAACACTGTCTGTACAATTGAAATTACGAGTGTACTAAATTTCTAAGGACTGCTGAATGTCTGGGATATCTCTTGATTTGAGAAGAAAAACTATATATGACTTCCTCTTCACCACTATTCGGCAGCCCAAGGAGCATAGGCCGGTAACTAACGTCTGCGAAGTCTTCCTGTCCCGTGCCATCAGGTCAAGGTCTTCCTGTCACGTGCCATCAGGTCAAGGTCTTTCCATGTCTTCTCCATTCCCTTCATGTCTATCTCCAGTTCTCTTCTCTATGTGTTCTTTGGTCTCTCTCTACATCTCTTCCCATAGGGATTCCAGAATAAGGACTGCCTGGTAGTGCGTGTCCTATCCTTCTCAGTCTCCTTCTTCTTATAACTTGTTCCACTGGCACTTGGCTGGTTCATGTCATCAGTTTCACATTAGTGATCTTGTCATCAGTTCCACATTAGTCATCATGTCATCAGTTCCACATTAGTGATCTTGTCACCAGTTTCACATTAGTGATCTTGTATTCAGTTTCACATTAGTGATCTTGTCATCAGTTCCACATTAGTCATCATATCATCAGTTCCACATTAGTGATCTTGTCACCAGTTTCACATTAGTGATCTTGTCACCAGTTCCACATTAGTCATCATATCATCAGTTCCACATTAGTGATCTTGTCACCAGTTTCACATTAGTGATCTTGTCACCAGTTCCATATTAGCGATCTTATCACCAGTTCCACATTAGTGATCTTGTCATTAGTTCCACATTAGTCATCATGTGATCAGTTTCACATTAGTGATCTTGTCTTCAGTTCCACATTAGTCATCATGTAATCAGTTTCACATTAGTGATCTTGTCATCAGTTCCACATTAGTCATCATGTCATCAGTTCCACATTAGTGATCTTGTCACCAGTTCCACATTAGTGATCTTGTCACCAGTTCCACATGAGTGATTTTGTCATCAGTTCCACATTAGTCATCTTGTCATCAGTTCCACATTAGTGATCTTGTCACCAGTTTCACATTAGTGATCTTGTCATCAGTTCCACATTAATGATCATGTCAGAAGTTCTGCATTAGTGATCGTGTCATCAGGTCCACATTAATGATCTTGTCACCAGTTCCACATTAGTGATTTTGTCATCAGTTCCACATTAGTGATCTTGTCACCAGTTCCACACTAGTGATCTTGTCACCAGTTCCACATTAGTGATCTTGCCACCAGTTCCACATTATTGATCATGTCATCAGTTCTGCATTAGTGATCGTGTCATCGGGTCCACATTAGTGATCTTGTCATCAGTTCCACATTAGTCAACATGTGATCAGTTTCACGTTAGTGATCTTGTCATCAGTTCCACATTAGTCATCATGTCATCAGTTCCACATTAGTGATCTTGTCATCAGTTCCACATTAGTGATCTTGTCACCAGTTCCACACTAGTGATCTTGTCACCAGTTCCACACTAGTGATCTTGTCACCAGTTCTACATTAGTGATCTTGTCATCAGTTCCACATTAGTGATCTTGTCATCAGTTTCACACTAGTGATCTTGTCATCAGTTCCACACTAGTGATCTTGTCACCAGTTCCACATTAGGGATCTTGTCATCAGTTCCACATTAGGGATCTTGAAACCAGTTCCACACTAGTGATCTTGTCATCATTTCCACACTAGTGATCTTGTCACCAGTTCCACACTAGTGATCTTGTCACCAGTTCCACACTAGTGATCTTGTCACCAGTTCCACACTAGTGATCTTGTCACCAGTTCCACATTAGGGATCTTGTCACCAGTTCCACACTAGTGATCTTGTCACCAGTTCCACATTAGGGATCTTGTCACCAGTTCCACATTAGGGATCTTGTCACCAGTTCCACACTAGTGATCTTGTCATCATTTGCACACTAGTGATCTTGTCCTCAGTTCCACATTAGTGATCTTGTCATCAGTTCCACAATAGTGATCTTGTCATCAGTTCCACACTATTGATCTTGTCATACACTTCAATCATTCTATTTTACGCAAGCACCCGTTGTTGAAAGTCTGTAGCTTTTTGTTTTTGTTGTTCTCCATGTTATAGAGCTATACCAGAGGGCAGACTTGACATTTGCGTTGAAGATTCTGAATGTTGGTGTTGGGCCTGATTTCTTTTGATCTAAATATATTTCAATGACTTCCTCATCCTACCTTGTAAGTCTTATGCCGGTAGAGATGAAAGTTTAACAAAGTTTATACAATAGTTATGGACACATTATTGCCTCATCCCTCTATATCTCATATTGGTGCAGTTGAAAGTTTAACAAAGTTAATAAAAAGTTTATGCAAGAGTGATGAACAAATTATTGCCTTTTCAAACTAAGATAGGTTGTGAAGCAAGTACGCAAGTACTACGTTATAAAGTACAGAATAGTTATACAACCATTTATGTACGCTAATGATGAACATATGGCCGACGATACAAAGATACGAAAAAAGAGGTCTTTTCAGGCTTCAAAAAAATAACTAAAACTGACACACCCGTGGCTTTATATGCAGACGTGACTTAAGTGTAGAGTTGACACGTCATGGTATCTTAGCTTTCTTCAGACCTGTTCCCGCTGCCTTTTATGTCACACCAATGACAGCTTATTGTAATTTGACCTACATGCTAACAAGTGAAATGTTTGTAATCTATGGTTAGTTAATGTTGTAAATTACTCGTATTTTCTTTAGCCGCAATTGCCCCGAATACCTGGTAAACTCCAAGATTAACTATGGCAATACTAGAAAGTTCGGTTAACTGAGGCATGCCAAGTCGAAAATTAAACGAAGATAAAATTTAAAACATTCTTAAAGAAATTTCACGAAAACATTGACATTCAAAAGGATGAAAAATAATGGCAAGAGAGAATTTGTTTAAATCTGCTGCAGTAAAACTATATTGCAGAGACTGCTTGTGATCTGATCTAATCTGAAATTTAAAACACAAATATTTCCATACTAGATTTGATTATAGCTGTCAGCGCAGATGACCACTTGATAGTGCCGCGTTTTTTTGTACGCATTGAAATATATCAATCAATCAATCAATACCCTTTAGCTCCTCGAGGAGCATAGGCCTTCAACAAACACATGCTAAGTCTTCCTGTCCTGTGCCATCCTGTGACGAAATGTCTATCCTTGTCCTTTTGTGTGATCTCTCACACCTCCAACCCTACGGCAGTATCATGTCTTCTTCTTCTTCTTTTTTCTCTCCGATCGCTTTTATTTGGCATTTCATTTTTCCCTTTCATACATTTGACTCTTTATGCTGGACATAGCATGGGGAAAGTCTCTAACACGCCACTCCCCTATAGCAGTATTTGTCACGGGAGTAATTCTTATCTTATTGTGTCGCATTCACGCTTCACGAAGACGTGTTAAGTTACGCCAGGTTATTGTCACCGACAATATGTTATCGCATTATCTGTCTGACCATCGTTTCAAGCGACTGTGCTTGTTTATCCAAGCTTGTGTTGGACAGGAATGCTGAATAGAACCAGATTTGTTTGTCTGGCGAAACACAGGTGACTAGCGACCATCCCTGAGTCATTACGCCAGAAAAACACGGTCACAATATTATGATGGACAGAGGTGTGTTTGGAAGGTTGTACACAAGGGCATCGGACATAATATTACCATATATGGGAGACGTGACCTTTGCAAAATTTTTCCATGTCGGAAATATTTTGAAAGTACCACACCCGACCTGTTTGAAGATGATTGGAGCGTTTATTTAACTCCATAACAAACGAAGGCGTGGGAAAAGAGGGAATATAGTGTGACCATTTCGCAGTTTTATTTCACTGTGAATTTCACGCTCGCCAAGACATTATCAGACCTCGCCAGAGTGAATGCTAGATTCAGAATTCCTTTTTTTTAACCGGACCTTTTATTGGAGAACCAGATACGACTTACAAAGCACAGGAAATCTCTACATTTTAATAAGGAACACCGAGACGAGGAAACTGAAGAAACACACGAAGTCAGAGAGAAATCTATTGTAAAATTAAAGACACCACAGACGGGTGTAAGAGAACGATTCGTCTCTTTTATTCATCTGAGCAACAAGTCTGTAGCCAGGATTGGCTTATTGGTGGTACTATCTCTGGAACCAAGTGAACGTAGAAGTGGATTGACGTTGTGCGAGATGCCATCATAAGAATGTCTTATAGACAGACGCAGAACCAGCTTGGCTGTTACTCCTTGACGTTCTGGGAATGTGCGGCGCCTCAACTTTGACCAGAGACGAGCGCGAGAAGAGTGAAAAAACCAACCCATAAGGAGGATTAGAATCATCTTTGACAGCTAAGTTAACCTATATGCCGCCACTTGAACCTCTTATCCAAAAACCATCCCCGAGTGATGAAAACTTCATTTTGTAACTTACTATTATTCCTTTCTTTTAAACTGTTAAACTTAAAGTGATTATTAAATTTTGTTATTTGTAATTATACCAATTTAACTTTGATTCAATCATTTTAAGTGTACTACATGTTTGTCTCAGTCAAAGGTACTAAATACACACTCTAAACAGAGCTATATATGCAGTATAATAATAATTCCACCGATTAACTCAGGGGTGGGGGTTTAACGAGCTAGAATAAACCATTGCTTAAATTCTTCATGAAAGGTGTCGGCAGATTACAGAATTAACGTGCTCAGCAACAAATAGATGTATCAGATGATACCAGGATAGTGCCAGATAAGAGACTGGTCTTAAAAAAGAAATATCCCATTCTCGGAAAAGAGAAATTGTCGAAGGGAAGGTTATTTGTTTTATTTGGCCCGTCTGAGTATATAGAGTGGATGTCGACAGATATGCGGGAAGGTATAGAAATAGATTTTTCACAGGTGGTAGAATTGAGGAAAAAAGAACTGTCTCTGGAGTGATTAGGTAATTTCTTCCAGCCTATCCGTATGACTGTACTTTATTGCAAGACAGCTTTTATTCTCCCTATCAAGAATAGATAAGTTTCTCTCTACCCACACACAGCTATGTGACAAAAAGACACACAAACGTGAAAAAAAACTACGGATAAATGGGTATGGGTCTGACCAACACACAAAGGTAAGTTTATTTGTAGTTTATTATCATTAAAACTCGATAACATCAAAATATCTAAAGGAAAAGATCAAAGAGTCATTTACATGCATATGAAATAAAGTACAAGAACGTGCACCCTCCCCAAATGGAGAAAAGAACCCTAAAATTAGTAACCCAAGGGTTGAAGGTTAGCACTCTGTTACAGAATGAACAGTATTGGTACTTTATGAGACCCAGTAAAATAAACAAACATTTAGACAAATCAGATATATGAATAGTTTTCCATCAAACAAAAAAATACACGCACACTCTTGCAAACAGTGGCCACTCTCACACTCTTACCTAATTGCCTGGTATGGTAGGTCTGTAATATCCATTGGCAATAGAATTACTCCATGAATATATTATCTATTTTCATTTAATACTCTGTCACTCCAGTTGTCGCAGATCCAAATTGACCCCAGTCCATCCCCAGAAATTAGTTAAATGATGTGAACGCCTAATATGGTGCTTCTCCTAGAAGTGTTATTACCTTACTTACTTAGTCGTTCCCCTTCTACCGTAAGGTGTAGAGGTTTGGAAGAGAGAGCGCCATACTATTCTATCGGCTGTCCTATTCTATCGGCTGTCAGTGTTATTACCAACAGCTAAAACTATGGGAGTTCTTGAGGTTCACCCTTTAACGGAAAAAATACTTCCGGTATTGGGAAACATCTGGTTGCTAAAAGTTAATGTTCATATAATGATGATGGTTCTTCTATCGGCCAACTTGTGGCTGGTAATATATATATATATATATATATATATATATATATATATATATATATATATATATATATATATATATATATATATATATATATATATATCTGGGTTTTGTAAGTCATGTTATTTAAAAAAACCAAATTTATTGTCCTCCAATACTCTCTGGCGTGTGTCCGGTTACAAATGAAATTGGTGACGCACAGCCAAGAAAAGGAGAAAATAACTAAATAAACAAGGAACAATAAACAAAAAAAGACCGCTGGCCGCTCTTGTGATCAGGTCTGCGAAGAAAACAAGAAACATTTATATAAAAAAATATGCTAATCCTATATCTACACAAACAGACGGGGACAAGACGATCTCTTCTCCACTCCGTCAGTCCTGATTAAATTTAAAAGGCACATGGTGTTTCCTTACACCTATCAGTTAGCAAATCCCGCTGGCGGCTGAGTTCAGACGGGTCTGAGTTTTGTTAGCTCGCCCGCCCCTGCTCGCCGTCGTCAGCGTACAATTAAAATTATTATTTAATCTCTCCATGTGCGCTACCTTAACAATGATCGCCTGTCATTAAATAGTTATTAATTGTCGGAATCTGTTGGCTTTGCCGTATATGATTAAAATAATAGACACTATAACAAATATGCACAAATGAAATATAACGTTGTATTCTATCCTACATGATTTAACATTTTAATAGAATATCTGGTAGGAAATCGCTACGCGTTACTTTATTTCACTCGTTTTACTAGCGAGAAAATCTAAGTGAAGACTACATGTTAAAAGCTATCACTTCTTAAAAACATTAGCACTATTATCCTTTACCAGAAAATTCAGAAATGAAACTTCCACGAGAACTATTAACAAATCCACCCAAGGAAATAGTTTAAGGCTGCATGGTAGATACTTCCGAATTCTGACTGAAACTGACAATGGGGTTAAAGAAAACTTACTTACTTACTTAGTCGTTCCTCTTCTACCGTGAGGTGTAGAGGTTTGGAAGAAAACAACAGTATTTATATATCATTAGTGTAGTGGATTTTGATGGTATTGTATGGTGGTGTTATCACCTAGTGTGATGCGTGAAGTCAGCTGTGAAGGCTCCTGAGATAATTGTAACTGTGAATATACAGAAGGCCCTTTCGTGCTACCACTTTATGACCTCACACATATCTTTTTTTACTAATGAATGTGGCTACTTTAAAATCTAGGGTACTGAATGCAATGTGTTGTATGGACATATACCCACACCCACAGATATTAATTAAGTCTAATCCTATCAATAAAATTTATAACACAATGAACTAAATTCAGCTGGTTAAATTTAGAATAGAAAATCTTTTTTTAAATTTATTTTTTCTGAACCAAGGTTTTATTTTGGCCAGAACTTCTGCAAAGATTTTGAAATTTATGAATGAATGGCATGAATAAATGGCATGTTAAATGAAAGATGTGTACATATGCAATCTTCAAGATTAATTATAGTATTACTGTTCGTAATGTTAATTTTTCTGGGAAAACTATGAATGGATGTGCTGTTGGGGTGGCTTCATCCCTTCCTGTTTATGCCTACACAGCATTGTCCATTAATGATGGAAGGAAATGGGATGCTTCAGTAGTAAATTCTCTTGGGTGCTAGTTTTATGAAGTTGGTGTAAGTTCAGCAGGCCAGCTAGCCTACTTAACTTTGCCAGATTTGTTCTGGTGCTGGAATCTGATGGCCCCACCTCTCCGTGCTTGAGCAATACACAGATGTTCTGTCGAAATGTACCCTGCACGGGTCCTCACTTCAATTATTAATCAGCATTTGACACCACCTTAGTGTCAAGATCGAACTCACAGCTCTGAAATAAAGTATTGGTTTTTTGCTCAGAACCTTACCTAATAAGCCACTTCTACACATAACAAATTACAATAACATCACATAAACAGGGTCAGTTCTCTCTGACCAGACAGCACATCTTACCTAGTTGGTTTCGCATAGGGTAAGTTTCCCCAGTCTACAGATTCTGAAATAGGTGCATTATCTCACTGCCATAGACTAGGATAGGTGATATGATTCGCTGTTCTCAACACTTGATCACCCCTTCCTAAACCTTGCTGTAGTTTATATATTGTTTGTCCCTAGACCCTGAACTAGGGCGGGGGGTCCAGAGCGAATCCTTACTTGTTTGTAAGGCTAGATTTCGATATGGCAGTATCAAATCACTCGAACATTAAACAACATTCAAAATATACAAAGAAATAATTTCAATCTTACCAGATTATGAATAAAGAACACAGAAATGCTAGCAAAACTCAGCTGAGCTGCTGGCTATAGTATGGCGTCCCTGAACTTATTTCAATTTATTTCATTTGGAAATCACCACACTTGAAATTTACTGTGTCTATCACTGGACAACTATTGAGGAATGGCAAAAAAGCTCGTCTGAGCGCGGATATGATTGTCTGTGGCCAATCAATGCCTTGGTTTTTTTTTTAAATTCAAATTTCCTACACTAAAGTCATTTCAGTCATGCTTCAGTCAAGTATGGATTTTTATCTGTTAGTCTGTCCGTCTCTACTTGCGTTTTTACAAAAACGTACTTGATTTTTGAACCAACCTTTCTCTCCCCTCCAAAATTTTGTCGTTAAAAGTTATTTTTAGACACAGCTTCCACCAATATCCCTTCTCTTCCATGCTAAGTAGATTTGAACACCTGCGTCTCGAGGTCGCGATTTTTTGTGCAAATAGCGACACTTTTTATTCAATGCAGTCTTTCGCTGTTGTGAACAACAGTCTTTTGTCACTATTTTCATTATTATCTATCCGTCTGTAAAATTAAAAAACATATTATTTCACTGCTCAGAATGGGCCATCCGGCCAGCTAATTTTTATATTCCTAACATTAATATTAAGAAAAAGTTACTTTTTAAATTTTGTAATATTTCAAGCATCTGCGTTTAGCCGCTGAATTCAAATCAAAGGCTTGGTATCGCAAAAGCGTCCAATAAATGACTGTGGCGTATCATATCCAAGGTCCCTTCTGTCGAATTCCTTACTTTATGTCAACTTGGGGGGGGGGGGGGGGAACGTGACTTTTCCTCCTTGCCCCACCAATTTGCGTCCATTAACCTCGCTAGTTCAAGTACGCGTTCAGTCAGATTTTTGTCCTTTGATCCTCGTTCCGTTTTGCCTTCAAGTCTAACACCTGATAACCCGCGGCGCGGGCGATCATGTATTCCAGCAGCTTACGCATTGGTTTTTATCCTTACATTTTATCCTTTGGAGATATTTTTACGTTGTATCACTCGTTAATTTTATGACAATTAGGATTCTCTGATCTCTGAATGCGTTAATGTCGCGTTCCGGTGTTACCCAGAATTCAGAAACTAAGCTTATCGAGATAAAAAGCTTTACGGTCGTTCTTCGTCGAGATTTTCGGCCATCATCAAAAGACTTACTGTTCCCTAACGGGTTTCTCTGTAAGAATGCGCGTTTCTGAAGATCAAAGAGCCCGGGGGTTTCTAGCTTCCCCGGAGTACGAAACTTTAAAGGGTCTATGTTTTTGTCTTCCCCACGTGCCAGCCTGTCTAAGAACTATTATGATTGACAGATGCTCTCGTGAGGGGACGAGGTAAAGACAGCCTGATTTGCTTTCCTGTTATGACTGACAGGTCACGCAGTTTGTAAACATTGCGTTAGCTCGTGTTAAAACGAAGAGGAGGGACGAGAGAGTAAGCTTGTATAAATAAAGACAGACTGTATAATGCAGATTTTTAGCTAGCAAATCAGAGGGCAGCTATAAGGTTGCAATAGGCTGTCGGATTACTGTAGACTCTTTTTCCATTACACGGCACAGTAATGGTGTATCAACATCAAAGGTATAGTCAAGCTGTTTACGTTCCTAGATGAGATGGTAATGTACTATCTTAGGTTCCTATGATGCCCCTCTCCAGACTAACCTTAGACTATGGCTCTGCTAGGGGGTAATTAATTTTCCAACAAAAATTATGAACCAAACTTAAATAATTCAATAAAGACGTTTGGTACAATTTATAATTTATTTATATACAAGATCTTTCTTTCTTTTGTTAGATAATTTGGAAATGAAATCACTTTGATTCCAAAAATATAAAAGGTGTCACTATCAATTATTTACATTACATTTACAGTTCATCTTCATCTGTTAACTGGATCCTTTATGACAACTGTCTTTCCCCCGTGCTGAACTTAAACAATGTTAATATTATTATTTCACAAAGTATAAAGACTGTTACTATGTTCTTACACCACAATCTTATAAGTCATCATTACTGTGTTCTTTTGTAGGTAAAATGTATATAAGCTCCATGTATTTGGACTCTATATTCTTTAAGTTTTAATTTCTTGGGTGTGATACTGTTATTTTGTAAAGTCAAGTAGCGCCAAACAAGGCTACTTATCTGTAATAACTCTTCTAGGCCTGTTCCAGGACTGTACTGAAAAGAATCCCAAATGTTGCGGTTCTTTCAGTATTAAAGGTGACACTGTTGAAGACCCTCTGACATTTCACAAGGGTTTAAAGAACATGAGCTCCCTCCAGCTGATTTGGGCTCGATAGAAATAGTACCTCTTCAAGGCAGGATTTAACCTGAAATATAATAAGTACATATCCTACGTAGTATCGTTCACTATCTCCTTATCTAGTCAGGAGGTAGGATAAGACAGTTCAGATAAGATGTTGTTACACATGAGAATCATAGTAAGTCAAAAATAACATAATTTGTTCAATTAAAAACTTACTATTCCAGTAACACTCTGGTTACAGTTTATCCATGATTAAAATCAGATAGGCTTTGTGGAAATGATAAGATACAACTCAATTAATTTACTCAGTAAAACAATTTCTTTCATTCTGTCCATCTTCCCAATAGGTTGGTCCATTTCAGCAAGCTTAACATCTTCAAAATACTTTCTTAAACTATCATCACAATCAACTCGTCCATCTGCTTTCATTTGACAATTTAATTTAGTTAGCACGGGCTTGAATTCCTTCACAGTGATTCTACACACATTTATCCACTTCTTTAAGGCACATATCAATAATATAATTATATATACATATATAATAACATTCTCTCTTACCCTCAATCACATGCAGACTGGCTTTTAATGGCTCTACAGACTGTGTTAACCTGCAGATGGCAAAGGAGTCGGGTAGTAGACATTTCGCTCGTGTCTGAAGTTTGAATTGCGTGGCAAGTGTTTTACTATCGGTACCTTGCGCCTTTTTATAGGTCAAGGTTTCCTGTACGAGAAAGCATCGAGGTCAAAGTATTTTGCAGACTAGAAAAAGTGAAAATCTTAGGCGTTCTGTGCTAGTATGAAAGACCTGAAATCGTTATAGTTTCTTTATCTCTGAACGGATTTCCTTCATCCAAAGCTTATATTATTCTTAGGGCTAAGCTCTATCAATGGCAGTTTCTCTCTTATGTCTAGATAAATCCGACTTTTCACTGGGGCAAAGCACAACATGGTTCATGTTGCGATGCCTTAAATACACATTTTCTCCGGTTCTACACCACTTCCAGTGAAAATCTAGATGTCTGCCAATAGCTAATGATCCTTATTATTGAATTATGTTCCTCATTACCAACGTATACCGTTATTAACTGCACAGTGCCTTTCGAAAAATTGTCAACATCTACACTTTCTCGTCTTCCTACTAAAAGGCCTTACAAAATATTAGCATTGCATGTACCGAGCAGCGGTTTTGATTGGTTGTTGAACTTCTCGGAATTTCTGTACGGTGTAATGTTTTGAATGAGGGCCGAGATAGGATTCAGATTCTTCACATTCACACCAAATGGAAACCGAGGAACATTTTATGTCAGTTCATTCAATTTTTGACCTTTCTTGCTTGATTTCGTTAGTTACTTATGATGCAGTATATTATGTTATTTCATAAGTTGATATATTTATCTTAGGCTTCATCTTCTTGATTAATAAAGTACTTATATTTAGTGACATTGTACCCTACAAGATCTTCAGTGTTTCCTGTAGTAAACGCTCGGGAGCGTGAGGGGTAATGTTGGGGTCACTTCATGGTATGAAATTAATCGCGATGAATTTATTATTAATATTGGGATTTGTCCACACAATGTCGTACCTCAACTGAATGCATGAGAGATAAAAATATGTTTATGCGTTGCTGAGAAATAGGTAACTATGTATGACGAAAAGAACAGAGTATGTGTGACGTTAGCGTCTGGCTGTGTTTCAGGTTTGTGGCTGTTAAGCCAATATACAGTGTGTAATTACTGTGGACATATGTGAGCTCCAACAAGGCAAGTGTATTAAATAAATAAAATACGTTCGTGTATCGAATATGTTTAGGGGCTATAGGAATTGCCCAACTAAAAGAAGTGATATTTTCGGGACGCTAATTCCCCGACATGCGAAAATATACGATTTATAGACTACATGTGCTGTCTAGTCCAATGAACAGGTTCTATAGCCTTACAAACGTGCTCATAAAGTAAATTAAGAGGAAAGGAAAAACATGAATAAAAGAATAAAAGATATCAGGAGCAACTGATCGAGATACATGAATAAATTGGACCAGAAATTGGTGATTCAGAAGTATATTACATGTTCAGTTAAACGGAGCTGAATAGATGGAAAATTGGAACGAATTACTAATTTTCAATGGTTGAATATATATAGAGTGAAATTCGCGAAGAAACTGTCGTATGTGAAATTGTATAATAAATTACAAGTCGTAAAATGAAGCGTCAATTTAATATATCATGTTAGTTGAATTTTGCCAATTGAACTTTATTCAAGAATTAACTCATAAATTTTAAACGTTGGTACTACATATTTTGAATGACCCGTGACTTTGGGAATCTACTAATGTACTTTATAAAAGCTGAGACCAAACAAGAGATCCATAGACAACGCAGAGAATTCGGGCACTTAAAATCTCTTAACATCATCTATGCTGCCTTTAAGACCTTGACTGTGCTGTGTTTAGGACCTTGACTGTGCTGTGTTTAGGACCTTGACTGTGCTGTGTTTAGGACCTTGACTGTGCTGTGTTTAGGACTTTAACTGTGCTGTGTTTAAGACCTTGATTGTGCTGTGTTTAGGACCTTGACTGCGATGTGTTTAGGATCATGTGTCTGCTGTTTTTGAATTCCTCATCTGTGCTGTGTTCAAGACCTCATCAGTATAGTGTTTAGGACTTCACCAGGACCTCATCTGTGCTGTGTTCAAGACCTCATCAGTATAGTGTTTAGGACTTCGCCAGGACCTCATCTGTGCTGTCTTTAGGACTTCATCTGTGCTGTATTTGACCTTTCCTGTGATGAGGTTAAAACCTCATCTGTGTTGTGCTTAGGACCTCCTCTGTGCTGTGTTAGTACATCATCTGCGCTGTGTTTAGGGCCTCGCCTTGCTGTAATAATACTCGGCTGGTATGCACACACAATTAATCATTTGATGTTTAACGCAAATTTACGATTCTGGAATGTTCATGAAAGCTGCTTTCGTGAAAACTAGATTCCACCTCTAATTTTAGTTTCATCCCCGGGCAGTCTGTTCAAGCCCATTTCTCATTTCTTTTGAGAAGAAATTTTTAAATTACTTTTGTAAAGTCCTACAGCTGTGACCTACCGACAACAGTTTAAAAAAGAAACATTTAACTTTTTTTGTAATCTATCGACCTGTTTTTGTGCATCAATCAAATAAACTACGTATGCAGGGAGAAATTACTTCTTTTGAAAATGTGCAAGGCTCGAATTACTTCGCGATTTTCTTATGACCATAGCATCATCTACCACACAAAAAACATACACGCTGATAAAAGGCCTTTTGTGTATAATGACTTGAGACCTGGAATTAAAAGTACACATGTACCATGTTTGAATGGTGCAAGTCAAGTATGTACTTTCTATTCACGTCAATTCTCGTTCCTCTCAAGTCGTATAGATGTCTTTAGGGATGTTCAATAATTAAGCTAGACTAGATTTACGTCATTTTTGTATGAAAGCCCGCCTGGTCAAGTTTACTAAACATGTCTGTTCATGATTTTTTTTTTCGCATGCTGGAGAAAGTCAGACAGACACACAGGCAGACAGGTTGGTAGGTAGGTAGGTAGGTAGGTAGGTAGGTAGGCAAGCTGGCGGGCGGACGGATGGACAGGCAAGCATACAGACAGACGGACGGACGGAGAGACAGACAGACAGATCGATAGATAGATAGATAGATAGATAGATAGATAGATAGATAGATAGATAGATAGATAGATAGATAGATAGATAGATAGATAGATAGATAGATAGATAGATAGATAGATAGACACCAACGGGCTGATCACCCGTTTGCCAGTCACTTCGATTACGGAAACAACAGCAAATGGATTGATTTGCCGTTGCCCTAAAGACGCCAATAGGCGTGATGGGAAACAATGGCAAAGAAAACCTATCTGCTGTTGCCCTAAGACGCCACTAGGCGTAATAGCCACTGACTGCTTTGACGGTCGGTGGCTAAGGACGGAAGAAGAAGAAGAAGATAGATAGATAGATAAGCAAGCATGTTCAATGACTGACATGTTCTGAGGTTAACATCCCATCACCATCAAGTGGCAAGCGATCATGGTATGTCCATAAACTTCCAATATTTTGCGTTGTTTATCAGCCTCCTTTTGGATGTTTTTTTTTAAACGCTAAAATGTTAAACAACAACTGTTTCCTCGTGTATGTCGTATGAGGTGACTAAAATGAGGTTGTGTATTGGCTGTGGCAACATCATTAAGTGAAACAAATTGCTTCAGAATCCACTGCTACAAAAACACACGAATACATAGGTGCCGCCTTCTTACAAGGGTGACCAGTTGTATATTCTATAGGGAGTAAACATAAATATGAAAAAAATAAAATAAAAAATGAATGATGTTAAATTATACAGCGTCGTTTTTCTTTATTGTCCACTGTCTCTATTGCCATCAATTTTTTTCTCATTGTCACAAAATAGTGTGACCGTGCAATGCTCGCATGCTTCGTCTGCAGCATTGCTTGATAAACAATAGTCTACTATAATAAAACAGAAGAGTTAATTTAAAAGCGCACATACGAAGACATGCGGTGATATTTTTCAGATTAAAAGTTTCAAACTAGAATGCAGTTTCACAATTAGTTGACCCTGATGTCAGAAGCTGTCAATCAGGGGGACGCTTAACCACATCATAGAGGCATCGCTCTTGTTGTCTTGTAGAAACACGTGCAGGTCATCTGCACATCTGTGCTTGGGAACGTTACTCGTGTTGTTTGGTAGAATTACGTGCAGGTCATCTGCACATCTGTGCTTGGGAACGTTACTCGTGTTGTTTGGTAGAATTACGTGCAGGTCATCTGCACATCTGTGCTTGGGAACGTTACTCGTGTTGTTTGGTAGAATTACGTGCAGGTCATCTGCACATCTGTGCTTGGGAACGTTACTCGTGTTGTTTGGTAGAATTACGTGCAGGTCATCTGCACATCTGTGCTTGGGAACGTTACTCGTGTTGTTTGGTAGAATTACGTGCAGGTCATCTGCACATCTGTGCTTGGGAACGTTTCTCGTGTTGTTTGGTAGAATTACGTGCAGGTCATCTGTGCATGGGAACGTTACTCGTGTTGATTGGTAGAATTACGTGCAGGTCATCTGCATATCTGTGGATGGGAACGTTACTCGGGTTGTTTGGTAGAATTACGTGCAGTTCACTGGGTGCTGCTACTGGAAACTTTGAGTGACAGCTGTTTTAAGTTTGATACGATGGTTCTCACACTTTTTAGAGACCACTATAAATTAACATCAAAAACAGAGACAAAGGAAAATATTTTTGACTGACATCTTATTATTTTTATAAGAGAAAGTAATGAAATATTGACACATATAAGTTACATTTAGGAAAAGGAATGTTGATGTAACTAAAAACAGTGGTCATTTATCCACGCAGAACACCTGCACTGGTACGTTAGAGTCGTTTAATTAGGACGTGAGAATGACAAGATACGTGCTGAAATCAACATTTTACACTGTTGTCAAGTTTACAAAAATCAGGGACTCCTGACACTTTCCCGGGAAACAACAGAGAAAAACAGGTGCCGGGTGCAAAAATTTGACGAGATATAAAATAGTGTGGCTAGCGCGTCAAAGGAGGATTTTGGGGGGATTTTTCGGAAGAGATTTTTAGAGATTTTGATTTGAGATTCATATAGAAATAGAGATTTGTAGAGAAGAGAACTAAAAATGTAGGCTGTTTGTCATGGCCCGTGAGCTGGATTAGCCAGAGCACGGCGCTGAAAATGATAAAGTAGGAAAGATGTGTAAATTGGAATAGATCGTTTTTGTAGAGAATAGCTAATAATAATAAAAAAAGTAAGAAGAGCATTTCTAGATAATCTTAGCCAGAGTTAGAATAACTCCGAGGATTGAAGTGAAAGTAAGAAATAGAGATAGTGGTTCTCAAGCTGTTAACAAATGATCTTAACCCGCTAAGGTGACTTGTGAATCACAGGCGGCCCTTGAGTCATTTTAAGGATAATGTTATTCTGCGTGTTAACGCTATAGAATATGTAATGAATATTTATATCTTCACGCCGTTGGTGGAGCGGTTGTAGTGAAGTGATAATGTATGATCCTGCAGACTGGCAGGCAATAAATAAATAGTGGTGATTTTTATTTCAAGCGCTTAACTGTTGATGCCACTTGTAAGTAAACATATTGAGAACCACTGACCCGATGCATAATTATAGATACTGTAAAACTTAATGAGAAATGTTCACTGAATATTAAGAAAGATGATGTTGGTAATCTATATGAGGTTTTGAGCATCAGTGTAACGTTTGAGTTGATACATTTTAATGTAATAATGAGAACAATGATTCTCAAGGTTTTTGTCATGATGGAAACAAGAATATATAGTTAGAGATAATTAAGAACAATTATTCTCACATTGTATAGAACAGGACCAGATAGAACTAGAGTTAGAATGAAATGAAACTATACAAAATATTGTTGGTTTTGTAAATAGCCATGCTTTAATATTCTTATATCCAACTTTTAATCTTAATAAACATTTTATTATTTACTGGATTGTCGTCAGGGATAAAGCTAATTACTGTTAAGTGGTTTCGAACATGTTTGACAGTGAAACAGTTAGTTATCGTGGTGACTTTGTTAAGTGTCGTCAATGACTTATGTGCTACTGTGAGATGAACTGTGTTAACGAACTAAGGTGAGAACTAACATTACATTATACGCAACATCACGTGCCATGCAACACCAACACGTAGCTGCATTCTCATCCGGAAGAACGAACCTGGGTTGAACAAGGTTGCACGCATTCTACTTGGTGGAAATCAACATCTAGGGCGTATAGCCTTTCTTACCACTGGACGTTTACATAAAAACATTTATATGAACATAATATGTAAAGGGTAAAAAGGTAAAGGATCGATCCCGTTACACGCCCATTGAGGCATATCGGGAATATGGTGTTAGGCCCATATTTTCTTGACCATCGGCACACTAGGGGTGACGTGGTCAGCATCACGCCGGCCGCCTTAACCTTCCCCAACGTTGCTCTGGTACCCAATTGGGGCTGGATCAACCCAGGAGCCATTTGCGGCCTAAAAAAATCCCACCTCATCTGGGGATCGAACCATAGACCACTGAGCTAGGAAGCCAGTGCACTAACCACTATGCTACCGCGGCTCCCTAATATGTGTCTGGTGTTAATACTGTGCAACCCAATCTGATCTGAACATTGAACAATTGACATTTTATTTACAAACTGCATGTGCGCTGTCACAATAGTCTAACATTTCTTCTCTCATATCGTGCTCAAACAGCAGGTGCGCTGTCACAATAGTCCAACATTACTTCTCTCATATCGTGCTCAAACAGCAGGTGCGCTGTCACAATAGTCCAACATTTCTTCTCTCATATCGTGCTCAAACAGCAGGTGCGCTGTCACAATAGTCCAACATTTCTTCTCTCATATCGTGCTCAAACAGCAGGTGCGCTGTCACAATAGTCCAACATTTCTTCTCTCATATCGTGCTCAAACAGCAGGTGCGCTGTCACAATAGTCCTACATTTCTTCTCTCATATCGTGCTCAAACAGCAGGTGCGCTGTCACAATAGTCCAACATTTCTTCTCTCATATCGTGCTCGAACAACATGAACTTCTTTCTTCTGTTATCTGTGACACACTTTTTCCCGTCTACATTGACCTCTATCAGGTCACTCTCGTGACTCACTTTAGGAGTCCTAAGTATTACCAACATTCTTCTATCAAATTACAGCTACGTCGTTTCTGTGAGTTTTCTTAATCCTTTTTTTAAAAAATTGCACATGATTCGCCTCCATATGATAGAATCGGCTTTATGCAACACTGAAGGACAAACTATCATTCTTATTTCCATTGACAAAGATGTGTTGATAGGGTACTGTTCATTTTGTACAATACTGTCTTTAAATGGAGTATTCTATTCCAAGAAATAGAAAGTTATTATATAGTGCAGATTTGTAAGGGTTATTGTCCTTGTATGACGGCTCGTCTACAACAATGATTCTTCACTTCCTGCGGCCTTCATGGCTGGATTTTCTTCTTGTTTTTGTTTTTGCTTTAAAGAGCCAAAGACTCATGAAGTAAAAATGTCAACGGAAGGAAAAGGGAGACCTCAGTTGTATCCATCCATTCATTCATTTATGACCATTCCACTTCTTGTGGATACCAGGCCTTCAAGACACTCACCCACCAGTCTTTCTCTCTCGCGCCACAAGCAAAGTCCTTCCTTCTTGTCTCTTTCAGAATAAGAATACGACAAGGTAAAGTAACTTTGATTGTGTGGCAAATACTTGGGTTCAAGTCCAACACGAAAATACAATAGCTCATCTCAAATGGCAAGTTAGTTCTTTTGTTTGGCTCTTAAACATGGAGAGCAGCAAAAAGAACAACCAAAAAGTTACAGACTTTCATAAATGTCTGCTTGCACTGATGATAGGAAACTCTATACAGAGCAATACAAGCGGAGGCAATCTGATCATCACATGGATGTCCCCCCGTCGATCAAGTGTTTCGGCCCTTTTACTCTCCTTTATACTCTAAAGGGGGCGGGCCCACTTGGGTCATGACTCCCAAGTGTCTGAGCCTCCTGTTGTCTTGTATCGAAAATGAACCCATTTCACTTTGGTAGCAGCTTTAAAATCCACAACTCCGCCAGCCGTGGAGACAATTGTGAAAGTAACAAAGAGAAGACAAATTATTTCGTTCGTTCCGCCGCACACCACGACTACGGACAGACACTGACACACCTGCGCAACTGAAATTTTGTGCCCAACACCTCTTATAATATATGCCACGTGTTGCCCGTCAGTGACAGCCCTTTCACCAGTACACCGAAAAACTCAACGTATTGTGGACTTTGAAAAATTCATGATGTTTTCTGTACCGCAGAGTTTACTGCCCCGATTTCCATACCCCATTGCGGTTGTTCCATAGCCAGCATGATGCCTTTTCGGCAGTTTCACTAAACTTCTTCAGTGCCCTTGTTCTCGACTGTCCCCTCAGCCCCAACAGTTTCAATAAATCATACACTGATGCAGCCACAAGCCCTCTTGCGCCCATCTCAACAGACATGACCCTTGCAATGAACCCATCATGTCTCAGATCCGCGGCCAGATCACTATACTTGGCCGCTTTGAACGAATGTTGCTCATCCAATCTGGATTCAAATGGCACGGTCAGTTCAATCAGTATAACCTGAAGCGATGCTGAAGAATGAAGCACTATATCCGGCCGTCTCCGCGATTTTCTGATACTCTCTGGATATGCCCCTCGTCCAGGTAGGTCTACCGCCATCTCCCAGTCGTTTGCACTGTCAAGAAGAGATGGTAAACTGCTACCTGGTTTACTCGGTTTGGGGTGTGCTGACGTTCCTGCTCTCAGAAAGTATGTATTTGCGGTGTTCGGCCTGGCTTTGCTATTCGCCTTCATCCTTGCCAGGTCTATTGTCGCAGCCAGCTCATTTAGCCCTTTGTTGTGGCGCCAAGTCTATCGCCCTTGCACTAATGACACCTTGCACGCTGAGAGCACATGTTCAAGTGTCTGCCTCCCCTGGCACAGGGGGCACTGCTCATCATCCGACTTTCCCCATCTCACAAGGTTTGTGGCCGACAGCAGCAGGTCATACATTGACCTAATAATGAAGCTGAGCCTAAGAGGTGCCATTTGCCATATATCATTTCATGTCAAGGACCTTTGCAGGGCTCCTTCCCATGTAGTTCATTGGCCTTGTTGGGCCTGCTGCACCACCTTTTGCACCCTCTTACCATTCTCAGCTCTTCGTATCTCCTGAACTACCATGTCTCTGCGCTCCCTGCTTGATGCCTTGGACCACCAGCGGATGTCTCCATGGCCATCTATTCGTCTGAGTGTATCCGATTACCTTCCTTAGTTTGAGCGACTCTTGGGCAGCATCAACAACTTCTTCCACTTTCCACTTCCTCCCTGTTTTCAGTGTGGGCTGAATGGACTTAACCACACCATCTACCGACTCGCGCAGCATCATTGTGAGTCTTGCCTTTCCTACTTTGTACTCTTCAACAACTGACCTGAGAGGAAACACAAGCTTTGACTCTTTGCAGTACAGTGCTACGTCTGACAGACCTGGTAGTACCCCTAGCAATTTCCCCATGAACTTGTTAACCTTCTGCTCTATAGCTTCCACTGTACTGGTGCTTATTTCATATATATGCAGTGGTCACAGCAATTTAGGTATCAACATGAACGGGAGGCACCACAATTTGAACTGTCCTAGGAGTCTGCTTTGGTCTATGATCTGTAGTCCTCTGTCAGCCATTTCTATTGTCTGTTGCGCTGCCTTCGAGTCTATTAATGAGGCATCGTACACTCTGCCAAGACTTTTAACAGGTTCCTCAATGACAGTAGGGATTCTTTGGTTGGAAACCATGAATATGACCTCCGCTATTTTCCCTTTCCTGACTGATGGGCTTCTCGACTTCTTGGGTTTGAAGCTCATTCTGCACCAGCTTACTAGTTCATCCAGGCATGCTAACATTCTCCGTGCCTGGCGTTCATCTGATGTCAGAATTGTTGTGTCATCCATGAATGCTTTGAGCGGTGGCATTTGACACATTTCACTTAGCTTTGGACCTATTGCCACTCCTTCAGCCGCATTGAGGATTACCTGCATAGCCAACACGAATAGTATCTGAGAGATGGTACATCACATCGCAATTCCAACTTGAAGGTCAATCCACTTCGTTGTGTACTTTCTGGTTGATAATCTAACAGAGAACCCTGCGAAATACAGCTTCAGCATTGTTGTAATTTCTTGTGGATAATGATACATTTCTAGGGTCTGCCACAACATCTGGTGTGGAACGGATCCATACAGAAGTGTTGAAATAGTGTTAGAAGATCATCAATGTGTGCTTGCACTGAACAGAAGTGTTGAAATAGTGTTAGAAGATCATCAATGTGTGCTTGCACTGAACAGAAGTGTTGAAATAGTGTTAGAAGATCATCAATGTGTGCTTGCACTGAACAGAAGTGTTGAAATAGTGTTAGAAGATCATCAATGTGTGCTTGCACTGAACAGAAGTGTTGAAATAGTGTTAGAAGATCATCAATGTGTGCTTACACTGAACAGAAGTGTTGAAATAGTGTTAGAAGATCATCAATGTGTGCTTGCACTGAACAGAAGTGTTGAAATAGTGTTAGAAGATCATCAATGTGTGCTTGCACTGAACAGAAGTGCTGAAATAGTGTTAGAAGATCATCAATGTGTGCTTACACTGAACAGAAGTGTTGAAATAATGTTAGAAGATCATCAATGTGTGCTTGCACTGAACAGAACAGGACAGGAAGACTTGACACAGGACAGGAAGACTTGACTCAGGACAGGAAGACTTGACACAGGACAGGAAGACTTGACACAGGACAGGAAGACTTGACACAGGACAGGAAGACTTGACACAGGACAGGAAGACTTGACACAGGACCAGAAGACTTGACACAGGACAGGAAAACTTGACACAGGACAGGTAGACTTGACACAGGACAGGTGGACTTGACACAGGACAGGAAGACTTGACACAGGACAGGAAGACTTGACACAGGATAGGAAGACTTGACACTGGACAGGAAAACTTGACACAGGACAGGAAGACTTGACACAGGACAGGAAGACTTGGCGGTGATTTCCTGAAGGCCTGTGTGGAAATACTAAATGTCATAAAAAGGTCAAGAATTTATAGGGCAAGTTCACCAATGTTGCTGTCATGACTTATGTATCTGTGAAGAACGAAGTCATGTCAGCACTATGAAATACTAAACAGTTTAGTAAAAAACGTTGATTTACACACACACTAGTCTGCCTATATGGGACACACTTTAGATTGCCGTAGGGCAGTTGAGCTTAAACTGTTTGTTTTAACGGGTTGCGCGTTCAGTGTTTGTTTTAACAAAATCACGTGACCTGCACGAGGAATTTTATCTGTGTTTAAATTATAGCTGGCAGGCATTTATCCACTTTCACCAAAGTTGGCAACCCGTCCAAGGCTTTGACTAATTGTGTTGACTCAATACCTCTCTCTCTCAACACTTTATGCCAATCTTTATCATCTGCGCGACCAGCGTCTTTATTTGTATAACAATTCAACTCACAGACTTTACTATCACACAGACTTTACTATCACCGCTTTATTATCGCTGTCACAACCATCGTTATATCGTCATCATTTTCATCATCATCCTCACATAATCATCACTATTTTCATCGTCAACTCACCATCGTCATCGTGATATCAATCATCCTTATCATAGTTATCGCCGTCATCATCATCATCAAAATTTACTGTCTTTACTTCCACCATCACAGCCTCATTATCACCGCCACTATTATTATCATCATCCCCATATTCTCGTTATTCTCGTCATCATTGTCATCAGAACAACAACATCACTGTCTTTACTACCGCCCTCATAACCTCATTATCGCCGTCACAATCATTATCATCATCGTCCAATTACCATCATTGTCATCATCGTCGACATCACTGTCATCATCATCGTCATCAGAACAACAACATCATTGACAACAATAATCACACTCATATTTATCATCGTCATCAGAACAACAACATCATTGACAACAATAATCACACTCATATTTATCATCGTCATCATCCCCAGTCATCGCCGTCGCCATCATTAACATCGCAATAAACATTATATAACCAGTATACAAAAATCATCATAATAATCGTTGTCATTATCACAACCAGGGCACAACATCCCGGGAACTAGATGCCCAGGTGATAACATTGTCAGTGTCAGAGTTAATTTATGCAACTATTCTATATTTGTTTTCTTCCTGTAAACTGGTAAATTACAGTTTAAAACGTTTGACGAGGATCTTAATGGAGGCCAGCAGACGCTGTGGTAAGTTTTTGATCTTCTTCGTCTTCTTTCTTTCTCCATACTCGTATTAGTGTAACTACCGGTGACTATTGTTTCTCCATATATTAGTGTAACTACTGGTGACTATTGTTTCTCCATATATTAGTGTAACTACCGGTGACTATTGTTTCTCCATATATTAGTGTAACTACTGGTGACTATTGTTTCTCCATATATTAGTGTAACTACTGGTGACTATTGTTTCTCCATATATTAGTGTAACTACTGGTGACTATTGTTTCTCCATATATTAGTGTAACTACTGGTGACTATTGTTTCTCCATATATTAGTGTAACTACTGGTGACTATTGTTTCTCCATATATTAGTGTAACTACTGGTGACTATTGTTTCTCCATACATTAGTGTAACTACTGGTGACTATTGTTTCTCCATATATTAGTGTAACTACTGGTGACTATTGTTTCTCCATACATTAGTGTAACTACCGGTGACTATTGTTTCTCCATATATTAGTGTAACTACTGGTGACTATTGTTTTTCTCCATCGTATTAGTGTAACTACTGGTGACTATTGTTTCTCCATATATTAGTGTAACTACTGGTGACTATTGTTTCTCCATATATTAGTGTAACTACTGGTGACTATTGTTTCTCCATACATAAGTGTAACTACTGGTGACTATTGTTTCTCCATATATTAGTGTAACTACTGGTGACTATTGTTTCTCCATACATTAGTGTAACTACCGGTGACTATTGTTTCTCCATATATTAGTGTAACTACTGGTGACTATTGTTTCTCCATATATTAGTGTAAATACTGGTGACTATTGTTTCTCCATATATTAGTGTAACTACTGGTGACTATTGTTTCTCCATATATTAGTGTAACTACTGGTGACTATTGTTTCTCCATACATTAGTGTAACTACTGGTGACTATTGTTTCTCCATATATTAGTGTAACTACTGGTGACTATTGTTTCTCCATACATTAGTGTAACTACCGGTGAATACTTATTGTTTTCTCCATATATTAGAACAACAACTACTGGTGACTATTGTTTCTCCATACATTAGTGTAACTACTGGTGACTATTGTTTCTCCATATATTAGTGTAACTACCGGTGACTATTTGTTTCTCCATTATATTAGTTGTACAACTACTGGTGACTATTGTTTCTCCATATATTAGTGTAACTACTGGTGACTATTGTTTCTCCATATATTAGTGTAACTACTATTTGACAATTGTTTCTCCATATATTAGTGTAACTACTGGTGACTATTGTTTCTCCATATATTAGTGTAACTACTGGTGACTATTGTTCACTCCATATATTAAGTGTAACTACTGGTGACTAATCATTGTTTCTCCATACATTAGTGTAACTACTGGTGACTATTTGTTTCTCCATATATTAGTGTACAACTACTGGTGACTATTGTTTCTCCATATATTAGTGTAAACTACTGGTGACTATTGTTTCTCCATATATTAGTGACAACAACACTACTGGTGACAATTGTTTCTCCATATATTAGTGTAACTACTGGTGACTATTGTTTCTCCATATATTAGTGTAACTACTGGTGACTATTGTTTCTCCATACATTAGTGTAACTACTGGTGACTATTGTTTCTCCATATATTAGTGTAACTACCGGTGACTATTGTTTCTCCATATATTAGTGTAACTACCGGTGACTATTGTTTCTCCATATATTAGTGTAACTACCGGTGACTATTGTTTCTCCATATATTAGTGTAACTACCGGTGACTATTGTTTCTCCATACATTAGTGTAACTACTGGTGACTATTGTTTCTCCATACATTAGTGTAACTACAGGTGACTATTGTTTCTCCATATATTAGTGTAACTACCGGTGACTATTGTTTCTCCATATATTAGTGTAACTACCGGTGACTATTGTTTCTCCATATATTAGTGTAACTACCGGTGACTATTGTTTCTCCATATATTAGTGTAACTACCGGTGACTATTGTTTCTCCATATATTAGTGTAACTACCGGTGACTATTGTTTCTCCATATATTAGTGTAACTACTGGTGACTATTGTTTCTCCATACATTAGTGTAACTACTGGTGACTATTGTTTCTCCATACATTAGTGTAACTACCGGTGACTATTGTTTCTCCATCTAAATTACCGGGTGACAACATATATTAGTGTAACTACCGGTGACTATTGTTTCTCCATATATTAGTGAAACTACCGGTGACTATTGTTTCTCCATATATTAGTGTAACTACTGGTGACTATTGTTTCTCCATACATTAGTGTAACTACTGGTGACTATTGTTTCTCCATACATTAGTGTAGCTACTGGTGACTATTACTTCTCCATATATTAGTGTAACTACCGGTGACTCTTGTTTCTCCATATATTAGTGTAACTATTGGTGACTATTGTTTCTCCATATATTAGTGTAACAACCGGTGACTATTGTTTCTCCATATATTAGTGTAACTACCGGTGACTATTGTTTCTCCATATATTAGTGTAACTACCGGTGACTATTGTTTCTCCATATATTAGTGTAACTACCGGTGACTATTGTTTCTCCATATATTAGTGTAACTACTGGTGACTATTGTTTCTCCATACATTAGTGTAATTACTAGTGACTATTGTTTCTCCATATATTAGTGTAACTACCGGTGACTCTTGTTTCTCCATATATTAGTGTAACTACCGGTGACTATTGTTTCTCCATATATTAGTGTAACTACCGGTGACTATTGTTTCTCCATATATTAGTGTAACTACTGGTGACTATTGTTTCTCCATACATTAGTGTAACATGGTGACACTAATTGTTTCTCCATATATTAGTGTAACTATCCGGTGACTCTTGTTTCTCCATATATTAGTGAAACTACTGGTGACTATTGTTTTCTCCATATATTAGTGTAACTACCGGTGACTATTTTTATCATTATATTAGTGTAAAAATACTGGTGACTATTGTTTTTCAATCCATACATTAGTGTAACTACTGGTGACTATTGTTTCTCCATATATTAGTGTAACTACCGGTGACTATTGTTTCTCCATATATTAGTGTAGCTACCGGTGACTATTGTTTCTCTCATATTTAGTGTAACAGGGACAACCGGTGACTATTGTTTCTCCATACATTAGTGTAACTACCATGACTATTGTTTCTCCATATATTAGTGTAACTACCGGTGACTATTGTTTCTCCATATATTAGTGTAACTACTGGTGACTATTGTTTCTCCATACATTAGTGTAACTACTGGTGACTATTGTTTCTCCATATATTAGTGTAACTACCGGTGACTATTGTTTCTCCATATATTAATGTACAAACTACTGGTGACTATTGTTTCTCCATACATTAGTGTAACTACTGGTGACTATTGTTTCTCCCTACATTAGTGTAAACTACTGGTGACTATTGTTTCTCCATATATTAGTGTAACTACTGGTGACTATTGTTTCTCCATACATTAGTGTAACTACTGGTGACTATTGTTTCCCCATATATTAGTGTAACTACTGGTGACTATTGTTTCTCCATATATTAGTGTAACTACTGGTGACTATTGTTTCTCCATATATTAGTGTAACTACTGGTGACTATTGTTTCTCCATACATTAGTGTAACTACTGGTGACTATTGTTTCTCCATACATTAGTGTAACTACTGGTGACTATTGTTTCTCCATATATTAGTGGAACTACTGGTGACTATTGTTTCTCCATACATTAGTGTAACTACTGGTAACTATTGTTTCTCCATATATTAGTGTAACTACTGGTGACTATTGTTTCTCCATATATTAGTGTAACTACTGGTGACTATTGTTTCTCCATACATTAGTTTAACTACTGGTGACTATTGTTTCTCCATATATTAGTGTAACTACTGGTGACTATTGTTTCTCCATATATTAGTGTAACTACTGGTGACTATTGTTTCTCCATATATTAGTGTAACTACTGGTGACTATTGTTTCTCCATATATTAGTGTAACTACTGGTGACTATTGTTTCTCCATATATTAGTGTAACTACTGGTGACTATTGTTTCTCCATACATTAGTGTAACTACTGGTGACTATTGTTTCTCCATATATTAGTGTAACTACTGGTGACTATTGTTTCTCCATACATTAGTGTAACTACTGGTGACTATTGTTTCTCCATATATTAGTGTAACTACTGGTGACTATTGTTTCTCCATATATTAGTGTAACTACTGGTGACTATTGTTTCTCCATATATTAGTGTAACTACTGGTGACTATTGTTTCTCCATATATTAGTGTAACTACTGGTGACTATTGTTTCTCCATATATTAGTGTAACTACTGGTGACTATTGTTTCTCCATTTATTAGTGTAACTACTGGTGACTATTGTTTCTCCATATATTAGTGTAACTACTGGTGACTATTGTTTCTCCATATATTAGTGTAACTTACTTACTTACTTACTTACTTAGTCGTTCCCCTTCTACCGTGAGGTGTAGAGGTTTGGAAGAGAGAGCGCCAGACCATTCTATCAGCTGTCTTCTTCCTGGCCTGGTTCCATTCTAGTCCTCGGTCCTTCAAAAGATTGTCTAATGTTGTCCTCCCAGCGGACTCTGGGTCGTCCTGGAGGTCTGGATCCCTGGCTCTTTGTTTCCCATGCTTGTCGTGGTAGCCGATCTTCTCCCATTCTGCAGACATGGCCAAACCATCTTAGTTGGGACTGTTCTATTTGGGTCTGCAGCGGATGGGATTTTAGGCCTTGACGGATCGTCTGGTTGCGGACCATGCCTCTTCTTGTTACTTCAACCACCTTCCTCAGATACCTCATTTCTGAGGTTTGGATCTGGCTTTTGTGGGTTGTAGTCATTGCCCATGACTTGCATCCATATGTCAAGACTGGGTCATACGTGGGGCGATATTCAGCCATCTTCGTTTTCTTACAACCTATCTCTTGATGAGGAATCCTCGATTTATGGCCTGAAAAAGTCTCCCAGCTGCTGCTTTTCGAGTGGCCAACTATTCTTTGATGCCTCCCTTTCGGTCTATAATAGCTCCGAGATATTTAAAATGGTCGACCTGCTCCAGGACCTGTTTTCCCAGCTTAATCTGATGTTTTCTTTCTTCTCGTGATATCACCATGGATTTTGTTTTAGAGCTGCTTATGACCATCCCTCTCTTCTCCAGCTCTTCCTTCCAGACTTGCAGGTTGGATTGGAGATGTGCCTCTGATTTAGCAATCAGGGCAACATCATCAGCAAATGCCAGCTCCGAAATATAGACCTGTCTCATCTTCCAGTACCCCACTGAATACTTTCTTGTTCTCTCCTTACATGCCTTGATGACATCGTCCATAAGGAGTATGAAGAGGTAAGGTGATAGGATATCACCTTGTCTTACACCAGTGGTGGTCCTGAACTCTTCTGACTTATGGTTTGCTGTCCTCACATAATTTCTGCAAGACTTGTAGAAGCTCTGTATAGCATGAATCAGAGGTGCTGGAATATTCTTCCTTGCCAAACAGTCCCAAAGTTTGCTCCAGGGGACCCTGTCAAACGCCTTTTCAAGATCTATGAAACAAAGATGCATCTCACTCTTATACTCAAGGGCCTTTTCACTCAGCTGTCTGAGTGTGAAGATTAGGTCTTGAGTACTTCGGTTTGCTCGGAATCCGCACTGGACCTCATCCAATTGTGGCTCAGCTAGGCGTCGGAGTCTCTGCTCTAGGATTCTAGAGTAGATTTTACCAGGGACACTGAGAAGGGATATGCCTCTATGGTTTCCACATTGTCGATTGTCACCCTTTTTGAAAACTGGTGTTATGATGGCAATCTCCTAATCCTTTGGTATGGTCTTGTTGCACCACGTTGCCTGTAGGACCCTTAGGAGTAATAGGTCGCCTGATGCTCCCATGTACTTAACCATTTCTGGTTTTATACCATCATGCCCTGCTGCTTTGCCCATCTTGATTTTCTCCAGTGCTGCCTTCAGTTCTTCCATCTTTATGTCATCTTCATCACCATTTGTTTCATCTTCTGTGCTAGTGGTTATCGTTTCTGATTCTTGACCTTGCTCACCATCAAGGAGTTCTGAGAAATATTCTTTCCATCTTTCCATTACTTCCTTCGGGGCAGTAAGCAATTTGCCTTGCTTGTCCTTTATAAATTTGAGAGGGCATTGTTTTTCCTTCCTCATGTTCTTTAGGGTCTTATAGAACAATTTCTGGGTTTTCTTGTGCATCTTTTTCTAGCTTTTCTCCAAATTCTTCCCAGGACTTCTGTTTTGCTGCTAGCACTTTGTTCTTTGCTTCTGTTCTGAGTGTCACATAGTCTCTATATTTTTCCATTTGTCCTGTTGTGTTTTTAGCTCCTAAGTATTGTTTCCATGCCATTTTCTTCTCTCTTATTTTCTCTTTGACTTCCTCTGTCCACCAAGGTGTCCTCTTTCTCTGGTTCCCAAGTCGGACTTCACCGCATGCTTCTGCAGCAGCTGTCTTTATGATATCCTTGAATTTATTCTAGAGGGTTTCCAAGTCATCAGGTCGTTCTTCTGTGTTGCTCACTGCTGTAGCAATAAGCTTCTGATATCTGGTCTTAATTTCTGGCTCTCTCAGCTTGTAGGTCCTAATGCTCATTTCTCCTGCTCGTTTACTTGGTTTCTTGCGTGATGTTGGGTATTTCCTAGGCTGAGCAACTCTTTCAGTTGTTCGTTTGATTGTTAGCAGGTAGTGATCACTTCCAATCTCTGGCCCCCTCCAGACTCTTGCATCTCGGACATATCTGAATGAGCTTCTCCGAACAATGGCATAGTCGATCACTGACTTCTCATTCTTGGTTGGTTCACATCTAGTGTATGCATGTATGCGCTTATGGGGGAACTTTGTGTTTGTAATGATCAGATTCTGCTCACTGCAGAATCTAAGGAGTCGCTTTCCATTGTCATTGAGAGTATCTTCTCCATATCTTCCGATAACTCCACCCCATCTAGCATGGTCATTTATAACTCTGGCATTAAAATCTCCGAGCATAATAACTTCATCTAGGCAGTCATCCACTGTCCTTTGAAGCAGCTCGAAGAATTCCTCCTTGACCTCTGCTCTCTCATCCTCATTTGGCCCATACACTATGACCAGGTTGACTATGGTTTCTCCTTCTTTTAGTTCCATCCCTTGATACTATCTTTTTGATTTTGGGCCACAATGCAACCCACGCCCCCTTTAGCCCTTTCAGATATGGGTACACCACTGTAGAGCAACGTGTTGCCATCGAGATCCATGACTCCTTGTCCTTTTTTCTTCGTTTCCGTTATAGCCAGGATTTCTAGTTTTGCTTTCCTCATCTCTTCCACCAGCTCTTCTTCCTTCCCATTTATACTTCTTGTATTCCAAGTTCCATAAGTCGTAGTCCGTAGTCCGTTCCAGTTCGTCGCCTTTAGAATCAGTCCGGTTTTCTCTCTTGTAGTTCGCGTAATCATGATTTAAAGCAAACAGGTGGTTGGCCTGTTGTGCCTTTGCATGGTGGAGGGGCTGCCTCCTTACGGCCTCCATGCAGGCCGCCCTCCTCCTTTTTCATCCGGGCTTGGGACCGGCATTGGCGGAGTTATTAGTGTAACTACTGGTGACTATTGTTTCTCCATATATTAGTGTAACTACTGGTGACTATTGTTTCTCCATATATTAGTGTAACTACTGGTGACTATTGTTTCTCCATATATTAGTGTAACTACTGGTGACTATTGTTTCTCCATATATTAGTGTAACTACTGGTGACTATTGTTTCTCCATATATTAGTGTAACTACTGGTGACTATTGTTGCTACAGTTAATATGCTCAGGACAATAGGATTTCAAAACGAGATTTTGACTGGGATGACAACCTCATGAAATAAAACATACGCCACAGAAATCACTGCTGTAAGGGCATGTATATACTTGGTGACGGCTTCCTGGAGACAATGTTGCAATGTTGATTCTATGCTACGTAGGTAATGCAAGTATTAGTGTTGGTTTTCTAAGAACAACTACAGTGCTGGCTTCCAAGGAGAAAGAAGAGGCTGTTAAATACAAGACGATAACGCCATATGTTTTTAAATCATGCCTACGTTTTTGAGGTTGTTGAAATAACGGAGACGTGTGTGTGTGTGTGTGTCCTCCACTGCCTCATGATAATCTACAAAAGCGACGTATTCAGTTTCATCCACACACAAGCAGTTTCGTCTACATAAACGACAATCACTTATAAATACACACTTCAAGGGAACAGCTCGGCAAGTCATATTGTAACTTGTCTCTTGAACGTGCCACGACCAGACACGTCTGTTTGCTTGAGGTACCCGTCTCGACGAGGACTGTTAGAACAACACTGTCAAACCATTCTGGGTAGACTTGTTTGTGTTTACTCAGCGTGTGTGTGTTCGGAGCCCTTCTTCTTTGTCCCATTTTCCCTTGCAGAGAACAAAACGCACAATTTATACCTCATCTGGACTGTCTTGATGATCGCCTGAATTTCTTTCAAATCTTACCCGCTCCAATTTGCTCGCTCTGTAAGTCTATAAATATTAGACAAACATAAAGGTATGTTTTCAGGCACTCGTAAGAAATAAAGAAGTAGAACACTAGACAACAGTAATTATCTCTATATTCTTGTTTACAAGTATTATGAATTATGTTCAAGCCTGAACATTTAACACACATATAATGATACTGTGACAATCCAATGACACAATTTTCACAGTTCACAATACATTAAAAAAAAATGTGAGTATGCATGCGTTCTTGTATTTGTTTCGTTTGATTTTTAAAGTTAAATGCTACACATTTTACGGCGACGGTAATTGTTTCCTTGGTGAGTACATGTGGCCGTATGCCCTACCACCATCAGCATTTATTCATGCTGGAGGCTGGTTGTAATGAAAATAAAACTATCATTAGTTATTATAGAAAAAGCAAGCACGATTTTTAACAAATATAAAAATACCCCAGACAGCTAAGAGCAGGGTAGAGCAAGGTGAAGCTACTGTGTCAACTTTGGTTAAAAAGTCACGTGACAAATCGGCGGCAGTTGGCATGGAAATGTAGTGACGTAAGTAGGGATAGCTACATCACGCTATGAGAACGTGATGTTTGACCAATAATTTATCAAATAGAATAAGCTTCCAACCAATGAAAACGTAGCCAGCTCAAAGCACTACGAAATTGTTGGCAGGAAAATATTAAACCGGCAGTCTTGGAGAATGGAGCAGTGTAGAAGGACCTGTCAGTGATAGTCCTGCTCCCAAGTAGAGGTATTCAACGATTTTGAGAAATATTCATGTATGTGTATCTGTACACATGAAAAGGTTATTTTAATACCTATTCAAGTAAGGAGTACCATCGCCCTATCATTTTACATTTCAGCGTATTTTCGTGAAATGAATACATAATAATAGCAGAAGAGAAACAAAATGGAGCATACATATGATAAAACGAGGGAAGAGGATTTGAAACCGAGAATAGACAAAATGATGAAAACTACTGAGAAAGAAAGCAAATATGAAATTATGATTATCCAGGAATTGGTAAAACTTGATGTTGGGAAATAATATTATGAAGCATCTTGGATTGAGGTGAAAAAAGGAAAATATATTCTTCATGAAAGGAAAAATAACTACGATTTGTTTGATGTACAGAATGCATAATTGTTGAACATTGTTTGACACTATTTGACCAGTTTTTGCTGTTAAATAAAATTCATTTGTAAAGGACCAGGCTGTTGAGAATTGATTGTCAGTTGGATAACATAGACGTACTGTCAAAGTTCACATTTCTCAACCACTAATCCTCTCCAACGCACAACATCTATAAAAAGAATGAACGAACCTCACACTCAGACAGGGTCTAAGAAATAACCATCTCTGACGAGCTATAAGCCAGTACTAGATCACACTTAGACATCGACTAAATAAAAGGAAAGTACCTATAACACGGCAACATATAACTAATTGGTGCCTAAGGACCAGCTCTAACTAACTAATGGTTACTGCACCACGGTTACATATAACTAATTGGTGCCGTAACTGTCCGGTAACATATAACTAATTGGTGCCTGTCGTAAATTTATTTTCAGAGAAAGAGTCTTAGAAATAGTAATCCGGTTTAGAGTGTAGAATGATGGTGAAAAGCTCAGTGATAGGTAAAGGTTAGCGAGTAAATAGTTGATTCACAGAGTTCTGGGGAGAGTAAAGACAGACTTATTTACGACAAATCGTTCCTCTCAATCTTCTCTTCCACTCTCCTGGTCAAACAATTATTTGCCAGTTTCCAGACACACATCTGCGCTCACACCGATTTGGTGCTCAAACACACAGACGCACGTGAATACAAGCTAAATTAAACAAATATGGGGAATTTGGGCCTTGGTAGTCCAACACAGAACTAGATAAGTTTATGCTGTTTATTAGCATTAAAAACCAATAATATCAAGTATCATGTGTTTACAGAACAAAAATATATAATTACAGAAAATACAAATACCAATGATGGGGAGGGGTGAAGAAGATTGGTACCGACTAAGTGCTTCCCACTTATTAGACAAAGATAAACCCAGTACAAAGATAGATAGTTATTAGGAACATAGGTAATGTAACCCAACAGTGAATTTAATTACTCTGAAAGAGGGGGTACAATATTAGTTATGGTGGTAGACAAAAAAATACTGTTATCCCAATGGTGTCTTACCTTTACTAAGCAAAGAAAAAAAGGGGGGGGGGATGGAACAGAGTTAACAAATTATCCCACTAAAGGAACAATGCCGGGTATACAGAAGACGTATTACCCGGTAGGCACGTTAACAAATGGTTTTTAAAAAAAAAAAAACCTCCTGTCATTCATGCACACTGTGAGGATCCACACTCATATACACCACACACTTACCGATTTCAGCATCAGACAATCCATAGCATGATATACACAGTAATTAAACTCTTTACGTGAGAAAAACTGTCTAGTCCTTCTATCTCCCGCCCCAGATAATGCGAGGTTTCACTGAGAGCAAATATTCCCGCTTATCGCCGGACTTGAAGTTCTAAGAGTTCTTGTGTTTTATTATAAAGAAACGAGTCTATGGGATGGCACTGACGCAGTTCGACATAGGGGTGAAAAATGAGGTGGTGGTATAATCCTTCAGGGCGTGATGATAGCCACTGACCGATGAAGTTTTTAATCCAGTGAGGAAAAACTAGGCTCAGTCACAGTCAGGTAAATCGGTAATCTCTCACAATCTTTCTTCTTCTTCCGTCCTTAGCCACCGACCGTCAAAGCAGTCAGTGGCCATTACGCCTAGTGACGTCTTAAGGCAACAGCAGATAGGTTTTCTTTGCCATTGTTTCCCATCACGCCTAGTGGCGTCTTTAAGGCAACGGCAAATCAACCCATTTGCTGTTGTTTCCGTAATCGAAGTGACTGGCAAACGGGTGATCAGCCCGTTGTGTAATCTCTCACAATAGAGCAGTATATAAACTATCGCTACTGGCACTGTTCATCTTCCAGTTTATCTTACAGATTGTAATTTAATTTGATGATAATAATCAAATGATCTTGGGTAGGCTTTCTTTCATGTAATTGTGATAGCTAGGCCGCACCGGACCACCACAAGATTTACTTTTAAAAAAATGTCTCATCAAACTGTCTGGAAGTTTAAGAACCGAGTACCTGAATGAGTATTGCTAATTGCAAAGGTTACGACCCTCTGAATATGAAAAAATAGAAAACATCTAATTCATATCGTCCAATAACATTTTATAAAATGCGATAAATTTTCCCGTTAAGACTATTTTAATATATTCGCGTATTTAATTAAGTATTTAATAAAACACTGCGCGAGTTTCTAGTGGTTAAATCACACATCTATAAATATGACTTAACTAAATTTATTAATTATAAATTCCTTCGCGATAGAGCTAAATTTTATTAACATCTATAATTCAGGTAGTTAATTTAATAGATTTTAAGTATGTGTGTGTGTGTGTGTGTGTGTGTGGTTAAGGTTTAATTTATTAGGATATCTTCATGTTCGGTATATATCTAAAATGTAATGAAAGATGAGTGGGACATGAGAAACTTGACAGCTTTTTAGATCTAGAAGACTTTTGGGGATCTGACCGCCAGACCAAAGAGAGAAGCCGCCCCTGGCCTCTCGTATCTTCGCTCGCTGCTTGCGTCAGCTTTCCCCGTTCGCTCCCACTGCGATCGGTTCCGTGCTTAACACCGAGATGCGAAAATACTGCCAGGAAACTAGCGTCTCGTTTCCGGGACCACTACTGCTTTGATCTCTCCCGCTCTCTCTGTTGTTGACACTGCCGTGTTACCTGGCGGCCGGGAACTCCCCCGTTCGTTCTGAGACCGTCATTCTGCATAGGGATGTGAAATGCCGGCGGGCTCAACTACGCTTCGCTCGATTTCCTCCTGCGTTTCTAGATCTGAGAGCGATTCTGTGGTTCGCACCGAGATGTGTAAATGCCGATGAGAGCCCAGATGCAAACGTTCCATGCTGATTAAAAGTTACAACACATGATCAGGGGTTCTAAAGTTATGAGAGGCCAATATTCTGTTATCATCCATCGAGTCAGGGAAATTCCCTTGTCATACCTAGACGTACGTCACAGTGCCGTAACTGTCCAGTTAGATATAACTAAGTGGTGCCGTAACTGTCCGGTTCTTCTTCTTCTTCTTCCGTCCTTAGCCACCGACCGTCAAAGCAGTCAGTGGCCATTACGCCTAGTGGCGTCTTAGGGCAACAGCAGATAGGTTTTCTTTGCCATTGTTTCCCATCACGCCTGTCCGGTTACATATAACTAATTGTTGCCGTAACTGTCCGGTTACATATACTAATTGGTGCCGTAACTGTCCGGTAACATATAACTAATTGGTGCCGTAACTGTCCGGTAACGTACACAATTGTAAAAAAATAATGTTTATAAGTTATTTATACATTACACAGCTGAAAATGATATAAAATGATCAACTGCTAAATGATCCTGCTGGGGATGATGATACCATTGAGTACACTGATGGGTCTGTAATACGTGATGAGAATCAGAGTGAGGCATCTCTGCTAGAGCAAAGGGCAGAATCGTGGCTGAACATAGATGGGCATATATGATAACATCCTCTAGCATGAGAATGGGGGTAGAGGCAGCTACTGCAGGCTTGGGGGTCGGAGTGGCTAAGATGGTACGGCGTTCGTCCGAGTTCTAGAGGTAACGGGCTCGATTCCCAGTTGAGGGAAAATAATTTAAGGACAATTTTTTTTCTGAACTAATGATCCTAATGATGTCTTAATTCTTCCCCCCCCCCCTCCCCGGTTTCCTGGGTAGTGAGATAAGATGCCTAGCCTTCTCGGATAAGGGCGAAAAAATAAGAGGTCCCGTGTGCAAGTTGCGCTAGCATGCAAAGGCTAAGAAAGCTGGAATTTGGCATGAAACGTAAGACCAGCAGATATGGACGTATGAGAGGATGCATACGGCAGGTATACAATTAGCGCTACAACAGGAACAATTAGCATTCATACCCTTCGACATTTGCTGAAGGAGACTGAGCACCTATGGTTTGCCCGGAGTGCGGTGACATCAGTTCTGATCAACAACAAAGTGTTACCACACTGATGACCACTTTACACTGTACATGAGTCTTTCAAATTTCCTCCACTGTATGAGTATACCATGGTATGCACCGACTCCAAATGTAGATGTATATTACGGTTTGCGGGTTATCTCCAAGACGAGTACTTATGAAACTGCACGTTGAGAAATGAGAACTTGTAAGAAAAAATATCAACTCCGCCTAGGCCGGTCCCAAGCCCGGCTGAAAAAGGAGGATGGCGGCCTGCATGGAGGCCGTAAGGAAGCATCCATTCTATTATGCAAAGGCACAACAGGTCAATCACCTGTTTGTCTTAAAAACCAGATTACGAGAAACATAAGAGAGAAAACCGGACTGATTCTAAAGACGACGAACTGGAACGGAATACGGTCTACGAATTACGGAACATAGAACACAAGAAGTATAAATGGGAAGGAAGAGGAGCTGGTGGAAGAGATGAGGAAAGCAAAATTAGAAATCCTGGCTTTAACAGAAACAAAGAAAAAAGGACAAGAAGTTATGGATCTCGATGGCAACACGCTGCTCTACAGTGGTGGCCCCACATCTGAAAGAGCTAAAGGGGGCGTAGGTTGTGCTGTGGCCAAAAACCAAAGGGATAGTATCAAGGGATTGAATTTTGTCTCGGAACACATTATGGTCCTAAAACTAAAAGAAGGAGAAACCATAGTCAACCTTGTCATTGTGTATGGGCCGAATGAAGATGAGCGAGCAGAGGTCAAGGAGGAATTCTTCGAGCTGCTTCAAAGGACAGTGGACGACTGCTTGGATGAAGTAATCCTGCTCGGAGATTTCAATGCCAGAGTTGGAAATGACCATGCTAGATGGGGTGGAGTTATCTGAAGATATAGAGAAGATACTCTCAATGACAATGGAAAGCGACTCCTTAGATTCTGCAGTGAGCAGAATCTGATCATTACAAACACAAAGTTCCCCCATAAGCGCATACATGCATACACTAGATGTGAACCAACAAAAAATGAGAAGTCAGTGATCGACCATGCCATTGTTAGGAGAAGCTCATTCATGGATGTCCGGGATGCTAGAGTGTGGAGAAGGCCAGAGATTGGAAGTGACCACTACTTGTTAACAATTAAAAGAACAATTAAAAGAGCTACTCGGCATAGGAACTGCCTAACATCACGCAAGAAGCTAAGTAAACGATCAGGGGAAATGAGCATTAAGACCTACAAGCTGAGAGAGCCAGAAGTGAAGACCTGATACCAGGAGCTTATTGCTGCAGCAGTGAAAAACACAGAACAACAACCTGATGACCTGGAAACACTCTGGCTGAAATTCAAGGACATCATAAAGACAGCTGCAGCAGAAGCATGTGGTGAAGTTCGACTTGGGAACAAGAGAAAGAGGACACCGTGGTGGACAGATGAGGTTAAGGAGAAAATAAGAGAGAAGAAAAGGCATGGAAACAATACTTAGGAGCAAAAAATAACAACAGGAAAACAGAGAAATACAGAGAATATGATACCCAGAACAGAAGTAAAGAACAAGGTGCTAGCAGCAAAACAGTAGTCCTGTGAAGAATTTGGAGACAAGCTAGAAAAAGATGCGCACGAAAACCAGAAATTGTTCTATAAGACCCTAAAGATCATGAGGAAGGAAAAACAATGCCCTCTTAAATTTATAAAGGACAAGCAAGGCAAATTGCTTACTGCCCCAAAAGAAGTAATGGAAAGATGGAAAGAATATTTTTCAGAACTCCTGGATGGTGAGCAAGGTCAAGCATCAGAAATGATAACCACTGACACAGAAGGGGAAACCAATGGTGATGAAGATGACACAAAGATGGAAGAACTGAAGGCAGCACTGGAGAAAATAAAAATAGGAAAAGCAGCAGGACGTGATGGCATAACACCAGAAATGGTTAAGTACATGGGAGCAGCAGGCGACCTATTACTCCTAAGGGTCCTACAGGCAGCTTGGTGCAACAAGACCATACCAAAGGATTGGGAGATTGCCATAATAACACCGATTTTTAAAAAAGGGCGACAACCGACAATGTGGAAACCATAGACGCATATGCCTTCTCAATGTCCCTGGTAAAATATACTCTAGAATCCTAGAGCAGAGACTCAGACGCCCACATGAGCAACAAATGGATGAGGTCCAGTGTGGCTTCCGAGCAAATCGAAGTACTCAAGACCTAATCTTCACACTCAGACAGTTGAGCGAAAGGCCCTTGAGTTTATAAAGTGAGATCCATCTTTGCTTCTTAGATCTGGAATAGGCATTTGACAAGGTCCCCTGGAACAAACTCTGGGCACGCAGGGACTGCCCTTCCTTTTGGCAAGGAAGAACATTAGCATTATTTAAGCACCTCTGATTCATTTGCATCCAGACATAACAAATTTAAGGGGGGGGGGGGGGGGGGAGCTTCTACAAGTCTTGTAAAAAAAAAAAGAAATTATGTGAGGACATAATTTGGCAAACCATAATGGTCAGAAGAATTCAGGAAACCACACTGGTGTAAGACAAGGTGAATCCTGTCACCTTATCTTTTCATACTCCTCATGGACGATGTCATCAAGGCATGTAAGGTATTGATAGATGAGCAAGAAAGTATTCTTACTCATCTTTATTGGGTACCGGAAGATGCAGACAGGTCTGTTATTTCAGAGCTGGCATTTGCTGATGATGTTGCCCTGATTGCTAAATCAGAGGCATAATCTTAGGGCGGCAATCCCAACCTGCAAGTCTGGAAGGAAAAGCTGGAGCATGTTTTTCAGGTCAGGGATGATTGTTCTATAAGCAGCGCTCTAAAAGACAAAGATTTTGTGAGCGAATTTAGCCGGCTTGGGTAAACTATTTTAAAAACCATGGTGATATCACGAGAGGAAAGAAGACATCAGATTAAGCTGGGAGAACAGGTCCTGGAGCAGGTCGACCACTTTAAATATCTCGGAGCTATTATAGACCGAAAGGGAGGCATCAAAGAAGAGTTGGGTTAGACCACTCCTTTTCGAAAAGATGTTCCAGCAGCTGGGAGACTTTTTCAGGCCATAAATCGAGGATTCCTCAGCAAGAGAGAGGTTGGTAAGAAAACGTAGATGGCTGTATACCGCTCCACCTGTGTCCCAGTATTGACATATGGATGCGAGTCATGGGCAATGACTACAACCCACAAAAGCCAGATCCAAACCTCAGAAATGAGGTATCTGAGGAAGGTAGTTGTAGTAACAAGAAGAGACATGGACCGCAACTAGACGATACGTCAAGGCCTAAAATCCCAACCCCTGCAGACTCAAGTAGACCAGTCCCAACTGAGATGGTTTGGCCATGTCTGCAGAATGGGAGAAGATCGGCTACCACGACAAGCATGGGAAACTAAGAGCCAGGGATCCAGACCTCCAGGACAACCCAATGTCCGCTGGGAGGACAACATTAGACAATCTTTGAAGGACCGAGGATTAGAATTGAACCAAGCCAAGAGGAAGACAGCCGATAGAATAGTATGGTGCTCTCTTTTACAAACCTCTACACCTCACGGTAGAAGAGGAACGACTAAGTACGTAAGTAAGTAAGAAATAATTTCCCTCAACGCTTGGAAATCTCTCTAGAAAAATAAAAACCATTGACAGTTGTCTCAGGAAAATGTCAGCTGTCTGATCTTGAAAAGGCACTGACTAGACTGTAGCTCTTCAGAAACTGATCTTTAGGTAACGATTGTGTTTCGTGCAATGACGCTTGCTTAAATGAATTTACGTCGTGCAATACACGATTAGAGTAGATGAATTAACTTCATGCACTGACTCATTGAGTTAGCTGAACTTGGTTCAGGCTATAAGCTTTAGCGTGAGTTGAACTTGATATTTAGATTCATCAACTTGTGAGGATTTGCGATCTCGATTCAGAAAATACTCTTGTGAATGAGTTAAACGATATACTGAAGAACCAACTTGCGTGCTATAACTTGACTCATGCGATAAGCTTTTGAGTGACTTTAACTTGATATTTATTTATATACGAATCAGCGAGTGAGCACAAGGTAAATAGATGACTAAAATGCTGCGCAACCGCCGTGCAGAAACTTTGGCGTGGAGATTTTCCTTGTGACTTAAGAAGTGTATGATGTCTTGTGAATTTCGCTATATGGACGCACGCTTTCCAGCTTCTTTCCGATTAGACGCCAAACACGTAATGTGTAGACTCAGACTCCTACCGGACTGAAGACACAAACTGGTTTCATAAGTTTCACATCTAATATCAATAGCTGACTTTCTTTTCATCTTATTCCTCACTATTGCTTCGTCATAACTGATCAATCTGGTTAAATATAGTGGGCATGATAGTGTGTGCCCAAGGCAGTCTGCTATGATGATCTAATACTCTAGATGAAGGCGAAGTATATAAATATGAATTACTTCTTTATTTTATTAGTCCTAAGGGACAATTCTTTTGGTTAACCATTAACAAATAAACGTAATGAAAACAAAAACAGTCTTTCGCACATTTAGTTATGAGGCTAAGTGCAGAAAGCAATCTTACATAATGAAAAAGAAAAATAATTAATAATTTTTCTAAAATTTACTAACCCCCTTTTCCCTTCGCGAATTACTAAAGAACACTATATAAAATTAAGTTCCATATGTATGAATTATAAATGCACGCAAGATTGAAATTATGGAACAGGCTGGGAACAGGCTAAACGCTGGGAAACTCTTCCACTTGGTAAAACCGTACTGACTTCAGCGGAGCAGCAGGTTATATTTTCGGGTTGTCAATGTGTGATAATTCTGGAACTATGTCCTATGATCCCACCCCTTCTCTACTAATTCGTCGTCCATAGTGCCATGTGACGTCTGAATGCTCGCGTGTGACTTCAGTGCCCGTCAATCGCTAAAAGTGGATGGGCTCTCGTAACCAACTCTTTGCCTCCTTGCTGGGTGTTCGGTGACAAGACAAAGTGGTTTGTGACTGGTCGCCTGATACGAGAGTATGTACAAGGGGATTGACATAAGTCTTGGGCCTGACCATGTCACAGAGAGCTGAAATTTTGTATAGTGTTTATTCCTTTTCAATATAGCCACCGTCTGAATTGACACACTTCTGCCATCTCTGCTTGACCTTGAAAAGACCTTGGGAGTAGAACACCCTATTTTTAAAACTAAACCAGTCATCACATGCCAGTATAACCTCTTCATCGCTGTCAAAATGATTTCCTTTTAGCTGTTTTTTAAGATTTGGGAATAGAAAAAAGTCTGATGGAGCCAAATCTGGAGAATATGGTGGGTGTGGAAGAATTTCAATATTCAAATCATTGGCTGCTAGCTGCACAAGCCGTGCTTTGTGAGAGGGCGCGTTGTCTTGAAGCAAAGGAAGATTTTGAGTGCGCGTTATCCCTCGTTTCCTGGTCACAACCTTTCTTAGTTTTGTGAGAAGATCTGCATAGTACTGTCCATTAACTATGTTGCCACGAGGCAGATAATCTTTCAAAAGGACACTTTTGCCGTCCCAAAAAACAGTCAGCATCACTTTTCCTGCAGATTTCTGCGCTCTCGGCTTGACAGGTGTTGGGGAGCCCGGGGTTTTCCATTGCATGCTGGCAATTTTGGATTCGGGGACATAATGGTGTACACAAGTCTCATCTACTGTCACCATGGTCTCCAAAAAAATTTTGGACTGACACTTTTTGAGCAACTGTTGACAGCAATTTACCCTCGTTTGCTTCTGTTCACGTGTCAACAGTCGTGGAACCCAGCGTGCACACACTTTTCTCATGTTCAGTCTGTTGTGTAAAATTCTATAAACTGTTCTTTCATTTAGTTTTACTGTACTAGCTATCTTCACAATTGTCATTTTTCGATCCTGTTCAATGATTTTCTTCACTCTTGTTGCATTTTCATCGTTGCACTCTGAGGCTGGTCTACCAGATCTTGGCAGATCAGCAACTTTTGAGCGGCCGCACTTAAACTGTTGACACCAGTTTTTTACCGAAGTATATGAAGGACAAGAATCACGAAACACTGGTTCCATCTCCCTGTGTATTTCTGTAGGTGTTTTTCCCTGAAACATCAGAAACTTTATCACAGCTCTGGCCTCCTTCTTTTCCATTGTTTTGTCAAATCTTTGGAGCAGCAGATCCGGTCAATAGGGTACATTGCGCCGTGCACCGTAGCGAGAAAACCCATTGAAGAAACAAATGCGTACTTCACACATTCTGTGCAAATATGATGAACTTTAAATGTGCCAAGTTTCATCTTCCTCCTGTGACTCCTTCATGGTCAGACCCAAGACTTATGTCAATCCCCTTGTATTTCTTTGTTACAGAGCAACCTTCCTTTGCCGCTCCTGTCTATCGCACCGTGATTTTTTTTTTCTCTGTCGTATGTCGGGTCTATTAAATCTGTCCGTAAATAAATCTAAGCTTCTAAGCCGCCATCAAACAGCCTACCATCTGGTAACACACAATCCTGTGCGTGTCGCGAGTCCTTTATTTTTGACTGCCTGCGCTGACCCCTGTTGTATCCAAATATAGTGACACTCACTTTGTTTAACCAAGGGATAAAAGTATCGAAAGAATTCTTCCCATGGCCCTTGTGGTTGTCGTCTGCACCAACTAATAACATAACAAGCCAGGTGTGTTGTAAAAGATAAAGTAAGGTTGGGAAATATCCAAGTTGTGTTGCAATATTAAAGTTCCACTAAGGTAAAAGCTGTGATTATGAAAGATTACTTTTAAAATGATGACAGTGCAAAAACCGGGAAAGAAATACAAGAAGAACGATAATGAAAAAGATACAGGGTGATAAAGAATATGACGACCATATCACATCATATAAAATAGAAATTATACCATTAAAGTTACATGAAATAGCGAACACTGCATTACAAATTACAGATGTCAACTATACCGTAAAAAAAATGTAATGAGGTAGGAACTGAACCATAAACAATTTTATGATGTGAATTTTACCATTAACGATTACTTAGTTGTCGCTTTCTTTCCTTACGTTTTTGTTGGTGCGTTCCTGATGGAGGCCTTGGGCAGTAACGTTAACAATTTTCTTTGTCCTAGTAAGAACTGTTGTTTACTTTTATTTACCCCACAGTCAGCCAATGAACACAGTCATCAAATTTTTATGCTAAATTTAACAACGTTAAATGAAAATCAATGACAGTCGATAACACTGGACAACAGCCAAAATATATCCGAGACAAAAGTAGCTATTTTTAACTAATTTGGACATGCTGATCACGAATATGAACTTACAAATCGAGAATTAGCTCTAGTTTTCAAGATCCGTGGGGGGTGGGGGGAGGGGGGGAGGGAGGGGTTAAAGAAGGCTTACAGCCTTTATTTTGGTTGTGAGATCGGTGACCAGGACCGGTATTGGGCTCCACATATATGTTGTCAATCCTGTGCAACGAATCTGCGCTGCTGGTTGAACCGAAAAGGACGATCGATGCGTTTTGCAGTTCCAATGGTGTGGGGGGAACCGACAAACCATCTTAATGATTGTTACTTTTGCATGACTACTCCAATTGGACATGGTATTTCTAAGAAGAAAAAGCGGCCTGTGGCCTATCCGAATATTCCCTCTGCTATGCGGCCAGTGCCTCACGGGGAAGGACTTCCTGTTCCTGACCCACCAGAATCGTATACTCTGGATGATAAAAAGATAATAAGGCCAGTGGACATCCGTCACCCGTGAAAGCATCTACATCAAGAGATCATGATTTCATGTCTATTGAAGAGTCTGTACAGCCACATACAATTACCCAGAGTGAATTGAATGATCTAGTGAGAGATCTGGAATTGCCAAAAAATAAAGCAGAGCTGTTGGAGTCCAGACTTCAGCAATGGAATATTCTAGAAGAGAATGTGCATGTGTCTGTGTTTCGTGCTCGGCTTCCATATTTAAAAATAACAGATAACCTCATTGCTTGCGTTGGTATACTGGCTCTGATGGCAGCACTGCACATCAACTACAAAGACGACGATTGCAGGCTGTTCATTGATTCGTCCAAGTTGAGCTTAAAAGCTGTGCTGCTCCATAATGGTAACATTTACCACAAGATCTTGGTCCCTCCTCTCCACATCAAACTTGGACTAATGACGAATTTTGTAAAGGCCATGGATCGAAATGGGGCAGGATTTTTATAACTTCTGATAAATTTCCCAGACTTAGTGAGGCCAAAATCAAGGAAGGTGTATTTGTCGGTTCACAGATACGTCAGCTCTTCAGAGATCAGCGTTTTGATGATATCCTCACAGGTGATGAAAAGTTAGCTTGGAATGCTTTCCAGCAAGTGGCCACAAACTTTCTAGGAAACAATAAGGCTGACAATTACCAGGAGCTTGTATAAACCCTCTTGCAGCGATACGAGAGACTAGGATCTTTGAAATTACACATTTTACACTCTCATCTGGATTTCTTCCCTGCTAACTGCGGTGCTGTCAGTGACGAGCATGGGGAACGATTTCACCAGGACATTACTTCCATCTAAAAAAGTTACCAAGGGAAATGGAATGCAGCAATGCTAGCAGACTATTGTTGGAACCTTGTGAGAGATGCTCCAGAAACTCATTACAATGGACAGACAAAAAGGCGTCGCTGTGAATCATTTCCGCAATGAGCATTATTATCAAATTGTATGTACTCGTATATACAAATGTGTAAAACTTGTTTTACAGATATTTAAAAAACTAGAGCTAATCTGGTGTTTTAACGGCCATTTTCATATTCAGCAGCCCAAACAACATAAAGGTAACTTGGTTTAAATTCAGATACACACAAAAAGTCAAAATTTGTTGTCCAGTGTAATCAGCCTAACTTAGATCCGTCCACAGAATGTACGTTGCTAGGCTACTGTTGTTCAGTTGACTAGGAGAAAAATTACACATTTCACCCTTCCGGGCCAGTAAATAGGCATGCCCGAGTTACAGAAAAGCTCTTGTTGGAATGAGTAAAAATCACCACCAGGTTTATAGTAGTGCTGATGTGTTCTGGGATAACTTCATTCAGAGACCCAGACACCGTCACAAGAACTGCTATGTTATGGGCCTTAGAAGGATGGGGAAAGAGAGGCAGACCAAAGACGACTTGACGGAGAACTGTGGATGCCGAAATTAAAAGCATGAACCAGAGTTAGGGCAATGCACGAAGGGTGGCCACCGATCGAGCAAAGTGAAAACAGTTTGTTGCTGTCATACATGCCGCCACCAAGCGCGATGGCCACTGATTGCCTTGTCAGTAATGGGCTACGGATCAAAGAAGAAGATGATTTATTAATCAATGTCAGCTAAGTTAAAGCTCACATCTGATCATTCTAGTATTGTAGCCGAAACCACAGAAACTAGTTAAAAAAAAAAAAACAGGTGTAGAGTCGTGTAGCTGTCAATGTTAAAGCTCACATCGGACCATTCTAGTATCGTAGCCAAATCCACATAAACTAGTAAAAGACTGGTGTAGAGTCGTGTAGCTGTCAAAAAACGTGCTCAACGCAATATACAGTGATCCAGAAATCATGCCTTCACCACATCACGATTGAAGTAATAAAGATAGCTACACTACGAACCATTGCAGTTCAGAAATGAAAGTCCAGTCTTATCCATCACTGTGGTAAAGTGGGATGTTATAAATATTTATAGGGGACTTAGTGTACTGACTGAGATCAGCTGTGAAGGTATCTGTATCTAATAGGTGTAGTGTTTTACAGATAACCTTACTTGCTACCACATTATACCTCAGTCAGAATTATTCTGGAATATTGTGATGACTACGTTAAATGTCTAGGGTATGTATATGATGAAGTGTAAGTCACATATATCCTGATTCAACTACAAAGTGAACCAGGAATCACAATTAATTGTAATCACAATTTATATATACATAATTTATGAATATGAACCTTGTAGTGACATATTTTATTAATATTATCCTATGTGTGTCAGTTGTGTAGTAGTACTATGAGGTAATACTGGTTTTGTTTTTTCAAGCTATGTTATTATTTGTCATCATGACTTCAAGTGTTTGTTTATCTGGGAAATAGTATGGGGAAAAAGTTCACAGTTCCTGTCAATTTAAACAAGGTATTGTCCCTCTTTTTTACTAAAATGTCAATTTTTTTGAGGGGACACATAATGTTGAGCTCCACTGGCCACAGAGGCTTAACTTTCGTGATGGCGGCAGGAAAAGACTCCTCTGCTCGATTGCTCCCCTGTGTTCTGGAGACACCTCACTAGTCGCTATCTGGACCCAGGAGTATGCTGTCAGCCTCCAGATTCAGCAAAGCTCAGACCAGGTGCTGCTCAATAACTTTAGGACCACAGTCCCTGAAACAAGAAGGTTGTACCTCCTACTTCATAACTAATTTATAATCTATTTCCAGACTGAACACAATACATAACAAACACTGAGTTCAGAGCGGTAGGCCAACTGCTATCTTCATCTGAAACAATTGACATCAGTATACTCCTCCCTAATGGTTACTACGCCTCTGCAATTCCAGCATTATTTCTTTCTAGTCAATAAGATAGGTGTCAGTGTACTGTTTGGCAATTCCATGTAGTTTTACTTTCCTCCGACACCTTCTGTTCAGGTTGGAGCACTATATAGGCTTTGCCTCATGTTCGCTACTGAACCACACACATATACAGACATAAATTATCAATTTACATTCAATTTTCATTAAAAAGATATCAAATATTTCAAGCTTACCACAATTCATGGAAATAATACAGAATTACGTTGACTGGCAATGAATAGGCACAAAATCCGACCTGCCACTGTCTCAGGCTTTTATTTAGAAAAATATAAGCTGAATCTCAACGCACTGTTGCTTTAGAAAGTTTATTTGAAAATGTGGTGCTGACCTGACGCTCCTAATTGCCTATATTGGCGGGTCTAACCAATCGAGCCATGTTTACACAAGCGTTTGAAAAAAAGTACCCTTCCTTCCGTCTCCCCTAACAACAAAGAATTAGTATTTGTAGCCCGACTAATCGTGTTTAGCCTTACATTTATTGCGCTCCAATCAAATAGGATTTAACATGGGGACCTATTTCCCGTACAATGGTGGTGTCAAAATCTGCCACTGAGCGATTCTGATTTTGGTGTTGTCTGACACCCTCACTATTTCTTTTGGCTATAATTTGTTAATTCCTAGACTATTTGCGTAACGTTTAACATATTCTTTGTCAGCAAGTCCTAAGGAACCCAAATATATAAATTTAATGGGGCTAAGGGGCTGCGTTCAAAATATGCATTTTCTTCTAGGATAGTCGTGCTGTTGCCACCTCCTCACTTCCAAACTTTATGGTGTCTGCTGTACTGTCATACTAATGTCAGGATTTCAGACATAAAACAGTAGAATGTCATGTTTCCTAATAAGCGTTTTGTAAGTTTTTTAAACCTAACTCTCGTATGGGTAGTGTTTTTTTATCACTGTCGATTTGAAAAAAGCTAGTGCTTGTGGCCTTACACGCGTGATGGTAGTAATTGTATAGCGAGACGCGTGTTTAGTGTTGTATGCGTTCCTGCTTTCAGCCCTCCCTTCTCTCTATCCTAATTCCATCTGTCTTTCGTTTATGGTAACTTAGTGTATAAAATGACATGAATGGAATATTAAATATAGGTCAGCTTGCGTATCTCAAGGTTTTTCTTAGAAATGCAGTACACGTTTTATCGTAGAAAGCGTGTATGCTGCAGTAGGCTTTTACTATCAACGTGAAACGTTACAATTTGCAGACGAAGTAGAAAACAAGGGGGATTTCGAGTACAGTCATTGTGACAGCACTGTTCTTTACCATTCTTCTTTCCTTTTATTGAAGTTATTTGTTAGGCTTTACATTTACTTTTTAATTTATATATGTGGATTAGAATTTCACACGACAAATTCTCCCCACTTAAAACAGACGTTATATGTCAGTCTATAATTCTATATACACATAGAGAAATTTATTATTATTCCTGGGGCTTAGGGTGATTCTCATCACACGGATGGCGGCTTAAAAAATCCGCTCCCAGATTTGTTTTTCCACTTATATACTCTATGCTAAACTCAAATGGCTGCATCAGTAATGACCAACGGAGTAATCTAGAATTTTCATGTCTAGCCTGCGCTAGAAACGACAAGGGTTTGTGATCCGTTTGCAACTTAAATGCCTTCCCATACAGATAAATATTGAATTTCTTTATCGCCCATATTACTGCAAGACATTCTTTTTCGCTAGTTGAGTAATTGGTTTCAGCTTTATTCAACTTTCTGCTAGCATATGCCACTGGGCTTAATTCCCCATCCAATGCATCTGATTTCTGTAGCAGAGTCGCACCTAACCCAATATTACTGGCATCCGTCCTTACTATGAATTCTTGACTTAAGTCAGGTAATTTCAAAATAGGTTTACTTGTGAGCTTTTCCTTCAATTCTTGGTAAGCCATTTCACATTGTGGTGTCCATGTAATTCGATCTGGATTTCCCTTACGTGTCAAATCAGTTAACGGTGCACATATGGAATTAAAGTTTTTGATATACTTTTGGTAGAAACCACATAATGAGACAAAGGATCTCACGTCTTTCTTGGTTTGTGGTCTCGGGGCTTTCTTTAGTTTCTCTAAATTCTTTGGGTCAGGGGTCATGTTTCCCTGATAAACTGTGTGTCCCAAGAATTCTAATTCTTTACATCCAACGCAACATTTGGTTGGTCGGGCTGTTAAATTCGCTTCCCTAAGTCGATTAAACAGCATGTTCAGAGAGTCAATGTGTTCCTCAAATGTTTCTGTTGCTATAAGGATATCATCCATGAAATTTGTGATACATGGATTATTCAGAGGGTCCAATAATTTTCTCATCATTCTAGAGAAGACACTAGGCGCATTCTTCAATCCAAATGGCAATCTGTTAAACTCATAGTGTCCTTCTGAGGTACTAAAAGCTAGGTATGGTCTAACCTCAGGCTTTACTGGAATCTGATAGTATCCTTTACTCAGATCCACTTTTGAGAAATATTTAGCTTTATTTAGTCTGGCAAACAACTGATTTGTATCCGGCAATGGATCCACCTGTCCTTCTGTAATAGCATTCAGTCTCCTGTAATCTATACAGAGTCTATGTTCTCCAGAGGGTTTCCTTAAGAGTACAACACCGGAACTATACGAAGATTCACTGTGTGAAATAATTCCTTCCTTCAACAAATAGTCTATCTCTTCCTTCAAAGCTTTCTCCTTAGCAAAAGGAATCGAATAGGGTTTCATACAGACAGGTGTGGGGTCTATCAGCTTCATATCATATTCCAATAGGTTTGTATGCCCTGGTCGGTCTGTTAACACCTCTGTATGATTATCTAGAACCTGTTGCACTCTCTCTTTCTGAGTTTTCGTTAAATGTGTACTGATTTTCACCTGTGCCGCTGTCTCACAGGGGTGTAATGGATATTCAAATGATGAAAGTGGTTCCTTTTTCATCTCCATGGCAATGGACAAGGTCAACAAGTGTGTCTCTTCCTGATGTTCTCTTTCCAAATATTTCTTCAGGAGATTCACATGATAGATTTTTTCTTTCCCCTTCTTATCTATCTTATAATTGGTTCTAGACACCTTCTCTAGAACTGTATATGGACCTTGCCATCCAATTTGTAACTTATTCTGGCTACCGGGTAGAAGAAGCAGTACCTTCTCTCCCACAGCCAAATCTCTGTCTTTAGCTTTCCTGTTATAATAGGCAGCATGTTTCTTCCTGGCTTGTTTCAAATTTTCATTGGCAAGTTTCCAGCCAGTTTTTAAACGAGTGGTCAGCTCATTCACATATTGGTATGAGGATGTAATATTTTCCTCTGCTTTTTCATCAGTCCACGTTCTTAACAGAGCTTCGAGTGGACCTTTTATTGGCCTTCCAAACAATAATGTTGCCGGGGCCATACCGGTTGAACTATGGGGTACCTCCCGATAAGCAAAGAGGGCGGCGTGAAGGTACTGGTCCCACGTATCTGGTTTTTCGTGTGCCAACTTTCTCAGGATCGACATCAACGTGCCATTAAATCTTTCCACTTGGCCGTTCCCTTGGGGGTGGTACACACTACAATGGAAGTGTTTGGCCTGGAAGATCCTGAAAACTTCTTCTGTTAGTTTCCCCTTGAACTGAGAGCCATTATCAGTCAAGATTTGATTGGGAAAGCCTAACCTTGTGAAAATTGTGAGCAATGCCTCTGCCACATGTTTAGAATCAATCGATGACAGGGCTACCGCCTCTCCCCACATAGAACAAGTGTCCACCAGAGTCAGAATGTAGCTGTTCCTTCTCTTGGTTCGGGTGAGAGGTCCCACAAGATCCACGGCAACTCTCTCAAAGGGTGTTCCCACTATGGGCATTTCCCCCAGAGTTGCTGGTGCAGTCCAATGTTTAGGTGCTACTCGTTGGCACTCTGGACAGGATTTTACATATCGTTTGATATCTTCAGTTATCCCTGGCCAGAAATAGTGACAAGCTATACGCTGTCCTGTTGCGCTGATCCCCATATGACCACTGAAGGGAATCGCATGCCCTAGTTCCAACACTTTAGTCCTATATGAAGTGGGAAGGACCAGCTGTCCGTGACCATTGGATTCAGATCCAGCCTTCCTATAAATCAGTTTGTTCTTCATATAAAATTCTCCCTTGCCTGGAGGTGTATGAGATTTGGGCAACTTCTTGAAACACGGCTTGAGTGTTTTGTCCTCCGCCTGTGCCTTCCTCATCTCATCTGGATGAGTATTTATTGGATTATCCTCCTCCTTTTTAGACTGTGATCTGGTCTGCACTGTTGCCAATATCACAGGTCTCTTGGGATTCCCCAAGAAGACATATCTACACCCCAATATCAGAGGGTAGATTGGCTCATTTATCACTGCTGCTTTTATGATTCCTTCCACATATCGCGTTTTCACCTTTATCCGGGCGACGGGAAGTGTCATGGTAGCTACATCCTTGGTTGCAGTTTGAATCTCCACTGTTTCTGTGGTGTATTGATCTGCCTGCACCAGGTGAGAACTCACAACGGAATCGTAATCTAAACCGGTATCATATAAACACCTTATAGTGACACCATTACAGATGACATCTTCACACACTGGGGGGTGGTATGGTTCCTGTAGTTCTGCAGGTTTGACCTTTTTTTCCTTTTTCCCAGATGTCATAGCAGCACAATGAGGAGGTTTCCTTCTACAATGGTCAGTGTCATGATTGTTCATCTTACAATTTTTACACCACCTTTTCCCTTGGTTGAAAGATTTTCTTTCATCATATTTCCTTTCATCGAATTGTGGGGTTTTATTTTTATTGTCATACCGTGGCCTATCAAATTGGTGCTTACCTTTGTTTTGATCTCTAGGATCAAATTTATTAAAGTTCTGTGGTGCCCTAAAATTTTCCACCTGTTTCTTTTTATTACCTGATACCTCTGCCTGAGCCGCTTGATACCTTTCTGCAACATTTAGCAACTCACCCAGCCTCTCTGCACCTTGTTCCATGAGAAACTTTCTCAGGTCTGGAGCCATGGACTCTCTTAATTGTTCTATAAGGACCATTTCCTTAAGATCTTGGGTTTTCCCCAGAGAAGTCCATTTCTCCAAGTATGTCTCTAACCGTGCAGAGAACTGGTGATAGGTTTCACCTGACAGTAGTTTAGCATTCCTAAATTTTTTTCCTATAAAATTCTGCGTTCTTTTCATATCTTAACAAAAGAGCCTGCTTTAGCATGTCATAATTTTCCTGATCACCTCTGCTCATTTTGGCAAAAACTTCATAAGCTGCCCCACGAAGCCCTTGAGATAACTTTAAGCTCCACCTTTCTCTCTCTAACCCATATGTGGTAGCTAATAGTTCATATCTATTTAGATAGCTCTCAATATCATCGTCTTTCTCAACAAAATGATCTAAATGAAAATTCATAGCTGAGGTTGAGGCTCCCTGGCTAGCAGTGGCATCAGAGGTAAAGGGACTGGCACCATTTTCAGGAGCATGGCCTTGAAACTCAAACTCCCTTAGTCGTAACTCATGTTCCCTTTGTAATCTCTTCTCCTCCTTTTCTGCTTCCCTCTCTGCAGTCAATCTTCTTTCTTCTGCTTCCCTTTCTGCAGCTAATTTCTTCTCTTCTCTTTCTGCAGCCTGTCTTCTTTCCTCGGCTTCCAATTTCTTAGCCTCAGCCTCAATCTGCAGCCTCTTAGTCTCAGCCTCAGCCTCAAATTGTAACTTCTTAATTTCCTTTTCAGCCTCTAACTTTCTTTCGGCCTCTTTTTCTAATCTTCTTTCTTCCCGTTCAATATATTTGTCACATTCAGCAGTGACATAAGCAATCATAATTTGCCCGTCCATTCCTAACTCTTTCGCAGTCTGTACAGCAGCAGATCGAAATTTGGCCAGGTCCGCCATTTTCTAACAGGTAAATTTATATAATGTCTAACTAAACAATACAATCTGATATTACTTATCCAAAGACACCACAGGCACTGAGAGCTCAACGTTATTTATTTTCACCCAAGGATACCTTTTTAATTTCTATTATTCCCTGAAGTGAATTACCCCCAATATTTTTAATAGGGAAAGATTCAAAATCCGGGAGCGAGACCCCAATATATGTGGTAAAGTGGGATGATATAAATATTTATAGGGGACTTAGTGTACTGACTGAGATCAGCTGTGAAGGTATCTGTATCTAATAGGTGTAGTGTTTTACAGATAACCTTACTTGCTACCACATTATACCTCAGTCAGAATTATTCTGGAATATTGTGATGACTACGTTAAATGTCTAGGGTATGTATATGATGAAGTGTAAGTCACAACAACAACAGACAGATAAACAATTTAATTTATTCCACCACACTTGACAACACTGTGACACTCACACACATTTAACACTCTATAAGACTATCTTAAATGAGTCACTGGTAAAGTTTCAACTATATATATGTATTAATTACTTTCACTAATATATATCCTGATTCAACTACAAAGTGAACCAGGAATCACAATTAATTGTAATCACAATTTATATATACATAATTTATAAATATGAACCTTGTAGTGACATATTTTATTAATATTATCCTATGTGTGTCAGTTGTGTAGTAGTACTATGAGGTAATACTGGTTTTGTTTTTTCAAGCTATGTTATTATTTGTCATCATGACTTCAAGTGTTTGTTTATCTGGGAAATAGTATGGGGAAAAAGTTCACAGTTCCTGTCAATTTAAACAAGGTATTGTCCCTCTTTTTTACTAAAATGTCAATTTTTGAGGGGACACATAATGTTGAGCTCCACTGGCCACAGAGGCTTAACTTTCGTGATGGCGGCAGGAAAAGACTCCTCTGCTCGATTGCTCCCCTGTGTTCTGGAGACACCTCACTAGTCGCTATCTGGACCCAGGAGTATGCTGTCAGCCTCCAGATTCAGCAAAGCTCAGACCAGGTGCTGCTCAATAACTTTAGGACCACAGTCCCTGAAACAAGAAGGTTGTACCTCCTACTTCATAACTAATTTATAATCTATTTCCAGACTGAACACAATACATAACAAACACTGAGTTCAGAGCGGTAGGCCAACTGCTATCTTCATCTGAAACAATTGACATCAGTATACTCCTCCCTAATGGTTACTACGCCTCTGCAATTCCAGCATTATTTCTTTCTAGTCAATAGATAGGTGTCAGTGTACTGTTTGGCAATTCCATGTAGTTTTACTTTCCTCCGACACCTTCTGTTCAGGTTGGAGCACTATATAGGCTTTGCCTCATGTTCGCTACTGAACCACACACATATACAGACATAAATTATCAATTTACATTCAATTTTCATTAAAAAGATATCAAATATTTCAAGCTTACCACAATTCATGGAAATAATACAGAATTACGTTGACTGGCAATGAATAGGCACAAAATCCGACCTGCCACTGTCTCAGGCTTTTATTTAGAAAAATATAAGCTGAATCTCAACGCACTGTTGCTTTAGAAAGTTTATTTGAAAATGTGGTGCTGACCTGACGCTCCTAATTGACTATATTGGCGGGTCTAACCAATCGAGCCATGTTTACACAAGTGTTTAAAAAAAAGTACCCTCCTTCCGTCGTTCCCCTAACAACAAAGAATTAGTATTTATAGCCCGACTAATCGTGTTTAGCCTTACATTTACTTCTATCCAATCAAATAGGATTTAACATGGGGACCTATTTCCCGTACAATGGTAGTGTCAAAATCTGCCACTGAGCGATTCTGATTTTGGGGTTGTCTGACACCCTCACTATTTCTTTTGGCTATAATTTGTTAATTCCTAGACTATTTGCGTAACGTTTAACATATTCTTTATCAGCAAGTCCTAAGGAACCCAAATATATAAATTTAATGGGGCTAAGAGGCTGCGTTCAAAATATGCATTTTCTTCTAGGATAGTCGTGCTGTTGCCACCTCCTCACTTCCAAACTTTATGGTGTCTGCTGTACTGTCATACTAATGTCAGGATTTCAGACATAAAACAGTAGAATGTCATGTTTCCTAATAAGCGTTTTGTAAGTTTTTTAAACCTAACTCTCGTATGGGTAGTGTTTTTTATCACTGTCGATTTGAAAAAGCTAGTGCTTGTGGCCTTACACGCGTGATGACTTTAATTGTATAGCGAGACGCGTGTTTAGTGTTGTATGCGTTCCTGCTTTCAGCCCTCCCTTCTCTCTATCCTAATTCCATCTGTCTTTCGTTTATGGTAACTTAGTGTATAAAATGACATGAATGGAATATTAAATATAGGTCAGCTTGCGTATCTCAAGGTTTTTCTTAGAAATGCAGTACACGTTTTATCGTAGAAAGCGTGTATGCTGCAGTAGGCTTTTACTATCAACGTGAAACGTTACAATTTGCAGACGAAGTAGAAAACAAGGGGGATTTCGAGTACAGTCATTGTGACAGCACTGTTCTTTACCATTCTTCTTTCCTTTTATTGAAGTTATTTGTTAGGCTTTACATTTACTTTTTAATTTATATATGTGGATTAGAATTTCACACGACAAATTCTCCCCACTTAAAACAGACGTTATATGTCAGTCTATAATTCTATATACACATAGAGAAATTTATTATTATTTCTGGGGCTTACGGTGATTCTCATCACACGGATGGCGGCTTAAAAAATCCGCTCCCAGATTTGTTTTTCCACTTATATACTCTATGCTAAACTCAAATGGCTGCATCAGTAATGACCAACGGAGTAATCTAGAATTTCCATGTCTAGCCTGCGCTAGAAACGACAAGGGTTTGTGATCCGTTTGCAACTTAAATGCCTTCCCATACAGATAAATATTGAATTTCTTTATCGCCCATATTACTGCAAGACATTCTTTTTCGCTAGTTGAGTAATTGGTTTCAGCTTTATTCAACTTTCTGCTAGCATATGCCACTGGGCTTAATTCCCCATCCAATGCATCTGATTTCTGTAGCAGAGTCGCACCTAACCCAATATTACTGGCATCCGTCCTTACTATGAATTCTTGACTTAAGTCAGGTAATTTCAAAATAGGTTTACTTGTGAGCTTTTCCTTCAATTCTTGGTAAGCCATTTCACATTGTGGTGTCCATGTAATTCGATCTGGATTTCCCTTACGTGTCAAATCAGTTAACGGTGCACATATGGAATTAAAGTTTTTGATATACTTTTGGTTAAAACCACATAATGAGACAAAGGATCTCACGTCTTTCTTGGTTTGTGGTCTCGGGGCTTTCTTTAGTTTCTCTAAATTCTTTGAGTCAGGGGTCATGTTTCCCTGATAAACTGTGTGTCCCAAGAATTCTAATTCTTTACATCCAACGCAACATTTGGTTGGTCGGGCTGTTAAATTCGCTTCCCTAAGTCGATTAAACAGCATGTTCAGAGAGTCAATGTGTTCCTCAAATGTTTCTGTTGCTATAAGGATATCATCCATGAAATTTGTGATACATGGATTATTCAGAGGGTCCAATAATTTTCTCATCATTCTAGAGAAGACACTAGGCGCATTCTTCAATCCAAATGGCAATCTGTTAAACTCATAGTGTCCTTCTGAGGTACTAAAAGCTAGGTATGGTCTAACCTCAGGCTTTACTGGAATCTGATAGTATCCTTTACTCAGATCCACTTTTGAGAAATATTTAGCTTTATTTAGTCTGGCAAACAACTGATTTGTATCCGGCAATGGATCCACCTGTCCTTCTGTAATAGCATTCAGTCTCCTGTAATCTATACAGAGTCTATGTTCTCCAGAGGGCTTCCTTAAGAGTACAACACCGGAACTATACGAAGATTCACTGTGTGAAATAATTCCTTCCTTCAACAAATAGTCTATCTCTTCCTTCAAAGCTTTCTCCTTAGCAAAAGGAATCGAATAGGGTTTCATACATACAGGTGTGGGGTCTATCAGTTTCATATCATATTCCAATAGGTTTGTATGCCCTGGTCGGTCTGTTAACACCTCTGTATGATTATCTAGAACCTGTTGCACTCTCTCTTTCTGAGTTTTCGTTAAATGTGTACTGATTTTCACCTGTGCCGCTGTCTCACAGGGGTGTAATGGATATTCAAATGATGAAAGTGGTTCCTTTTTCATCTCCATGGCAATGGACAAGGTCAACAAGTGTGTCTCTTCCTGATGTTCTCTTTCCAAATATTTCTTCAGGAGATTCACATGATAGATTTTTTCTTTCCCCTTCTTATCTATCTTATAATTGGTTCTAGACACCTTCTCTAGAACTGTATATGGACCTTGCCATCCAATTTGTAACTTATTCTGGCTACCGGGTAGAAGAAGCAGTACCTTCTCTCCCACAGCCAAATCTCTGTCTTTAGCTTTCCTGTTATAATAGGCAGCATGTTTCTTCCTGGCTTGTTTCAAATTTTCATTGGCAAGTTTCCAGCCAGTTTTTAAACGAGTGGTCAGCTCATTCACATATTGGTATGAGGATGTAATATTTTCCTCTGCTTTTTCATCAGTCCACGTTCTTAACAGAGCTTCGAGTGGACCTTTTATTGGCCTTCCAAACAATAATGTTGCCGGGGCCATACCGGTTGAACTATGGGGTACCTCCCGATAAGCAAAGAGGGCGGCGTGAAGGTACTGGTCCCACGTATCTGGTTTTTCGTGTGCCAACTTTCTCAGGATCGACATCAACGTGCCATTAAATCTTTCCACTTGGCCGTTCCCTTGGGGGTGGTACACACTACAATGGAAGTGTTTGGCCTGGAAGATCCTGAAAACTTCTTCTGTTAGTTTCCCCTTGAACTGAGAGCCATTATCAGTCAAGATTTGATTGGGAAAGCCTAACCTTGTGAAAATTGTGAGCAATGCCTCTGCCACATGTTTAGAATCAATCGATGACAGGGCTACCGCCTCTCCCCACATAGAACAAGTGTCCACCAGAGTCAGAATGTAGCTGTTCCTTCTCTTGGTTCGGGTGAGAGGTCCCACAAGATCCACGGCAACTCTCTCAAAGGGTGTTCCCACTATGGGCATTTCCCCCAGAGTTGCTGGTGCAGTCCAATGTTTAGGTGCTACTCGTTGGCACTCTGGACAGGATTTTACATATCGTTTGATATCTTCAGTTATCCCTGGCCAGAAATAGTGACAAGCTATACGCTGTCCTGTTGCGCTGATCCCCATATGACCACTGAAGGGAATCGCATGCCCTAGTTCCAACACTTTAGTCCTATATGAAGTGGGAAGGACCAGCTGTCCGTGACCATTGGATTCAGATCCAGCCTTCCTATAAATCAGTTTTTTCTTCATATAAAATTCTCCCTTGCCTGGAGGTGTATGAGATTTGGGCAACTTCTTGAAACACGGCTTGAGTGTTTTGTCCTCCGCCTGTGCCTTCCTCATCTCATCTGGATGAGTATTTATTGGATTATCCTCCTCCTTTTTAGACTGTGATCTGGTCTGCACTGTTGCCAATATCACAGGTCTCTTGGGATTCCCCAAGAAGACATATCTACACCCCAATATCAGAGGGTAGATTGGCTCATTTATCACTGCTGCTTTTATGATTCCTTCCACATATCGCGTTTTCACCTTTATCCGGGCGACGGGAAGTGTCATGGTAGCTACATCCTTGGTTGCAGTTTGAATCTCCACTGTTTCTGTGGTGTATTGATCTGCCTGCACCAGGTGAGAACTCACAACGGAATCGTAATCTAAACCGGTATCATATAAACACCTTATAGTGACACCATTACAGATGACATCTTCACACACTGGGGGGTGGTATGGTTCCTGTAGTTCTGCAGGTTTGACCTTTTTTTTCCTTTTTTCCCAGATGTCATAGCAGCACAATGAGGAGGTTTCCTTCTACAATGGTCAGTGTCATGATTGTTCATCTTACAATTTTTACACCACCTTTTCCCTTGGTTGAAAGATTTTCTTTCATCATATTTCCTTTCATCGAATTGTGGGGTTTTATTTTTATTGTCATACCGTGGCCTATCAAATTGGTGCTTACCTTTGTTTTGATCTCTAGGATCAAATTTATTAAAGTTCTGTGGTGCCCTAAAATTTTCCACCTGTTTCTTTTTATTACCTGATACCTCTGCCTGAGCCGCTTGATACCTTTCTGCAACATTTAGCAACTCACCCAGCCTCTCTGCACCTTGTTCCATGAGAAACTTTCTCAGGTCTGGAGCCATGGACTCTCTTAATTGTTCTATAAGGACCATTTCCTTAAGATCTTGGGTTTTCCCCAGAGAAGTCCATTTCTCCAAGTATGTCTCTAACCGTGCAGAGAACTGGTGATAGGTTTCACCTGACAGTAGTTTAGCATTCCTAAATTTTTTCCTATAAAATTCTGCGTTCTTTTCATATCTTAACAAAAGAGCCTGCTTTAGCATGTCATAATTTTCCTGATCACCTCTGCTCATTTTGGCAAAAACTTCATAAGCTGCCCCACGAAGCCCTTGAGATAACTTTAAGCTCCACCTTTCTCTCTCTAACCCATATGTGGTAGCTAATAGTTCATATCTATTTAGATAGCTCTCAATATCATCGTCTTTCTCAACAAAATGATCTAAATGAAAATTCATAGCTGAGGTTGAGGCTCCCTGGCTAGCAGTGGCATCAGAGGTAAAGGGACTGGCACCATTTTCAGGAGCATGGCCTTGAAACTCAAACTCCCTTAGTCGTAACTCATGTTCCCTTTGTAATCTCTTCTCCTCCTTTTCTGCTTCCCTCTCTGCAGTCAATCTTCTTTCTTCTGCTTCCCTTTCTGCAGCTAATTTCTTCTCTTCTCTTTCTGCAGCCTGTCTTCTTTCCTCGGCTTCCAATTTCTTAGCCTCAGCCTCAATCTGCAGCCTCTTAGTCTCAGCCTCAGCCTCAAATTGTAACTTCTTAATTTCCTTTTCAGCCTCTAACTTTCTTTCGGCCTCTTTTTCTAATCTTCTTTCTTCCCGTTCAATATATTTGTCACATTCAGCAGTGACATAAGCAATCATAATTTGCCCGTCCATTCCTAACTCTTTCGCAGTCTGTACAGCAGCAGATCGAAATTTGGCCAGGTCCGCCATTTTCTAACAGGTAAATTTATATAATGTCTAACTAAACAATACAATCTGATATTACTTATCCAAAGACACCACAGGCACTGAGAGCTCAACGTTATTTATTTTCACCCAAGGATACTTTTTTAATTTCTATTATTCCCTGAAGTGAATTACCCCCAATATTTTTAATAGGGAAAGATTCAAAATCCCGGGAGCGAGACCCCAATATATGTGGTAAAGTGGGATGATATAAATATTTATAGGGGACTTAGTGTACTGACTGAGATCAGCTGTGAAGGTATCTGTATCTAATAGGTGTAGTGTTTTACAGATAACCTTACTTGCTACCACATTATACCTCAGTCAGAATTATTCTGGAATATTGTGATGACTACGTTAAATGTCTAGGGTATGTATATGATGAAGTGTAAGTCACAACAACAACAGACAGATAAACAATTTAATTTATTCCACCACACTTGACAACACTGTGACACTCACACACATTTAACACTCTATAAGACTATCTTAAATGAGTCACTGGTAAAGTTTCAACTATATATATGTATTAATTACTTTCACTAATATATATCCTGATTCAACTACAAAGTGAACCAGGAATCACAATTAATTGTAATCACAATTTATATATACATAATTTATAAATATGAACCTTGTAGAGACATATTTTATTAATATTATCCTATGTGTGTCAGTTGTGTAGTGGTACTATGAGGTAATACTGGTTTTGTTTTTTCAAGCTATGTTATTATTTGTCATCATGATTTCAAGTGTTTGTTTATCTGGGAAATGGTATGGGAAAAAAGTTCACAGTTCCTGTCAATTTAAACAAGGTATTGTCCCTCTTTTTTACTAAAATGTCAATTTTTGAGGGGACACATAATGTTGAGCTCCACTGGCCACAGAGGCTTAACTTTCGTGATGGCGGCAGGAAAAGACTCCTCTGCTCGATTGCTCCCCTGTGTTCTGGAGACACCTCACTAGTCGCTATCTGGACCCAGGAGTATGCTGTCAGCCTCCAGATTCAGCAAAGCTCAGACCAGGTGCTGCTCAATAACTTTAGGACCACAGTCCCTGAAACAAGAAGGTTGTACCTCCTACTTCATAACTAATTTATAATCTATTTCCAGACTGAACACAATACATAACAAACACTGAGTTCAGAGCGGTAGGCCAATTGCTATCTTCATCTGAAACAATTGACATCAGTATACTCCTCCCTAATGGTTACTACGCCTCTGCAATTCCAGCATTATTTCTTTCTAGTCAATAAGATAGGTGTCAGTGTACTGTTTGGCAATTCCATGTAGTTTTACTTTCCTCCGACACCTTCTGTTCAGGTTGGAGCACTATATAGGCTTTGCCTCATGTTCGCTACTGAACCACACACATATACAGACATAAATTATCAATTTACATTCAATTTTCATTAAAAAGATATCAAATATTTCAAGCTTACCACAATTCATGGAAATAATACAGAATTACGTTGACTGGCAATGAATAGGCACAAAATCCGACCTGCCACTGTCTCAGGCTTTTATTTAGAAAAATATAAGCTGAATCTCAACGCACTGTTGCTTTAGAAAGTTTATTTGAAAATGTGGTGCTGACCTGACGCTCCTAATTGCCTATATTGGCGGGTCTAACCAATCGAGCCATGTTTACACAGTTTTTCAAAAAAAAGTACTCCTACTCACGTTTCCCTAACAACAAAGAATTAGTATTTATAGCCCGACTAATCGTGTTTAGCCTTACATTTACTTCTATCCAATCAAATAGGATTTAACATGGGGACCTATTTCCCGTACAATGGTGGTGTCAAAATCTGCCACTGAGCGATTCTGATTTTGGGGTTGTCTGACACCCTCACTATTTCTTTTGGCTATAATTTGTTAATTCCTAGACTATTTGCGTAACGTTTAACATATTCTTTGTCAGCAAGTCCTAAGGAACCCAAATATATAAATTTAATGGGGCTAAGGGGCTGCGTTCAAAATATGCATTTTCTTCTAGGATAGTCGTGCTGTTGCCACCTCCTCACTTCCAAACTTTATGGTGTCTGCTGTACTGTCATACTAATGTCAGGATTTCAGACATAAAACAGTAGAATGTCATGTTTCCTAATAAGCGTTTTGTAAGTTTTTTAAACCTAACTCTCGTATGGGTAGTGTTTTTTATCACTGTCGATTTGAAAAAAAAAAGCTAGTGCTTGTGGCCTTACACGCGTGATGACTTTAATTGTATAGCGAGACGCGTGTTTAGTGTTGCATGCGTTCCGGCTTTCAGCCCTCCCTTCTCTCTATCCTAATTCCATCTGTCTTTCGTTTATGGTAACTTAGTGTATAAAATGACATGAATGGAATATTAAATATAGGTCAGCTTGCGTATCTCAAGGTTTTTCTTAGAAATGCAGTACACGTTTTATCGTAGAAAGCGTGTATGCTGCAGTAGGCTTTTACTATCAACGTGAAACGTTACAATTTGCAGACGAAGTAGAAAACAAGGGGGATTTCGAGTACAGTCATTGTGACAGCACTGTTCTTTACCATTCTTCTTTCCTTTTATTGAAGTTATTTGTTAGGCTTTACATTTACTTTTTAATTTATATATGTGGATTAGAATTTCACACGACAAATTCTCCCCACTTAAAACAGACGTTTATATGTCAGTCTATAATTCTATATACACATAGAGAAATTTATTATTATTTCTGGGGCTTAGGGTGATTCTCATCACACGGATGGCGGCTTAAAAAATCCGCTCCCAGATTTGTTTTTTCCACTTATATACTCTATGCTAAACTCAAATGGCTGCATCAGTAATGACCAACGGAGTAATCTAGAATTTTCATGTCTAGCCTGCGCTAGAAACGACAAGGGTTTGTGATCCGTTTGCAACTTAAATGCCTTCCCATACAGATAAATATTGAATTTCTTTATCGCCCATATTACTGCAAGACATTCTTTTTCGCTAGTTGAGTAATTGGTTTCAGCTTTATTCAACTTTCTGCTAGCATATGCCACTGGGCTTAATTCCCCATCCAATGCATCTGATTTCTGTAGCAGAGTCGCACCTAACCCAATATTACTGGCATCCGTCCTTACTATGAATTCTTGACTTAAGTCAGGTAATTTCAAAATAGGTTTACTTGTGAGCTTTTCCTTCAATTCTTGGTAAGCCATTTCACATTGTGGTGTCCATGTAATTCGATCTGGATTTCCCTTACGTGTCAAATCAGTTAACGGTGCACATATGGAATTAAAGTTTTTGATATACTTTTGGTAGAAACCACATAATGAGACAAAGGATCTCACGTCTTTCTTGGTTTGTGGTCTCGGGGCTTTCTTTAGTTTCTCTAAATTCTTTGGGTCAGGGGTCATGTTTCCCTGATAAACTGTGTGTCCCAAGAATTCTAATTCTTTACATCCAACGCAACATTTGGTTGGTCGGGCTGTTAAATTCGCTTCCCTAAGTCGATTAAACAGCATGTTCAGAGAGTCAATGTGTTCCTCAAATGTTTCTGTTGCTATAAGGATATCATCCATGAAATTTGTGATACATGGATTATTCAGAGGGTCCAATAATTTTCTCATCATTCTAGAGAAGACACTAGGCGCATTCTTCAATCCAAATGGCAATCTGTTAAACTCATAGTGTCCTTCTGAGGTACTAAAAGCTAGGTATGGTCTAACCTCAGGCTTTACTGGAATCTGATAGTATCCTTTACTCAGATCCACTTTTGAGAAATATTTAGCTTTATTTAGCCTGGCAAACAACTGATTTGTATCCGGCAATGGATCCACCTGTCCTTCTGTAATAGCATTCAGTCTCCTGTAATCTATACAGAGTCTATGTTCTCCAGAGGGTTTCCTTAAGAGTACAACACCGGAACTATACGAAGATTCACTGTGTGAAATAATTCCTTCCTTCAACAAATAGTCTATCTCTTCCTTCAAAGCTTTCTCCTTAGCAAAAGGAATCGAATAGGGTTTCATACAGACAGGTGTGGGGTCTATCAGTTTCATATCATATTCCAATAGGTTTGTATGCCCTGGTCGGTCTGTTAACACCTCTGTATGATTATCTAGAACCTGTTGCACTCTCTCTTTCTGCTTTTTCGTTAAATGTGTACTGATTTTCACCTGTGCCGCTGTCTCACAGGGGTGTAATGGATATTCAAATGATGAAAGTGGTTCCTTTTTCATCTCCATGGCAATGGACAAGGTCAACAAGTGTGTCTCTTCCTGATTTTCTCTTTCCAAATATTTCTTCAGGAGATTCACATGATAGATTTTTTCTTTCCCCTTCTTATCTATCTTATAATTGGTTCTAGACACCTTCTCTAGAACTGTATATGGACCTTGCCATCCAATTTGTAACTTATTCTGGCTACCGGGTAGAAGAAGCAGTACCTTCTCTCCCACAGCCAAATCTCTGTCTTTAGCTTTCCTGTTATAATAGGCAGCATGTTTCTTCCTGGCTTGTTTCAAATTTTCATTGGCAAGTTTCCAGCCAGTTTTTAAACGAGTGGTCAGCTCATTCACATATTGGTATGAGGATGTAATATTTTCCTCTGCTTTTTTCATCAGTCCACGTTCTTAACAGAGCTTCGAGTGGACCTTTTATTGGCCTTCCAAACAATAATGTTGCCGGGGCCATACCGGTTGAACTATGGGGTACCTCCCGATAAGCAAAGAGGGCGGCGTGAAGGTACTGGTCCCACGTATCTGGTTTTTCGTGTGCCAACTTTCTCAGGATCGACATCAACGTGCCATTAAATCTTTCCACTTGGCCGTTCCCTTGTGGGTGGTACACACTACAATGGAAGTGTTTGGCCTGGAAGATCCTGAAAACTTCTTCTGTTAGTTTCCCCTTGAACTGAGAGCCATTATCAGTCAAGATTTGATTGGGAAAGCCTAACCTTGTGAAAATTGTGAGCAATGCCTCTGCCACATGTTTAGAATCAATCGATGACAGGGCTACCGCCTCTCCCCACATAGAACAAGTGTCCACCAGAGTCAGAATGTAGCTGTTCCTTCTCTTGGTTCGGGTGAGAGGTCCCACAAGATCCACGGCAACTCTCTCAAAGGGTGTTCCCACTATGGGCATTTCCCCCAGAGTTGCTGGTGCAGTCCAATGTTTAGGTGCTACTCGTTGGCACTCTGGACAGGATTTTACATATCGTTTGATATCTTCAGTTATTCCTGGCCAGAAATAGTGACAAGCTATACGCTGTCCTGTTGCGCTGATCCCCATATGACCACTGAAGGGAATCGCATGCCCTAGTTCCAACACTTTAGTCCTATATGAAGTGGGAAGGACCAGCTGTCCGTGACCATTGGATTCAGATCCAGCCTTCCTATAAATCAGTTTGTTCTTCATATAAAATTCTCCCTTGCCTGGAGGTGTATGAGATTTGGGCAACTTCTTGAAACACGGCTTGAGTGTTTTGTCCTCCGCCTGTGCCTTCCTCATCTCATCTGGATGAGTATTTATTGGATTATCCTCCTCCTTTTTAGACTGTGATCTGGTCTGCACTGTTGCCAATATCACAGGTCTCTTGGGATTCCCCAAGAAGACATATCTACACCCCAATATCAGAGGGTAGATTGGCTCATTTATCACTGCTGCTTTTATGATTCCTTCCACATATCGCGTTTTCACCTTTATCCGGGCGACGGGAAGTGTCATGGTAGCTACATCCTTGGTTGCAGTTTGAATCTCCACTGTTTCTGTGGTGTATTGATCTGCCTGCACCAGGTGAGAACTCACAACGGAATCGTAATCTAAACCGGTATCATATAAACACCTTATAGTGACACCATTACAGATGACATCTTCACACACTGGGGGTGGTATGGTTCCTGTAGTTCTGCAGGTTTGACCTTTTTTTCCTTTTTCCCAGATGTCATAGCAGCACAATGAGGAGGTTTCCTTCTACAATGGTCAGTGTCATGATTGTTCATCTTACAATTTTTACACCACCTTTTCCCTTGGTTGAAAGATTTTCTTTCATCATATTTCCTTTCATCGAATTGTGGGGTTTTATTTTTATTGTCATACCGTGGCCTATCAAATTGGTGCTTACCTTTGTTTTGATCTCTAGGATCAAATTTATTAAAGTTCTGTGGTGCCCTAAAATTTTCCACCTGTTTCTTTTTATTACCTGATACCTCTGCCTGAGCCGCTTGATACCTTTCTGCAACATTTAGCAACTCACCCAGCCTCTCTGCACCTTGTTCCATGAGAAACTTTCTCAGGTCTGGAGCCATGGACTCTCTTAATTGTTCTATAAGGACCATTTCCTTAAGATCTTGGGTTTTCCCCAGAGAAGTCCATTTCTCCAAGTATGTCTCTAACCGTGCAGAGAACTGGTGATAGGTTTCACCTGACAGTAGTTTAGCATTCCTAAATTTTTTCCTATAAAATTCTGCGTTCTTTTCATATCTTAACAAAAGAGCCTGCTTTAGCATGTCATAATTTTCCTGATCACCTCTGCTCATTTTGGCAAAAACTTCATAAGCTGCCCCACGAAGCCCTTGAGATAACTTTAAGCTCCACCTTTCTCTCTCTAACCCATATGTGGTAGCTAATAGTTCATATCTATTTAGATAGCTCTCAATATCATCGTCTTTCTCAACAAAATGATCTAAATGAAAATTCATAGCTGAGGTTGAGGCTCCCTGGCTAGCAGTGGCATCAGAGGTAAAGGGACTGGCACCATTTTCAGGAGCATGGCCTTGAAACTCAAACTCCCTTAGTCGTAACTCGTGCTCCCTTTGTAATCTCTTCTCCTCCTTTTCTGCTTCCCTCTCTGCAGTCAATCTTCCTTCTGTCTTCCCTTTCTGCAGCTAATTTCTTCTCTTCTCTTTTTGCCTCCAATGCTTTAGCCTCTTTGTCAGCCTCAATCTGCAACCTCTTAGCCTCAGCCTCAATCTGCAACCTCTTAGTCTCAGCCTCAGCCTCAAATTGTAACTTCTTAATTTCCTTTTCAGCCTCTAACTTTCTTTCGGCCTCTTTTTCTAATCTTCTTTCTTCCCGTTCAATATATTTGTCACATTCAGCAGTGACATAAGCAATCATAATTTGCCCGTCCATTCCTAACTCTTTCGCAGTCTGTACAGCAGCAGATCGAAATTTGCTTTTTGCGCTGGACTGCGCATGACTGGTCTTGTTTTTTGGTCGATCGGTTTCCGCCCACCACTAGTGGAGTGAGCGATTTGAATGGCGAAAGAGATGCCTCGTTGAAGAGGGGATCTCCGCTATTTTTTGTTCTGTCAGGGATGTGTAGTCCTCTTAATGGATATTTCGTTTATTCGAGATAATACCTCTAGTGTTTCCCACATGTCGGGAGGCGTGATATTTCTGTGTATTTCCTGAAGGCAAGGTAAATTGACTTTTCATTAACTCTATCGATTTTGGGTCGTGAGCGATTTCGATTCATAGCCTGTCTTCGAAAGTCGTCGTCACGAGATGTTTTCCCAGCTCACATGTCGCTGTATTGTACTGCATCGGTTGATGCATGTCCCAAGGACCATTACTTGCTACTTTGTTAAATGAACTAGGTTTGGAAAACCTTTATTATCTAGAGGATATTTTTGAGGACATTATTTATACTTCGGCAGACGTGTCTGTCTTGCTGAAGTCAGACTAAGGAGAGTGAACTGATCTCATACATCTGGTTATCTCCTGGCTGTTATAGAAAAGGATGGAGTTTTTCACCTGACTACATTTACAGCACTATGAAATATAACATGCATCTGACTCATCATTGTAATGCTGTCTACCGTCTATTGCTGTATTGAATGTTGCTGTGATAATGACTGTTTGATGTGCCTACATATTCGCGTAACCATTTTGTCACTGTGGCGTCCACAATAAATAATGAAGAAAAACGTCAACGGCTGTTACAAGAATCATTGACTTTATACGTCGTGAGTTTACTGACGTCCTATGTGGATTGCCCTGTTATTTTTGTATGAACATTGTTTGACTGAACACATCTGCACACTACACAAAACCAGACATGCGGATACCATCCATCATCATATGGCATCACGCATCATTTGGTGGCCATAAGCTGGTTTGATTCTGGTACCAGCAAACACGGGGTCCCTTACCCACTTCATTTTCAACAAGAATTCATCAGCATCCTTCAAGAAATTAACATTCTTCAATACAGTCAACATCTTCAAAATTTTCAAAGTACTCGGCGTTGCCCGGTAAAAGTCAAAATTTCAACTTTTTGACGGAAACAAGAATTTGACAGTACCCGGCGTTGTTACATGTTGCCGGATAACTCGGACTGCTGTTATCTTTTACGCAAGTCAAGCAAGTTGCTGCTGTCAAGGTTCCAGTGCTGTCGTTTTTGTGAAGGTCAAGTGCCGGTTGAAACGGGTTGTTTTCTGAAGAAGGCCAAGTACCGATTTCCATCAACTTACTTTTGGATTAGAAGGTCAAGTGCCGAAACAACTCAACACACAGTATTTCAGAAGCTCTTGTACCATCGTGTTAGCAGTGGAAGCAGTTCAGATGTGCCATCATCGTTGGAGCTTCGCTCTTTAGGACGTTGATTGACATCCGTTTTTTCTGCTGTTCTACGATTGGAAGCCTATAAGTTAAGTGGCCTGTTTGTATGTAAACTGTGCCCTTATACTTCTGCTGAGTCTTCTGTGTATCATCTCATTCTATATGTTATATGTCTATATGTTATTTGTATATTTATATGTTTATATTTCAGCGGGTTCTCGGTTGGGTGGTGTCTCCGTTAGATTATGCCACGTCATAGAGGTCGTCTATTGTGAGCGTTTTCTGTAGGGTTTGCAAATTTCCGATACTGGAATTTGCTAAGCGACTTCTGTTGCTATTTATGTTAGCTGTGATGACATGTTTTAATATTGTTTTCGTTATTATTTCGCATTCTTTAGTTTTGTTTTGATTTGTTTGTATTTGTTAGCCTACTCTTGTCTATAATTTAGTTTCATACAACATTTTTGTTTATACACTGTGGTGTCATGTATTTTGTTTAATTATAGCGCAGATATCGTCACATTTTTTGTGATATTTCATTAATTTCTGCTTTATTTTTAGTTGATTTCTGCGAACGTTTTTTGTATTGTTGCTGATCTTTGTTATTGTTTACATTGTTATTGTTTACATTGTTTGCATTGTTTACATTTTCAATGTTTACATTCTGCATGTGTTACATAGTCATTGTTTACAGTTATAGTAATTAGTTAATGGGCTATGCTAATGCACTGTTACTACTACACTGATGATAAATGAATGATGAATAGTGTCGTGCACTATTGAATGAGAAGTGCACTTATGATCAAGAATTGAGTGCTGATATTTCATATACAAGTTCTTTGATTGGAGACTTGTTTCCCAATGTGATGTGAATATACAAGTGCTTAATTAAGACTTGTTACACTTAGGTTTGAAATAAATTAGTTAATTATTTCAGGTTTTGGACTCATATGTTAGACAACATGTCTACATTTGAGCACTTTATTGAGCAGGGTAAATTGCTTGGGAAGACTGGTGATAAGTTAGAAGAATTTGCAACTGCTCGATATGATAAAGCAATGGAAGCTGAACAAAAGAAACTGCAGATGCAGGTGGATGAAAAAAGATTCCAAATGGAAATGGAAAAACAAAAAAGGGAATCAGAAGCTGAGGAGAGAAAACTCCAGCTACAGCTAGAAGCTGAAAATAAAAGATTTGAAAAAGAGGCTGAAAATAAAAGACTTGAAAAAGAGGCTGAAAATAAAAGACTTGAAAAAGAAGCTGAAAATGAAAGACTTCAAAAAGAGGCTCAGGCTGAGGAAAGAAGATTACAGAGAGAGTCTGATGAGAGGAAAGAGAAAGCAAAAATGGAACATGAAGAAAAGGTCTTAGCTTTAGAGTTGGAAAAATTGAAATTGACGAGCATGAGTAATGGTAATGATTCAAACAAGGGTTCATCTTCTGGTAAGGCTAATAATGATACTTTTAAGATTAAGTTACCAACATTTAGTCCTTCCAGTGATGACATAATGTTCTATCTGGACAGATTTGAACAAGCATGTACAGCTCATAACATAGACAAAGCAAAATATGTTTATCAGTTATCAGGGATACTGACAGGTAAAGCTCTAAGTATATTAAATATGGTGGATGAACCTGACAAGAACAATTATGAGGTTGTCAGGGCCGCTTTGTTAAAGAAATATCAGCTTAACGAAGACGGCTATCGTCTACAATTTAAAAACATGTTACCTGAAAATGGAGTTGAATTCTCCGAGTTTATTGCAAGAATACGCATTACTTTCTCACGATGGGTTGAACTATCTAAGACGGAAAAAAAAACTTATGAAGGACTTATGGACTTAATACTTAGAGACAAAGTCATGTCGTCTGTCAATGAGTCTTTCCTTGCTTTCCTTCATGAACGTAAACCTAAAACAATAAAAGAAATGGAAGATTTCTGTTGCCAATACGTAACTGCGCACCCACACATAACCATGGGTAACTCTAAGGTGAAAGAAGGTTTACCAGTTGCTTCGGCAGCTCCGTATGGCCAAAACTTTGCTCGTAGATTCCAACAAAATTTTGATAGAAAGAGTAGCGGTAATTTCTGTCAAAATCATGGAAATCAATTTCATGGTGATTCTTCTTCGAAGAATTGGAGACAACCTGATAGTACTCGTTACTATCACCCTAATAATTATAAGCATTTCAAAAGAGGATATGGTAATAGAGGTTATTCCTGCCGAAGACCTCAGAACCAAACAAATAGATGTTCGCATCAATGTGAACATGATAGTAATCGTGGAAACTGGAATTCGAACCAGGATAACAATTACAATAGAGACAATAATAACTGCAGAGATAATAATAACTCTGATAACTTCAGAGGTAATAATAGTCGGGGTAGATCTCAACACAAAAAAAAGAGATATCAGCAGGCTAATGCTGTACAACAGGAAACTGAGGGAGCCTGTAATCATGTTGTTGATAGTAAAAAACTTTGACGCTGTCACTGGTTCTGCTTTTGACTTTGAGAGAGCAAACAAATGCCCCCAATGCAGTACTTTATTCGAACCGGGTACCATAACTACTTTGAGTTGTGGTCACCCACTTCCCGCTCTTCCTGCTGCTGTTGCGCATGACGGGAGGGTTCTTTAATTCTACATAAGGGTCTTGTTAATGATACTCCGGTCTCACTACTTTTCGATTCCGGATGCACCACTATTGGTGTTAGACAATCGCTTGTAGATCATCTTGTGCTACAGGAAGGGTTATTAAATGTGTCACATTTGGCGGCACTCTAGAAAAATATCCTACTGCTGTAATTCGCATTGCCACTACCTTTCTTTACTGGAGATGTGC
>JAMPIV010004644.1:0-145000 GCA_024509875.1 Oreohelix idahoensis
TGATTGCCATAATTTTTTAAATTGTTATTTATATGTCTGTATTTTGATGATGTATTAATACATTTTTATGCTATTTATATATTATTGTGTTGATAATGTGTAGTATGTAATTATTATCCTTTATACTACTCTGTTCAACTTAGAATTTTTGCAACTGTGTTGTTTAGGATAGTTTTGTACATGATGAGATTGCACAAACTCATTTATTGTGTTGATGTAGTGGTTACTTTTAGATAGTCCTGAGTGTTCGTTATTCACTTAATTTATATTTTTCTCATGTTTTGATGTCATGATTAATTAATATATAGAACATACAGAGAAGATGTGTATTATCTGGTATGTTGTGAAATGTAATTTTGAAAATAGCTTGCATGTATCATACATGATCTTGTATTTGGATTTGTTAACTTTTTGTGAAACTTCGATTTTTCCAGAACTTGATTTTCTTGCCAGTCAGGCATGCAGATTATTTTCCTAGCAGATTATTTTTAAAAAAAAAAAACTTATTTTTTTTGTAGATATTTTTATAGAACCTTTTTTATATTTCATAGTAACAACAAAGTGTAGATTTATTGATAAAGTTATAGCTAAATAGCATTATACTGAGCTGAACGTAATTGTCAGCAGAAAGAACTTAAAGGATAAATTAAATTTACATGTGTTGATTTAAAAGGTTTCTTCGAGATAGGATTTTTGTTTTATATTTCACTCATTTTGTTAAAATATTGATTTCATTATTAGGCTTTACTTAAAGTATTATTGAATTACTTAAAAATTAAATACTGTTTTTATGTAACTTATCGAGAAAAAAAATATGTTTGTACGGTACTGTTGAAAAAAATGATTTTTTTTTTTGGCATTGTAATTTTTTGTTGGGTGTGCCCAGCATTTGACTTATTGATATGTAGTTTGATTAGTTCTTGTAAAAAGTTGTTTTTTATTATGATGTATTTTTTATTTTTAGCGCTTGATTGTGCGTTGGTCGTATTAGTTATAGTAATGCTATTACTTGTTTGTTCGATGCCTATAATTTATTTATGTTAGTTTTGTATAACTCTTATAACTTAGTTAAATTACTTATTAGCTTTTGTTTAGTTATAAATTATTTTTTGATGGTATTAGTATAGATATACTTTGATATTTTGTGTTGTGCCTTTCGATCATGTTTATATATTTATTTTTGAATAGGTTATCTGATCAAAACAGTTATTAGTATGTACTGTTATTGACTTTCTTTGCGTTCGTGCCTTTGCTTTCTATCTGTCTTTGGTAACTATTCTTCATTTCATTCCTCCTTTTCTGTTGTCTTTTCGGTATGGATTTCATATCTTGTTTATACTTTCGTACCTCATCTTCGTTTTACTTGATTCTATTTGTATACTTTGTCCTTTCAACACTTATACCTCTATTCTTTGTATTGTTGGAGTGGTTATATGACTTGATATAACATATCTACTTATGATAGTTGTATTTATTTTACATGTAATTGTCCAACTTAATTATGAGTATATGGTATTGTTGAGTTCTTACTTTCCTTTTTTTACAGATCATTCTTCTTTTGATTGATCTTGTGTTTTCTCTTTCGATTGGTTGTTTTCGGTTTGGTTTGTACTAAATATACGTAACTTAGTTTTGGAACTGATCATATTTGTATATTTAGCTAATTACTTTTTATACTTAGCTGGTTATGCTGTATGCTTTAATTGCTACTTTACACTTTAATGCTGATATTTGTTGTAGATATAATTTTGATTTAAAATAAGACATTTTTGTAGGCATACGTTACAGCTTAATTGTCTTCTAAATTTTTCGTTTTTGGGAGTTAATTTTTTCAAAAAAAATGATAGAATCATTTTTTTCCCGGAGCGGGTGGTAACTGTTGCAGGTGGAACTTATGGAAGGGGAAGTAATCTTTAGAATGGTTTTTTAGACAAATTAAATTTCGAGTTGCAACGCTTGATTAAGCGGATACTTGTTTGACTTTAGGATAGAATTATCTTTTCCTATTTTCGGGTGACAGAGTACAGATAAGCGTGTGAACGCTGTTTAATGTATTTATTCTGTACTGTTTTGAGTCATGTGAATAGCTCGCTAGTCTGCATGTGTTATCGAGAACGGTGTTCAAGACAACCGAATCTCGTGACGGGTTTTTTGGCGGGACTAGTGTGTGATTGCGGGAGTTGTGTTTTGGGCGTGGACCGTGTAGGTCGAGTCCCAGTGTTTTTTGGATAATGTATGCCTACGTAGGATTTGAGAAAATGTCGACTTATATATTTCGCTGTGTGTACAGCCTATGTGATACACTGCAGTGAAGATTTGTTTAGGCCATATGAACCTTATTATAGCTGCCGTGTGATGCAGGCTTTGCTATGTATTGAAGTACTTTTGTAGGCCATATTTTGAAGATTAATGAAGCTGCCGGGTGATGCAGGCTTCGCTGTGTATTAAGGTACTTTTGTAGGCCATATTTTGAAGATTAATGAAGCTGCCGGGTGATGCAGGCTTCGCTGTGTATTAAGGTACTTTTGTAGGCCATATTATGTTTAGCTGCAGTATGAAGATTTGTGAAGCTGTTAAGCTATTATAAGTCCAGGATTAGGACAGGCCATATTATATATTAACTGCAGTGTGGAGATGTATGAAGCTATTAAGCTATTATTAGTCCAGGATTAGGACAGGCCATATTATGTTTAGCTGCAGTATGAAGATTTGTGAAGCTGTTAAGCTATTATAAGTCCAGGATTAGGACAGGCCATATTATATATTAACTGCAGTGTGGAGATGTATGAAGCTATTAAGCTATTATCAGTCCAGGATTAGGACAGGCCATATTATATATTAACTGCAGTGTGGAGATGTATGAAGCTATTAAGCTATTATAAGTCCAGGATTAGGACAGGCCGTATTAGGTATTGATGCAATGCCCGGGAAATTATGTTATATTGACTCGTGTTTGTGCTAGCAAATGCGAGTACATTTATGGCCAGTAATAACATTCATACTGAAACCACTCGGTTACATCTGGCAACAAACTTTTGAAACGTAATCTACATGCTTCTTCGTTCAAGTGGAAACGACGTAATAACAAAGTCTTAATGGCCTCATAGTCTGTGGCTAATGTAGGATCAATATATTGTGCTGCACTTGAAGGTTCGCCATCCAGAAATTCCTTAAGTTTAAGTGCCCATGCAGTTTTGTCAAGGTTATTGACCTTACATATATCCTCAAAGCGCGCCAGCCATGATGATAGGTCGTCCACGTGTATTTTGAAAGGTGGTAGCTTAAAGTAATAATTGCCCTTAAGTCGGTTGGATGAAGATCCCGATTGAGCATTATCATTTTTTTTGCTGCAGCACCCTGTGAATTAAGTTTTGCTGTTTCCAATTTAAGCCGTTGCAATTCCATTTCTTGCTGCAGTATGATTTCCTGTCGTTTCAATTTATTTTCTTCTTCAATCCGTAGGATTTCATCTCTTGCCATCTTTCTTTCTTCTTCTTGTCTTAATTCTGCTTTCTTTTCAGCCTCTTTTCTTTCAAGTTCTTCCATCTCTGCCTTAGCAATAGCTTTCTTTTCAGCCTCTTTTCTTTCAAGTTCTTCCATTTCTGCCTTATATTTTGTAAATTCAGCCAATGCATAAGCCTCGAGAAGTTCTCCTTTTTTTCCAAAATCCTTACCATTTTTAATAAAATAGTCTAAGTTAAGCATCTTGAAGTTAATTTATTTAAGTATTCAATTACTTATGTCTTGTAATCACCACTAGAATCTATGTCGATAATTATAATTACTCAACGAATGAATAATTAATATAAGAAATTGCAGTATTCCCGTACTGTTATTTATAAGTTCCACAAATCTATAATATTTTGTAAAAATATTATATATATATATACCTGCTAATATCTATCATAAATAGTTATGATAGTTAGATATATAAGGTGCTGAAATTATATCATGCACTTAATATTAATATTCAATAATTATGGGTATTATTCCTAAATAGTTAGGTTATTTAATCTTAATTGTCACCAAGTTCCCACTGTAGTACTGAGAAAGTGTACTAATTAATATTTAATATGTCTTAATATGTTATAAAGTTATAATAATTAATCATAGTATATTATGTCATAATCATGAGCAATAAAGTGCATTGCCCATTTCTTGGACCATCACTGCAAATTGGTGCAAAGTCCATAATTTCTCCTTAAAACTCATAAAAATTTAATCATATTAATCTATACTCTTATTAATGAATAAATTATAGCATTAATATTAAATTATAAAGGGATGAAATGAAGACAAATAATACAATGGGTTAACCAAGGATTACAGAACTGTTGCGTGCATATTTTGACGCACATATTACAAAAATCGATATGGCTATTTAATATGAAAAAAATATAGACATTCATTCATTTGTGTATGAAAATGCTGTCTATGGTAAAAGCGAGAGAATCCATGTTTGATTCACACTTTTGATTATAGGAGTAATCGTTCTGGATATTGATCCGGCGCAAGGATATTGCGCTTACGTTTGTACTTATTTTTTAGGGCCAGAAAATATATTAATTTGCTTATTGTGTTTATGGCCTGAATTCATATGTATTACATATTATTAGTACAAGTAGAATCAGTCCTATATTGTATATTTTGGATGGGTAGGAGGGACTAGATTCTTGTTATTCCGGTCTAGCGGAAGTATGAGTTGTCTTGACAAGTCGTGATGAGTTCCGATGTACCGTGATAATGGCGGGTACGCATTTTTCAAAGGGCTGGTAGATTCTTAAGGAAATATGATTCAGGAAGTGGTTTTCTTCTAAAGGAGATGGTATCTCTACTATAGTTTATGTTAGAGACTCTCCTAAGGTACGGTACAATGTATAATTCGGACTCCATGTATTGCCAGACCCTATTTTGATGATCTCATGTCGATTCAACCTAGATGGAACATTGTGCTTCGTATCGCTAGGGTCGTGTTTTGTATCGACGAAGATGACAGACTTTCCTGCAGCGGTTATGGCTACGTGAATTAACCTGATCACCGTAGAGCTGTATGGAAACATTTATGAAATCATTTATATACCCATTATAAATTAACTCTGGCTTATATTCTCCTTCCTATGAATGAGTGAACGACAACTCAGGGAGGCAGCCATGTTAGATTTCGGTCATCATATGTTTTGATCACTGCCAAGAGAACAGATTATTTATCCTATTATCGGACAGTGACAGGGAGATCTCAATCTTGCTAGAAACCCCCCCTTCGTGGTTTCATAATATATACTACAAACTATGGACGTCAAGTAACTTTAGTTATTTACCGATCTGCCTTCACTGACGCGTTTAGTCAGATAGGGGGATGCGGCCATAATATATCATGACATTGAACTTTTGATGTACTGCCCATTATTTCTGAATGTGTCATGACTTCAGATCTGCTATGTATACCTACAAATTGATATGTCAACATACCATGATGTACTCGTATGTCCCAGTGTGTACGTCTGAATAAATTGAGTAAACAAAGATTCCAGCAGTCTGCATTGGTGCCTTGTAGACACAAGTGTATGAGTGGTTATATTGGTCAGCACACGAACAGTACACCATTCGCGGTAATCACACTCTACACTTCTACTTCATACATACACCATCCTGCGTCGGTTGAAGTGACCAAGTTTAGGGCCTGCTTCCCCTGGAGCCTTTGCCTTCCCTAACTCAGGACTAGGGTGAGTTACCCATTTACAGCTGGGTAGACTGGAGCATGCCTGATCTCAACAACACACCACTCTTCCTTACAGGGCATACAGACTGACACTTTACAGAGTGGAAAGAAGAAAAGAAACTTTACAGTGGCGAGCCAGATTCCTGGGTCCAGCTTACGCAGTTTTGTGTTGAGAATCACAGTTTACAGCTAAAAGAACATTTGTTTGACCACATCAACACCAGTAGGACAGCTATACAGTCGATGTCAGCTTGACCTGTATTACCAATAGGATGCTGTATCTGGGTCAGCGCTTGTTGACAGTTTTTCGCTGTACGGACAGTATTACACAGGACAGTGGTATCAGGTGTAGAAAATATCTGGAGCAGTATTGTTGACATTTCTCAACGTACAGAAGAATCACAGTGTTGTTGAACATAAAGTGCATAGTTCATCGTTGGATCTTCATATGCTCAACAGAGAAAAATTGACTGTGTAATAGTTTAAAATTAAATCTATTACTGAATAAAGTGGCAAGTTATTAGTATTAAAATAAACTGTGCCTGCTTTACAACACTATACCTGCAACACATTCCATTCATGACATAAATTATGTTGTATGCTATATGCTATTTATGCTTACATGTTATTTGTTATGTATTAAATTAGTTTATGTTCTGTGTGACTAGTACGAGGTATGCCGAGTGACATTGGTCTGGACTAGTATTCTATAGGTACACATTTTCTTAATTGGAAATTTGTTAGCAACAATTTGCTGCTATTTCTGTTAGTTGTGATGAGGTGTTCTTTTCTTCGTTGTTTTTGGTAATAATTTTGTGTTCCTTAGTTTTGTTTGATTTGTTTGTATAATTGTAGGTCTCATCTTTTCTTTCATTTCAGTTTTTTACACCCTTATGTTTATACACTGTGGCGTTATTTGTCTTGTTATATTATGGCAGTTATCATCACGGTTTCTGTGATCATTTTTTTCATTTTTCCTATTTAATTTAATTTGATCTCTGCAAATGTGTTCATATTGTCTTTTCTTGTTTGTCCTTTGTAATGTCTTTAGTTGACATATGACGTATAGTGGTATACACTGATAGTATAGTACAGTTCAGTACTTTATGATTGTTATTGTTATAAAACAAAATGTACAAGACCTTTGTAAGGCTTGTCTCCCAAAGTGATTGGTAAAGGGAAATATTTTTTCCACAGGTACTCAAGTGATCTTTGATTACATTGAGGTATACAAGACCTTTGTAAGGCTTGTCCCCACAGTATTTGAGATACAGTTATTGTTGTCCACAGGTACTCAAGTTATCATTGGTTATTATAAACCATACAAGTTTGGACTAAGACTAAGTCTATGGTATAGACTTGTCTCCCATTAAAGTGAAATAGGGTAATCTATTTACTTTTTCAGGTTTCTGATTTAAGAAGACAATATGTCTACATTAGATTATTTCATTGCACAAGGAAAATCTCTTGATAAGACTGGAAAAGACTTAGAACAATGGGCTGTTGCTCAATATGACAAAGCATTAGCTGCAGAAGAGAAAAAAACTGCTGCTGCTGTTGAAGAAAGAAAAACTGCTGCTGAGGAAAAAAAAGCTGCGGCTGAGGAGAGAAAACTTCAAATAGAAGAAAAAAAGCTCTGGCTGAAGAAAAAAGATTAGAAAGAGAAGCTGCTGCTGAAGAAAAAAAAGCTCTGGCTGAAGAAAAAAGATTAGAAAAAGAAGCTGATACTGCTGCTGAACTAAAGAAATTGCAGATGCAAATGGAGGAAAGGAGATTTGAGGCAGAACAGAGAAAATTGGAAGCTGATGCAGAGCAGAAAAAATTAGAAGTTGCTGCAGAACAGAAAAAATTAGAAGTTGCTGCAGAACAGAAGAAATTAGAAGCTGCTGCAGAACAGAAAAAATTAGAAGTTGCTGCTGCTGCAGAACAGAAAAAATTAGAAGTTGCTGCTGCTGCAGAACAGAAAAAATTAGAAGCTGCTGCAGAACAGAGAAGATTAGATAGAGAAGCTGAAGAGAGAAAAGCAATAAGAGAACATGAGTTTGAATTAGAGAAATTAAAATTGACATGTATGAGTAATGTTAATCAGGCATCTGGTGGTAATGGTAAACCCTTTGTGTACAAGGTCAAGGTACCAGCGTTTAACCCTACCAGTGATGACATAACATTTTGGCTTTCTAGATTTGAACGGGCTTGTCGATCTCATAATGTTGACAAATCACAGTATGTGAATCAGTTGTCTGAAAATCTAAAAGGGGAGTCTCTGAGTAAGTTATATTTTGTTGAAGAGGCCGACAAAGATAATTATGATGCTGTTAGGGCAGCTTTGATAAAGAGATATCAGCTGTCTGAAGAAGGTTATCGTCTTTTGTTTAAAACAATGAGACCTGAGGTAGGTGTAGAATTCTCAGATTTCATCTCAAAAGCACGAATTACACTTTCACGATGGATTGAATTATCCAAAACAGAAAAAACATTTGATGGTCTTACGGATTTATTGCTAACAGACAAGGTCATGTCTTCTGTAAATAAATCATTCCTAGAGTTCTTACATGAGCGTAAACCTGGTACAATAAAGCAAATGGAAGAATATTGTGACCAGTATGCCACGGCACACCCTGACATGATTCTTAGTAACTCTAACATTAAAGAGAGTATGCCAGTTGCTTCGGCAACAGAATATAATCAGAATTACTCACACAAATTCCAAGGAGCTAAAAATAAATTTGATAAAAAGGTTAATTGGAATAAGTATCAAAACCAAGATAACCGCTCAAATCAGAGTTCTTCTTTGAAGAACTGGAATCGGGCTGATAGTCCTCGACACGCGAGAGGTACCCATAATGTTAGAAATTCTCGGAAAGGGAGTAGCTATAGGAACTACCCAAGTGCTTCATGGAGACAAAAGAAACAATATTACAGGGATACTCAATATAATGAGCATGATGATTATGATCATGAATATTATGATTCAAACCCAAATAGGGGTTATAACAGAGGCAATAATAATTATAGAGACAATTATAACCGAGGTAGATCACAACACAAAAGACATGGTAAATCTTATTACCAGGCTAACTCTGCACAACATGAGTTCCACGACACCGATAATCAGAATAAAGATAAAAAAGACTCCAACAGTGTAGCAAATTCCGCTTTCGATTTTGCTAGAGCATCTGAGTGTTCGCAATGCAAAACATTATTCGATCCAACCACAGTGTCTACTTTAAGCTGCGGTCACCCGCTTCCCGCTCTCCATGCGTCAATTGCATACAACAAAGACATTTTCACAATAAAAATGCATTTACAACTAAGTTGACTAGACCGGAAGTGAGAATTAAAGAATGAACTGAATAGATAATTAACCTGCGTACACAACAATTAGTGACGTATACATGGACTCATTAACGGTCGTACAACAAAAATATAAACTGAATGATAGTAAGGTCAGAAAAAACACGATAGATTACAAACATTGTTACGGAACTGAATAAAAATTAGAACCAAATACACTAGAATACCACAGTTATAACACGACTATACACCTAACATGCAAGGTGAATTAATGCAAGTCCGAACGACACGATCACCGATAATGTATTCGACGCGTTCTTCGCGAAATGCTATTAATTCACGGCCCTAAGAACAATTACAATCAATTCGTAGCATCCAAGGAGCCATAGAACTGATTATAATTCGCCCCCCATCCATACCCGCTACATGTAAAAGGACAGAAACAATATTTAACATGGCTACAAAAAAAAAAGAACATGGCGTTATCGGACAAACAGGACGAAATATGGTAACGTTTAAAATCAGTTACTTATCTTTTTTTGGCAGTAATACAGTACATTATCTGCTTCGCCAACAGACTCGCGAGCTTGTTTGAAACATTGAAGACATTAGTAATACGTTTCATTTGCTGTTTGAGAGCTCCAAATACATTTTTTTGAAGGACATTGAATGTTGCTGACTTTTGCAACCGTTCGTACTGTTGTCAAGGGCATGACGTCACCGGTGTTTTTGCATAATAATGTCCATTTCGGCTCGAAAGGAAAAATGTCTTATTTTTTTTTTTAGGTTCGCTCTTTTGAAAATTTCAAGACCACTAATGGCCACCAGTTGTGACGGGTTGTTTGGTGTGTTTGCTGCTGTTCCTTCTTTCTTCTATTATTGATTGAAGAGTAAAGTCACTCTCTAGATGTAGTTAATGTTTGGTATTGATGGTTAGCTCTGACCATCAGAACATCCCTTCGACGTTCTGATTTGCATATTATATATTAGCTGATTTCCCTTGTGGGAGAGCTATCGTGCTGGAAAACGTAAACATTTACAGCTGTGAACCGAACCCGAAACGTAAATAAAAGATCAAGCCTTCTGTTCTGAGTCCACATGTATTACGGGTCATACAAAAGATGATATCCGACATTCATAAAACTTCATAAACAGTTCAGCATAACAATGAATTCCAAATAATATCATTAAGTATCCGTCCGTGTCAAAACAATATGTCAGATGAACATCGTGGCTATATACGTGCGCTGTTGTAGTCAACAGCCAGAAATGAGCGCATGAGTTCTTGACAGCTACAATTTGAATCATAATGCGATTCTCCTTCCATCATTTAATTTAATTTAATTAATCTCACACTTAGATTAATATCCGAACTGACCCTGAGTTCTACATTGATTCATATATATAATATAGGCTATATACTAAGCCTTTTCCTTGGAAGAAATACAAGACACGACTTTCTTGCTTGACGGATAGCGTAACAAGGGCAATGTAACCAAGTCACCCAGCGTGACCTTCCCAACGCGAATGCGTCATAATCTCCGCATATATTTCGCGTTCAGTATACCGTAAAATATCGACATATTCTATAAATGTTAATGACCCCTAGACGTTGCGCACGGCTAAACCCCAGCAGACGCCGTCATTTAAAATAACACCGTAACAAGTAGTACTAGTAGCAATAGTAGTAGAAGTAGTAATCGTAGAAGTAGTAATCGTAGTAGTAGTTGTAGTAGTAGAAGTAGTAATAGTAGTAGTGGTAATATTAGTAGTAGTAATAGTAATAGTAGTAGTAGTAGAAGTAGTAGTAGTAGGAGCAATCGTCGTAGTAGTAGTAGTAATAGTAGTAGTAATATTAGTAGTAGTAATAGTAATAGTAGTAGTAGCAGTAGTAGTAGTAGTAGTAATAGTAGTAGTAGTAGTAGTAGTAGTAGTAGTAGTAGTAGTAGTAGTAGTAGTAGTAGTAGTAGTAGTAGTAGTAGTAGTAGTAGTAATCATAGTAGTAGTAATAGTAGTAGTAGAAATTGTAGTAGAAGAAGTAGTATTAGTAGTAGTAATAGTAGTAGTAGTAGTAGTAATAGCAGTAGTAGCAGTAGTAGTAGTGGTAGTAGTAGTAGTAATAATATTAGTAGTATTAGTAGTAGTAATAGTAGTAGTAGTAGTAGTAATAGTGGTAGTAGTAATAGTAGTAGTAGTAATAGTAGTAGTAGTAATAGTAGTAGTAGTAATAGTCGTAGTAGTAGTAGCAGTAATAGTAGTAGTAGTAGTAGTAGTAGTAGTAGTAGTAGTAGTAGTAGTAGTAGTAGTAGTAGTAGTAGTAATAGTGGTAGTAGTAATAGTAGTAGTAGTAATAGTAGTAGTAGTAATAGTAGTAGTAGTAGTAATAGTCGTAGTAGTAGTAGTAGTAGTAATAGTAGTAGTAGTAGTAATAGTCGTAGTAGTAGTAGTAGCAGTAGTAGTAGTAGTAGTAGTAGTAGTAGTAGTAGTAGTAGTAGTAGTAGTAGTAGTAGTAGTAGTAGTAGTAGTAGTAGTAGTAGTAGTAGTAGTAGTAGTAGTAGTAGTAGTAGTAGTAGTAGTAGTAGTAGTAGAAATAATAACAATAACAGTAGTAGTAGCATTAGTAGTAGAAGTAATAGTAGTTTTGCTGCTGTTATTGTTATTACGTAGAATTGGTAGTAATAATAACAGTAATAGTAGTAACAGCAATAGCGTTGCTGATTTTATTAGGAGAAGGAGTAGTAGAAGTAGTAGTAATAGTAGAATTAGTGGTGATGCTGCTGTTATTAAGAGTAGTAGAAATAACTTAGAAGTAGTAGTTACAGTAGTTGTCATTGTTGTTGTAGTAATAGCAGTATTAGTAGTAGTTGTTGTTGTTATAATAGTTTTTGTTGTAGTAATTGTAGGTGTAGTAGTAGTTGTTGTTGTAATAGTTGTCGTTGTAGTAATTGTAGTTAAAATAGTAGTTGTAGTAGTAATAGTTGTTGTAGTAATAGTAGTTGTAGTAGTTGCTGTAGTAGCCATAGTTGTTGTAGTAATTGTAGTTGTATAAGTTGTTTATGTAGTAATTGTAGTTGTAGTAGTTGTTGTTGCAGTAAAACGTTTTGCTGTTATTTTAATCTTTCGACTTTCTCTGGGTTTTATATCATATGCTTCCTTACCAGAGGACTGTGACGTAGAATGGAAATATTGATACAGTGATCTTACAGCCTTTGCTTTCCCATTTAGTGTCTACCACTGACTAAGCCAAACCACGCAAATTTCTGGTTGTGTGACTCACCTTTGAATCCACGCCCTAAACCTGCCAGTTTTAACAGGGGAGCGAATCACGTTTGTTTACCTGAGTTTCTCACGCGAGCTGATTTGCCAATTATCGGTCAATAGACAGACGCGCGTAGAAATAACAGATTGTTTGAAGAGATACAGGGGCGATACTATTTTCCCGACCACCTTTGATGTTTGTACGTTTCAGGGGGAGGTGAATGATTGATCTGCGGAAAGGGGACGTAATCTAAGAGAGGCCCGTGCACGGCCAGTCTTCTGATGTCGATCAGCATCGCTGAGTAGTATGATAGAAAGCCTTTGATCCGGGAAACGTAGTTTCCTGATTTCTCCGCTATACAGAGGGGTGAATTTTAACATCTTCTAGTGATCATAACACCCTGATCTGTATATATACCACGCTCTCTCAAATTCAGTTATCAGAGTCGCTCAGAAACTCTTGGATAATCTAAACACGCCAGACTAGAACCATTCTTCGCTAAATGTGTTAAATTATCTCGTAGGGATTTCATTTTCTGATTTGTGGTAATAGAAATTGTGTATAAGTGTTAAAATGTGTTAAGTTTACCATTTTAAATCACTATAATTCCCTAGCTTTTAAAACTAGGGAAATAACGTAACGCGTAGATATTTTCTTGCCAGGCGTTCAGAGTAATGTAAATTCCATCACCACACTTTCTTACACAATAAGATACGGTTTAGCTGACTGAGATTATTATGAGTGACCAAATAGAATTCGCATTATATTTCATTGTGTGAAATTATATAAGTGACTAGAGTTTATGTTTTGTGACAAAACAATAGACGCCGACAAATAGCTAGTAGTGACAGGCGATTTTTGTTAAAGTGCGCGTATGGATAAAGTAAATAATAATTGACTTTGGGCGCTGTTCATTTCTCGCTGGCAATAACGGGGGAGGGCGCATATTCTTTTTCCCGACATGCCATAGTAACGTAAGCGGAAAACTTACGGATGGATAGGATAGTAGCAGTTTTTCATAAATGTTCTTTTCTTCCTAATACAGCACCTGATCAAAACCAGCGACCAGCGGTTTAACATTACCAGTACCATTATTATTATTTTGGGTCTTCGGTTTTTGGACTAGTTCGGTCCTCTTTCTTCATTCAGTGAAGGATTAATGGTGTCTTCTTCGTGGCTACCAATCCCAAGTTCCTTTGTGAACCGGTTGGGCCCAAGAGACCAATAAACATTAAGATCAAATCGTAACTGGACTGTACATTACCCGGAATTATCTATCCAATTTTTCCAGCCCACTGGGCCTACGAAAGAACATATATTCCTGACGTTTGACAGCCGTGGCAACGGAGTGATCCAGAAAACTACGCTGTTTCAAAATTGGCACTCACCATAAGAGCCAGCTTAGGATTTACCATCATCATCAGTTTTACATATTGTAACATTTGTCTTAGCAACCAGATGCTTAGCAATACGGGAATTACTTTTCTCCTTTTTCAACTGTGAACGTCCAGAGCACGTCTTGCTTCATTAACTATTTGCGGTGACATCGATTTCATCCAGGGAAAATTAAAACACCAAATTTGGCGTCCACCTTGTAATTATTATTCGATATAAAGGCTGGACTGGAGCCATATTTGGGCAACCCACCTGACAGTATAGGTTCAGGACTATTGTAATTTTTCAAGGGATACCAACACCACTAGTAGGTAAGCGATAGTGTTTGTGGCCACATATGACAGAGTGAGAGATAGAGAAAGTGAATATTTTCCTTTGTTACAATCATTGTACTAACTTCTTTTTTTTATTTCGCTAAACTGAGTACTTTACTGAGTAGTAATTTAGTGGGGAACGTGTTCTGCATAGTCTATTATGTAACCTAGTGCTTATCTTTGACCTTTGGGTTATTAACTTCTTTCGGGATCCTTTCTCAACAAGGGGAGGGCACTTATTCGGTTATTACATATATCTGCGAACATGATTTTTATTGAATTCTCTGTATGTTTGATGTTGTAAAAAGTTTAATGATAATAAACAAGAAAAAGAACTTAAACTTGTGTGTTGGTCAGACCCATACCCAATTAACCATAGTTTTCACGTTTTGTGTGTCTTGTTGTCACAAAATTGTGTGTGGGTGTGTTTAGTTAAACTTATCTTTCTAGAGATAAGGGGGTTGAAAGTGTGTCTTACACTAAAATATAGTCGTATAGATAGGCTGGACTAGAGAAACTATTCAGTCCAGAGACAACTCTTCGCCTTAACTATTCACTCGTGAAATCTATTTCTTACACCATTATTCTCACCTATATACCACTATCACCTCTGCTCAGACGGGACCATAACTATCTTCTAACCTATCTAAAAATATACGACAAGGACCTCCGTCTGTCTTGGGTGGCTTCGCCGAATTAATTTATGTAATTCACTTTTAATACTAAAGATCTTTTATATTTGGACATGCGCCCTAATATAACCGACTAGGTTGAACGGGACGCTCCTCGCCAAAACTTTATTTTTAAAATTGTAATTCACTTGTCGATATCGTTGGTTAAATTATCCCATCCCAACTAACATAATTACCGATGTATGTTACGTCGGTCGGTCTCACTCAAAATGGTAACTCGCGCCAGAAAAAAAAAGTGCGCAACGCAAGTTGTGAAATTGCCTGGCGTGGGTGTTAAATAAAACAAATACTTTGGTTTTATTTTTTTTTTTTTTTTTATTCTTTCACAAAATTATTAGCGCTCGACAAAGAAAACCACTTATTATCAGGGAACACTCTTTGAAAACAATCCACGCACTTTCACACGAAATGTTGTCATCAAAGAACTTTAAATTGAATCTAAAATAACATAGTTATGGTTAGGGGAAAAAAATTAGATAAGGTTACCAGTTCCCTTCCTTGCTGCCTTTGCTTTCCCTAACTCAAGAGTAGAGTCAAATACCCATTTACAGCTGTGTAGACTAGAGCGTGGCTGCTTCCAGGTTTTGATTCTGGAACCCTGCAGCTTTTGCCGCCAGAGACAAGAGCTGTTTCTATAGTACCCAGAATGAACTAAGACTCTGCAGTTGATTCAAGTTTGTTCTGTTGCACAGATCACTGAAGTGACTTAAGAAATGATATGTCAGACTTTAGTACGCAGATAATGTGGCACGCGACAAGTGCATGAAAAGCTCAGTAATACAGATAACAAATATACAAACCTTGAGGCGCCCGTTGGGGGGGGGGGGGGGGAGAAAGGGTGGGAGAGGGGGGCAGAGAGTTCTCGTCTGCCAGTACGTGCTTTAAAAGGAAATATGAGACAAGCGTCCTGAGATACGGTTTCTTGTCCCTGTGACTTTTAACCTACTGACCTGCTTGTTCATTCTTAAAGCATCGCCGAGAATCTCCCAGGGTCGTATCACCATCATTGTGCTGATATCCGTGGATACCATCAACGGGATAACGAATTCCATTGATCTAATTATCAGCGTTGTGGATATCTATGAGTCTCATTGTCATTATAGTGATAATTATCATGTCAGTACCAACTTCATCATTGTTATCAATATCGCAGCCATTTTCACTCATTATCATTCTGATTATTATCCATGGGTCGTGCGTATTTAGAATAATCATCATTATCTCAATCAATATATGTTTATTCTTCGGTTTGGTTTGGTTTATCAGTGCCCCTATCTCCACCCTTAGATCGCACAAAGAGGATCTCAACACAATGCACTAACTCCGTAGCACCGGCGAGAATCCCAATGTGTGTATATAGGAGTCATACATTCTATAAACATTGTTGTGGTGGGTAGGTTTCTAATTTTTAAATTTTGCCAGGGCAGCGGTTTTGCGGCCTACTCTTTACGATTTCCAGCTGCCGTGGGATTTTTAACGTGCGCAGCTTGTACATGGGACCTCCTATTTTATCCGAGAAGGCTAGGCGTCCGGTCTCATTACCCAGGAGAAAAAAAGGGGGGGGGAGGGAATATGACATTATTAGGACCACAGTTTCTTAAAAAAACAACCATAAATTATATTCCCTCTACTGGGAATTGAACTCGTACCTCTAGAATTTGAGCCGGGCGCTATACCTCTTAGCCACTCTGACCCACATTCTTTGATCTCACAAACGTTACTAAAACGTTAAATAAATTTTGGCTTATACAAACGATTATTTATAACTCTCATCATCATCATTGTAGCAAAATCTGCGAGAATACACGCTCAATTCAATAAGATTTAGGCATAAAACGATAATAAATACATTAGCCCGCATGTGTCTGACGGTTGGCATCTTCGACGCCAGCAGCGCTGCTTTTTGCACAGTGCTAAGCCTATAGACCGATTTCACGGTAATAGTCTGACACGCTTTTAGTTTCGTTTTCGAGAAACACTACTAATATTTAACATTTGCCTTATCTGCTGCATACACTTTGTAGTCTAGCCTTATAATTAACAATTGGCGGAAGCGTGCCGCAACATAACTATCTGAAGTAACGCTTTCTGTCAACTTTGACGAAAAATTTAGTAGTAATCCTTACATTGTTTGGTAGTATTACACGATACAATACTAATTCGTAACGCAAATTCTTAACCCGCCCCGTCTACACCCCGCTTCGATGACACAGTCTGCAATGCATATACACACACTGCGAAAAAGCCAGCCAAAGCAAAACCACGCAGACAATTTTATTTCCCTCCTAGTGGTAGCATTTCTGACGTAACTAAAACAAGTTAGTTATTTGCAAAAATACATGCTAGCAAGATGAAGGAGAGGAAAGATGGCGGTCTTGTGCAAAATTTTATTTGACGATTGACGATGACATAAATTGGAAATTTTAAACCATTATGTAGTTCCCCATAACAACTATATGGTAGTATGACGTAGAGTTAGCTGAGTAAGAATGTACTTTAAATAATATGATAGTCCCAGTATTAGAGAAGTTATTGAAGAAATACTAATATCTACGGACACTCGATCAGACAGACTGGCGTTCCTGTTTATGTTTTTTTGGTAACGTTAGGGGGACGCGAGCTTGGAAAAGAGGCAAGGAGGTACATTCAAATTCGCTTGGGGAAAAAGAGTATGAATGGGAAAGGGGAGCGGTAGGAAAAATGTAATCCTAAACGAAACATCTTTTTGTATTGGGCATGACAAAAGCAGACTGGCCAATCGACCACCAGACGCAGAAATTGTTCGAAATTATTTTGGTTTTTCATTCAAAACTGCTTTTGAATTCAAGTAGTCGAACGTTTCGATTGGCCAGTGCTAGTAAATATTAGCAAACGGCTTTGACTATTCATTGCCAGTTGAACTAAAAATTGTATTCAGATACGCTGAAAAACAGCTATGTTAATTTTAAACTTAAATAAAGAATAAATTCACAGTCTGTGCAGTTCGGAGGAAGCTGAGGCCATTTCTTCACAAAGTCAGCGTCATTTGTTTATATATTTCTTGATTGTGGTAAGGATATTTTATGAAATTTAATATGTTTGGTCCAACTACAAAGTTAGATACTGCTATTGGGAAAAAGTGAAGGGCATGTCGGAAGCAGACATTGTTGAGTCCTCACATTAAACGGTATCTAACTGATGTATGTTGTTATGATTATGTTGTCATATTATTGTATTAAAATAGATTAGTAAGCCTCTGTGTTCAATGAACACTGTTTAACATGCCTGAAGCAAATATATTTAAAAAGAAAAGAAGAGAATATCATATCAAAGGAAATGTGGTTACTCCACATTATTGTATTGAGGAAAAGTATGTGAACGTACAGTGGCGTATCTACTATAAGGACCTGAGGTGTGGTCACAACAAGGTGGGAGTCCTGTACAATTCGGGGCGAGTGCACTTGTAAGGCACGCGAGGCTGACCCCATACCCACGTAGGAAATTAAGTGTTAGAATAAGTGATCAGAGATAAAAGGCCAGGGTGTCCTTTTGTTGCAGAGGGTCTATGTTCCTGTTGCCGGCTGGTGACAGGAAACCTGCTGAGTACTAATAAACGCCAACCAGTCTCCAACCAGTCTTATATGCTGTCGAAGATAACAGTAGGAGCTTTGGCGAGTGGTGAAATTGAAACTTTCTGCAACTACACATTGAAATATCTTACAACAAGGACTCCCAGGTGATGAGTTAGACATCTGGGGCATCTCTGACAGTTTCTTGTGTTTCAAAACAATACACAGGACGTTTATGGGGGTAGGATGAACTACAGCCCTCATATACAGTGACTCTCCCTTTAGATGAATAAAGTGAATTCTTTTAATATTTCCTACAGGAAAGACATATATAAATACATAATAACTTTTTAGTTATTGGGCAAATTGTCCCAAAATTTTAATTGTTCTTTTCTGTAAACTATCTTGTCCTTATTATCAAAGACCTGTCCACAAGCTATGAATGGACAGGCAAAATAAATTGTAAAGATTTGTTCAAAGAAAAACTTAACTGCTAGTTTTATTATCTTCTTTATAGAAACTTAAAGTGTTTGACTGTTGTGTACCATCATTTCACTTCTCCCCTAGACACTAGGTACACCATACACCATACACTAGAGCCAGAATAGTGACCGTGTGAGACCTAGGGAGGTAGCTGTAGGTTCTCTGCATATAATTCATCATCATAATTTATAGAGTCAGAGGCCTACAAGTGCTTGACCTCACACGGTTAAAGCAGACACCTTTTCATTTTTTTAGGATACCATCATAACCTCCACAGCAAAATCAACTTTGCTACATAAATTGGTAGGCTTGTCCGGGCATCTGAATTTCTCTTAGTACTACATACATCGGGGTCTGGGGTTTAGCATTAACAACAGTCTAATTTTCCCAGGGAATCCCCATATATTATTACCCAAGATTTGGGAAGTGAAGAAAGTGTCAGAGCCCAGATTTAATTAAATAAATTTATAATTAGTTAGAGATTTTGTTAGAACGTTTTGTACTTATTAGAATGGCAGATCTGGCCAAGTTTCGCTCTGCGGCTGTACAGACTGCTAAAGAGATGGGCATGGATGGACCAGAGTTGGTTCAATATGTAACTTCAGAATGCGACAAGTATATTGAAAGGGAAGATAGGAAGTTAGCAGAAGAAAGAAAATTACAGTTACAAATTGAGGCTGAAAAAGAAATTAAGAGGTTGCAGATTGAGGCTGACAAGGAGGCTAAGGCATTGGAGGCTGAGACTAAGAAGTTACAGATAGAGGCCGAAGAAAAAAAATATTGACTGCCGAAAGGGAGGCAAAAGAAAAACGACTGCAAAGTGAGGCAGAAGAAAAACGACTGCAAAGGGAGACAGAAGAAAAGAGATTGGCAGCAGAAGCAGAAGAAAGACAGGCTGCAGAAAGAGAAGAAAGAAGACAGGCTGCAGAGAGGGAAGCAGAAAAGGAGGAGAAAAGATTACAGAGGGAGCATGAGCTACGACTAAGGGAGTTAGAATTTCAAGGCCATGCTCCTGAAAATGGTGCCAGCCCCTTTGCCTCAGATGCCACTGCTAGTCAGGGAGCCTCAACCTCAGCTATGGGTTTTCATGTAGACCATTTTGTTGAGAAAGACGATGACATCGAAGGGTATTTAAGCAGGTTTGAACTTTTAGCCACTACTTATGGGTTAGAAAGAGAAAGATGGGGGGTAAAGTTGTCTCAGGGACTTCGGGGAACAGCTTATGAAGTGTTTTTAAAAATGAGAAGGGATGACCAAGACAACTATGACATGTTGAAGCAAGCTCTTCTGTTAAGATACGAAAAGAACGGAGAGTTTTATAGAAAGAAATTTAGGAATGCCAGGCTACTGTCGGGTGAGGCCTATCACCAGTTCTCCGCCCGGTTGGAAACGTATATGGAGAAATGGGCTACTTTGGGGAAAACCCAAGATCTCAAAGAGATGATACTCATTGAGCAGATGAGAGAGTCCATGGCTCCAGACATGAGAAAGTTTCTCATGGAACAGGGTGCGGAGAGGCTGGGTGAGATAATAAATGTCGCTGAGAGGTATCAGGCAGCCCAGGCAGAGGTGGCTGGCACAAAGAAGAAACAAATAGATCAGTGTAAGGCCCCCAAAACCATAATAAATTCGATAATAGAAATAAGCAGAACTTTGATAGGCCTCGAAATGAGTTTAAGAATAGACCCTCACAATTTAATGATAGAAGGAATGATGAAAGAAAACCTTTTAACCAAGGAAAGAGGTATTGTAAAAATTGTCGGATGGACAACCATAACACTGAAAATTGTAGAAGGAAAACTCCAAGTTTCGCTGCCATGAAAACTGGGAGGAAGGGAGTAAAGGTCAACTCTATTGAACAGCAGGAACCTAACCACCCCCCAGTGTGTGAAGATGTAACATGCAATGGAGTCACCATAAGGTGTTTGTATGATACGGGATTAGATTATGATTCAGTTGTGAGTTCTCACCTGGTGCAGGCAGATCAATACACCACAGAAACAGTGGAGATCCAAGCGGCAACCAATGACGTAGCGACCATGACACTTCCCATCGCCAGGATAAAGGTGAAGACGCGATATGTGGAAGGAGTAATCAAGGCAGCAGTGTTAAATGATCCAATCTACCCTCTGATATTGGGGGGTAGATATGTCTTCTTGGGGAATCCCAAGAGACCTGTGATCATGGCAACAGTCCAGACACGATCACAATCCAAAAAGGAAGAAGATGAACCCATAAATACTCATCCAGAGGAGATGAGAAAGGCACAGGCTGAAGATAAGTCACTGAAGCCGTGTTACAAGAAACTCCCAAAGAGCCATACTCCTCCTAATAAAGGAGAATTCTATATGAAGAATAAATTGCTATACAGGAAGGCCGGCACTGGTTCAGCTGGTCACGGACAGCTGGTCCTTCCTTATTCATATAGGGAGAAAGTAATGGAGTTAGGTCATACTATCCCCTTCAGTGGTCACATGGGGATTAGCGCAACAGGACAGCGTATAGCTTGTCATTATTTCTGGCCAGGGATAACGGAAGACATTAAGAGATATGTGAAATCATGTCCCGAATGCCAGAGAGTAGCTCCAAAGCATTGGACTGCTCCAGCAACTCTTGGGGAAATGCCCATAGTGGGAACCCCTTTTGAGAGAGTTGCAGTGGATATTGTGGGACCTCTCACTCGGACCAAGAGGAGGAACAGTTACACCCTTACTCTGGTAGATACTTGTTCTATGTGGGGAGAGGCGGTAGCCATGTCATCAATCGATTCGAAACATGTGGCAGAGGCATTACTTACGATATTCACAAGGTTAGGATTCCCGCATCAAATCTTGACTGATATTGGCTCTCAGTTCAAGGGAAGCTAACTGAAGAGGTTTTCAGGTTGTTTCAAGCCAAGCACTTTCATTGTAGTCCGTATCACCCCCAAGGGAACGGCCAGGTAGAGAGGTTCAATGGGACTCTCATTTCTATCCTGAGAAAGCTGGCACATGAGAAACCTGATACGTGGGACCACTACTTGCCCGCCGCATTGTTTGCCTACCGGGAAGTACCACATAATTCAACTGGAATGGCACCCGCAACACTCCTATTTGGGAGGCCTATAAAAGGTCCGTTGGAAGCTTTGCTAAGGACCTGGACAGATGAGAAGGCAGAGGAGACTGTTACCTCATCATACCAATATGTGAATGAACTGACCACTCGTTTAAAAACTAGTTGGAAACTGGCAAATGAAAATGTGAGACAAGCCAGGAAAAAGCATGCGGCTTATTATAATAACAAAGCGAAGGATAGAGAACTTGCTGTAGGGGAGAAGGTACTTCTTCTATTGCCAGGCAGCAACAATAAACTTCAGATCGGATGGCAAGGGCCATATACAGTTTTGGAAAAGGTATCCAGAACAAATTATAAGATAGACAAAAAGGGAAAGGAGAAAGTCTATCATGTGAACCTTTTGAAGAAATATATGGACAGACAAATCCAGGAGGGAACACATTTAATGGCCTTGTCTATCGCAACCGAGATGAAAAATGAACCTCTCTCCTCGGTTGAATATCCACTGAAAACCAGTGAAACGTTTGCACAGGTGAAAATTAGTAATCACCTGACAAAAGGACAGAAGGAGAAGGTTCAAAAGGTCCTTGAGAAACATACAGATGTGTTAACTGATAAACCGGGGCACACAAATTTGTTGTCATATGATATGAAACTACTAGACCCAGCACCCATCTGTATGAGGCCTTATTCTATTCCGTTCGCTAAGGAAAAAGCTTTGAAAGAGGAGATTGATTTTTTGTTAAAAGAAGGGATTATTTCTCACAGTGAGTCTCCTTACAGTTCCTATGTGGTTTTGTTGCGGAAACCATCAGGAGAACATAGACTGTGCATAGATTACTGGAAACTGAATGCTGTCACAGAAGGTCAGGTGGATCCATTACCTGATACTACTCAACTTTTTGCCAGGCTGAACAAGGCAAAATATTTTTCTAAGGCGGATCTTAGCAAAGGCTATTACCAGATTCCAGTTAAGCCTGAGGTTCGACCTTATTTAGCTTTTAGCACCTCGGAAGGTCATTATGAGTTCAACATGTTACCATTTGGTTTGAAAAATGCCCCGAGTGTGTTTTCTAGGATGATGCGAAAATTGCTGGATCCCCTGAAAAATCCATGTATTTCGAATTTTATGGATGATATCCTCATTGCTACCGAAACATTTGAGGAACACGTTACCTCTTTGAATATGCTGTTTGATAGACTCAAAGAGGCTAACTTAACCGCTAGGCCAACCAAATGCTGTATTGGTTGTAAAGAGTTGGAATTCTTGGGACATACAGTACATCAGGGTAGTATGACCCCTAATCCTAAGAATCTGGAAAAATTAAAAAGAGCACCTAGACCACAAACAAAAAAAGATGTGCGATCTTTCGTGTCTCTGTGTGGTTTTTACCAAAAGTATATCAAACATTTTAACTCTACATGTGCTCCTCTGACCGATTTAACTCGCAAAGGTCAACCTGATACTATAATTTGGTCAGCACAGTGTGAATTGGCTTACCAGGAGTTAAAAGAGAAGCTTACAAGCAGGCTAGTGTTGCAATTGCCTGACTTGACTAAAGAATTTATTGTGAGAAGTGACGCAAGCAATGTAGGCCTGGGCGCTACATTATTGCAAAAGTCTTCCTCACAAGATGGGGAATTGAACCCAGTCGCTTATGCTAGCCGCAAGTTGAACAAGGCGGAAAAAAATTACTCTACAAGTGAAAAAGAATGTCTCGCTTTAATATGGTCAATAAAGAAATTCCAGATTTATTTATATGGCAGGACATTTGTGGTCCAAACGGACCATTCACCCCTCGTGTTCTTATCACAGGCCAAGCATGAAAATTCCAGATTATTGAGATGGTCTCTGTTGTTGCAGCCATACTCATTTCTGATAGAATACATTCCCGGCCTTTTGAACGTTGGCGCAGACTTTTTGAGCAGACATCCTTATGATGAAGATAAGAAAAACGAGTAAGACTTCATGGAGCTAAGTTATCTCGCATATTATAACCTGCAAATGAATGCATGTTTTAGGATGGGAGGTGTGTAGCAAAATCTGCGAGAATACACGCTCAATTCAGTAAGATTTAGGCATAAAACGATAATAAATACATTAGCCCGCATGTGTCTGACGGTTGGCATCTTCGACGCCAGCAGCGCTGCTTTTTGCACAGTGCTAAGCCTATAGACCGATTTCACGGTAATAGTCTGACACGCTTTTAGTTTCGTTTTCGAGAAACACTACTAATATTTAACATTTGCCTGATCTGCTGCATACACTTTGTAGTCTAGCCTTATAATTAACAATTGGCGGAAGCGTGCCGCAACATAACTATCTGAAGTAACGCTTTCTGTCAACTTTGACGAAAAATTTAGTAGTAATCCTTACATTGTTTGGTAGTATTACACGATACAATACTAATTAGTAACGCAAATTCTTAACCCGCCCCGTCTACACCACGCTTCGATGACACAGTCTGCAATGCATATACACAAACTGCGAAAAAGCCAGCCAAAGCAAAACCACGCAGACAATTTTATTTCCCTCCTAGTGGTAGCATTTCTGACGTAACTAAAACAAGTTAGTTATTTGCAAAAATACATGCTAGCAAGATGAAGGAGAGGAAAGATGGCGGTCTTGTGCAAAATTTTATTTGACGATTGACGATGACATAAATTGGAAATTTTAAACCATTATGTAGTTCCCCATAAAAATTATATGGTAGTATGACGTAGAGTTAGCTGAGTAAGAATGTACTTTAAATAATATGATAGTCCCAGTATTAGAGAAGTTATTGAAGAAATACTAATATCTACAGACACTCGACCAGACAGACTGGCGTTCCTGCTTATGTTTTTTTTTGGTAACGTTAGGGGGACGCGAGCTTGGAAAAGAGGCAGGGAGGTACATTCAAATTCGCTTGGGGAAAAAGAGTATGAATGGGAAAGGGGAGCGGTAGGAAAAATGTAATCCTAAACGAAACATCTTTTTGTATTGGGCATGACAAAAGCAGACTGGCCAATCGACCACCAGACGCAGAAATTGTTCGAAATTATTTTGGTTTTTCATTCAAAACTGCTTTTGAATTCAAGTAGTCGAACGTTTCGATTGGCCAGTGCTAGTAAATATTAGCAAAAGGCTTTGACTATTCATTGCCAGTTGAACTAAAAATTGTATTCAGATACGCTGAAAAACAGCTGTGTTAATTTTAAACTTAAATAAAGAATAAATTCACAGTCTGTGCAGTTCGGAGGAAGCTGAGGCCATTTCTTCACAAAGTCAGCGTCATTTGTTTATATATTTCTTGATTGTGGTAAGGATATTTTATGAAATTTAATATGTTTGGTCCAACTACAAAGTTAGATACTGCTATTGGGAAAAAAGTGAAGGACATGTCGGAAGCAGACATTGTTGAGTCCTCACATTAAACGGTATCTAACTGATGTATGTTGTTATGATTATGTTGTCATATTATTGTATTAAAATAGATTAGTAAGCCTCTGTGTTCAGTGAACACTGTTTAACATGCCTGAAGCAAATATATTTAAAAAGAAAAGAAGAGAATATCATATCAAAGGAAATGTGGTTACTCCACATTATTGTATGAAGGAAAAGTATGTGAACGTACAGTGGCGTATCTACTATAAGGACATGAGGTGTGGTCACAACAAGGTGGGAGTCCTGTCAATTCGGGGCGAGTGCACTTGTAAGGCACGCGAGGCTGACCCCATACCCACGTAGGAAATTAAGTGTTAGAATAAGTGATCAGAGATAAAAGGCCAGGGTGTCCTTTTGTTGCAGAGGGTCTATGTTCCTGTTGCCGGCTGGTGACAGGAAACCTGCTGAGTACTAATAAACGCCAACCAGTCTCCAACCAGTCTTATATGCTGTCGAAGATAACAGTAGGAGCTTTGGCGAGTGGTGAAATTGAACTTTCTGCAACTACACATTGAAATATCTTACAACAAGGACTCCCAGGTGATGAGTTAGACATCTGGGGCATCTCTGACAGTTTCTTGTGTTTCAAAACAATACACAGGACGTTTATGGGGGTAGGATGAACTACAGCCCTCATATACAGTGACTCTCCCTTTAGATGAATAAAGTGAATTCTTTTAATATTTCCTACAGGAAAGACATATATAAATACATAATAACTTTTTAGTTATTGGGCAAATTGTCCCAAAATTTTAAATTGTTCTTTTCTGTAAACTATCTTGTCCTTATTTTCAAAGACCTGTCCACAAGCTATGAATGGACAGGCAAAATAAATTGTAAAGATTTGTTCAAAGAAAAACTTAACTGCTAGTTTTATTATCTTCTTTATAGAAACTTAAAGTGTTTGACTGTTGTGTACCATCATTTCACTTCTCCCCTAGACACTAGGTACACCATACACCATACACTAGAGCCAGAATAGTGACCGTGTGAGACCTAGGGAGGTAGCTGTAGGTTCTCTGCACATAATTCATCATCATCATTTATAGAGTCAGAGGCCTACAAGTGCTTGACCTCATACAGTTAAAGCAGACACCTTTTCATTCTTTTAGGATACCATCATAACCTCCCCAGCAAAATCAACTTTGCTACAATCATCATCATGTTATCCATAAACCTAATACTCATCCATATCATCTATATCGTCATTTTACGGCTTCAGTTCCTTAAGGAGCATAGGCCTTCAACAAATACACACAAATCGGGCGTGTCCTGTGTCATCCATTCTAGGCCTTCGCATGTCTTCTTCATTACTCTGTTTCTCTTACTCTACGGATTTCAGGACAGGAACTGCTTTGTAATGCTATCAACTTGTTTTCTTAATACGCGTTCTATCCAATGACAGTAACGTCTCATCATCTCCTGAACGCAGCACAGACATCCTAACATATCCTGCAAGACTGCCACATGCTTGGTCAATAGCGGACTGAACATTGGCCCACAGAGACGCACATCCACACATAGCTGTTTGGAAGTCTTGACGAACTTTCAACCACAGCAACATACATCCAGAGAACCGGACTTCTTGTGTAGACATTACTAAACAGCGAACGAGAAGAAGAATCTCCTGAACAACTGGTGCTTGGTTCTTTCCATCAGTTCCACATTAGTTCTTTCCATTAGTTTTACATTAGTTCTTTCCACCAGTTTCACTTTAGTTCTATCCATCAGTTCCACATTAGTTCTATTATCCCTCAGCCCCACATTAGTTCTATCCATCAGTTTCACGTTAGCTCTTTTATCCATCAGTTCCACGTTACTTCTTTCCATCAGTCCCAAATTAGTTCTTTCCATCATTTTCACATTAGTTCTTTCCATCACTTTTACATTAGTTCTTTCAATCAGTTAAACATGTGTACTTCTCATCAATTCCACATTAGCTCTTTCCATCAGTTCCACATTAGTTCTTTCCATGAGTTTTACATTAGTTCTTTCCACCAGTTTCACTTTAGTTCTATCCATCAGTTCCACATTAGTTCTATTATCCATCAGTCCCACATTAGTCCTATCCATCAGTTCCACATTAGTTCTATTATCCATCAGCCCCACATTAGTTCTATCCATCAGTTCCACATTAGTTCTATTATCCATCATTTTCACATTAGTTCTATCCATCAGTTCCACGTTAGCTCTATTATCCTGAATGTGGACATATTATTGAACGAATCTTTCACTAACTTACACCTGATCTACACCGAAATGATACAATTTTGAAGTAGCTCAAACATCTATTTTAATGTGGCCAAAATACTTTTCTCATTTGGCTTTCACGTTTTGCTTTTATACAACATACACGATTATATAAACTCAGTGATTCGTGATAATTAGTTCGCAATGGGGAAACTGGAAAGATGTCATATTAATATGGATAGGTTGTGGCAAGGAGCCTGCTGGGGGTGAAACCAATTCTTGAAAGCTGGTGAACAGGTTTAGAAGCAGCCATTTATATACAGAGCTTCGTGTTGTTCCTTGTAGTCTCTAATGAGACAAGTAAACAATATGTCGACTATTCTCTCAGGCGTGTCGTAGAAGACGACAAATAAGAGATTGTGCATGAGCCTGACATCATCATCATGTAAAGATTTCCTGTAAGAAGACCAGCTGTAATGGTGGCTCCATAAGGAACATATAGGAAAATTATGATGGTGTTGATGATGTTGGTGATGATGTTGTTTATGATGATGGTGAGGATGATGATGTTGATGATAATAATGATGATGATGATGTTGATGATGAGGATGTTGTTGAAAATAATGATGATGATGTAAGTGATGATGATATTGATGATGAAGTTGATGATGATGCTGTTGATGTTGATGATGTTGATGATGAAGATGGCGCTCTCTCTGGCAAGCCTCTAGACCCCCAGGTAGAAGAGGTACGACTAAGTAAATACATAAACTGTCGAGTGTCGGATCGGCTAAGCTGTTACAGTAGACATTAAAAAATCCGGCAACCTCCGGACCTGAGAAGTGCCGGATTTTTTAAAATGCCGGATTTTTTTATGGTTATATATTCTGTATATATTTAACAGAAAATGACTACCTGTACACTTTATCTGCGATCGACAATGAACGATGTTTACGTTTTACACCACTTCTTTTATTTACTGAATCTATAATGGAGCTAAACAGCAGCAAATAAATGATAAAATGAGAAGGAATGAGCAGGAATGCCTGTTAACACGTGCAAGCAAGACCCAACAGCTGCATCAAAACATAAACTGCTCCAGAAAACAGTGGCGCGCCAACGCGGTAAATTTAAAAATGCGCTCCGAAATCCATGCCGGAAATCTGAAGGAACCGGATTATCGATGGCCGGATTTTTGAATGTCAACTGTATTATAGGACGCTTTCTTCATGCGACACAGTTACCGGGTTCCGAGAGCAAAGCCTGGTAGCGTCGCGTTCCATTCTACCTAACTGTAAATGGGTACATGTCTTTGCTCTTGAGTTAGGAAAGGCAAATGCAGCGAGGAAGGTAACTGGTCAACCCACCTCAAAAGATGCTGAACCTGGTACAAACAATCAATCAATCAATATCATTTAGCTCCCCAAGGAGCATAAGCAAACACATGCTAAGTCCTCCTGCGTCACGTGACATCAACTCAAGAACTTTCCACGTTGTCCTTATCATTGTCACTTCTATGTCCAATGCTCATCTCCGTGTGTTACCAAGAAATATTTCTTCTTCTTCTGCGTTCAGTTTGTAATCATGCTAAATCTGCAGGCCTGTCGCCAGGACGAAGTCCACAGTCTTTACCAGGTCGGCGACAATCTCGACTTACCAAACAATAGAATTTATGGAGAATTTATTTTCTGCTTTTAGTGCATTTGGTAACCATAATATAAAATAAAAAGGCCCTATTGTATGGCTCTAAAACATGGAGAAAAATAAGAACAACAACCAAAAAGCTACATACTTTCTTAAATAGGTGCTTGCGTAGAATAGAAGGATTGAAATGGTATGACAAGATCAATAATGTGGAACTGATGACAAGAATCAGACAAGTGTCACTGGGACAAAGGGTGAAAATGCTAGCGATGGATAGCTAGCTAGCACACACACACACACACACACACACACACACACACACACACATATATATATCCATCCACCCACCCACACACACACACACACACACACCCACAGAGGGGAATTGCTGATAGCATTTCAAGGCAGTCATTGTTCTGGAACCCACAGTGTAAGAGAGGTAGAGATCGAGTAATACGTGAAGACGGGAACAGAAGACAGGCATGAATGAAGAAGGAAGACGTTGAATGACCTTGACCTGATGGCATGCGACAAAAGGACTTAACGTCTGTTTGTTGAAGGTCAATTCTGCTTGTGGAACTATAGGATATTACTACTACTTAGTCGTTCCTCTTCTACCCTGGGGTGTAGAGGTTTGCCAGAGAGAGCGCCATACTATCCTGCGAGCTGTCTTCCTCTTGGCCTGGTTCCAATCTAGACCTCGGTCCTTCAGGGATTGTCTAATGTTGTTCTCCCATCGAACTCTGGGTCATCCTGAAGGTTTTGGATTCCTGGCTCTAAGTTTCCCATATTTTTCGTGGTAGCCGATCTTCTTTCCTTCTGCATACATGGCCAAACCATCATAGTTCAGACTGTTCTACGTGGGTCTGTAGAGGCTCGGTTCTGAGGCCTTGTATCGTCTAATTGCGGACCATGTCTCTTCTTGTTCCTTCAACCACCATCCTCAGATACCTCATTTCTGAGGTTTGGAGCTGGTTTTTGTGAGTTGTAATCATTGCCCATGACTCGTATTCACGTGTCAAGACTAGGACATAGGTAGAGCGGTATACAGTACAACCAACGTCGTTCTCTTCCCATTCTCTCTTTCCCTGAGGTATCCTCGATTTATTGGCTGAAAATGTCTCCCAGCTGCCGCTGTACGGGTAGCTAATTCTTCTTTGGCTAAAGGATGTTAATTGATTAAATACAATCTGCGGACAATTATCATTTTATTTGTTAGTTATTTTGTAACAACAATACAAGTGGTCCATAAGACTTTTTATGTTTCCTTACTTGTTTTCACCCTTCTTCGCTGCATCATTGCTGTCCCTTTTTCTGTTCTTCTCTAGCCCTGCACTGTTGCCATACTTTACCCTTCAAACAAGCAAAGCTGGTGTAAATTCTAAGAGTAAGGCGAATGGCGTTTGAGCTAACATCTCGTAGCAAGTTCAACAGTCTTTCCTCAGAGTCAATGCTTCCTAAAATGTTTGCTCAAATGTTCTATGCAAACGCACACGCCATGTTTGCAGGGCGATTACTCTAATCATCATATGTCCGTTCTTGCTTGAAGGCGGAATGTAGCAGATGACAGAATCGTGCGCCGTCTGGTTGTCGTCTTCCAAAATAAAAATGTACGCTTTCAACCAAAGCGCTCTTAAACTGGGGTAAGCAGACACCCCCCTCCCCCCCTCCAGGGGTAAGAAAAGCTTGACAAGGGAATATAGAGAATATTTAATAAGTAACTATATAATCGTATTGAAATATTCCAAAAAATTGTAGTATTTATGAAAAATAGTTGTGAATTGGAGACAAAATGGCGAGTCTTGTTTTTAGTCACATCCAAAGCAAGAAACAAACTGGAGGCTTAAGCTTATGTGAGGGTGTCTTCCATAGCAGATACTGCCGTAGGGGGTGAGGTGTTAGATACTTCACTATACTAAGTCCAGCATCGAGAGGTGGGGTGACCGCTCTGTCAATCAGACGAGGGTATTTCTGTCTAAAACATCGGCAAGAATAAAACTGTTGGTTGACAAGAAATTTAATCAAGGTTCTGCCTAATGTATTGGTTGTCGGACGGAAGGTCCTGGGTTCGAGTCCTGGGTAGGTCACTCACGTCTGTTGTTTTTCTGTTGTCTAGTGTTCTACTTCTTTATTTCTTACGAGTGCCTGAAAACATACCTTTATGTTTGTCTAATATTTATCTAATGTATTGGACTGTGTTCTGAGAAAATTTTACCAACTTTACGATACCACAAATGTAAAGCACCGAAAAAAGATTTATTTATGAAAAATTAATTAATCTATTTATTAATTTTATTATTAAATATGCATTAGGCATGGTAAACTGTAGAACCTATTTCATGTCATATTGAATTATGTCACGTGCTGGCCTTCAAAGCATGTATACACTGCTTAAACAGCGCATCCCTAAAGATATTTTCTACGGACAACTGCCAGGTGGCAAAAGAAGAGACAGGCGACTGCAGTGAAGATTCAAAGATGTGTGTAAGAGATGTGTGTAAGAGATGTGTGTAAGAGATATGTGTAAGAGAGATATAAAGTCATTGGGCATAAATCCAGCAACCCGGGAGAATGAAGCTGCCGATCGTATCACGTGGCGCTGTTCCCTAGGTGTCACCTCAGATTGTGTGAAAAGAAGCTCTCACAACGAGTAGAAGAGAAAAGAACACGCAGAAAGGAACACCAAGCAAAAAACAGCTGAGAGCTTTCACCTCAGGGGCGCATTCTCATAGTCAGTTATGCCTGAGAGCTTTCGCCTCAGGGGCGCATTCTCATAGTCAGTTATGACTGAGAGCTTTCACCTCAGGGACGCATTCTCAGTTATGACTGCGAGCTATCACTGCAGGGGTGCATTCTCAGAGTCAGTTATGACTGAGAACTTTCACCTCAGGGGCGCATTTTCATATTCAGTTATGACTGAAAGCTTTCACCTCAGGGGCGCATTCGCATAATCAGTTATGACTGAAGGGGCTACTATATTGAATACGGAATAAGTGAAGATTTACTAAAAGCAAAGGGTGTACGGGAAGTCCAGCTCTAAACGAAGAAGAAGAAGAAGAATAAAGAAGAAAAAGAAAGAAGAAGAAAGAAGAAGAAGACGGAGAAGAAGAAAAAAAAAGAAAGAAGAAGAAGAATAAGAAGAAGAAAAAGAAGAAGAAAAAGAAGAAGAAGAAGAAGAAGAAGAAGAAGAAGAAGAAGAAGAAGAAGAAGAAGAAGAAGAAGAAGAAGAAGAAAGAAAGAAAGAAAGAAAGAAAGAAAGAAAGAAAGAAAGAAAGAAAGAAAGAAAGAAAGAAAGAAAGAAAGAAAGAAAGAAAGAAAGAGAGCAGTAAGGTTGTTAATTCTTTGCCTCATCAGACGCCCCCAGGAACTAAACGGCGTGATGTTGGATACCCTCAGAGAGAGAAAGAGACGAAGAGAGAGAGAGAAGAGGAGGAAAGGACAAACAACCACGTGTCTGAAGCAGCGTCGAATTATTCGTTAGGCCCACTAGACACGGGCCTAGGGTCCCAGGCTTACAGGGGCCCCGCGAAAAAAGCAAAGCAGTCATAACACACAGAGCTCTAAGGCAGCGGCACGTGCACGATAGCACACTCGTGCGTGCAGGGTAATAGTACCTGTACATAATAATAATAATAATAATAGCCCCTTCAGTCATAACTGACTATGGGAATGCACCCCTGAGGTGACAGCCCTCAGCTGCTTATTTTCCTGGTGCTCCTTTCGACGTTTTCTCCTCACCTCTGCTTCTTGTGTGAGCCTCTCTTCGCCCAATCTGAGGTGGCGCCGTAAATAGCATCGCCACTTAGTGCGATCGGCAGCTTTATCCTCCCATGTTGCTGGATCCATGTCCAGTGCCCTCATATCTCTCTTGCACACATCTTTGAACCTCAGCTGTGGTCGCCCAACTGTTCTCTTGCCATCTGCTAATTGTCCGTAGAAGATATCTTTTGGGATGCGACCATCATCCATGCGGCGAACATGGCCAAGCCAGCGAAGTCTGCGCTGTCTAAGAAGCGTATACATACTTTGAAGGCCAGCACGTGACAACACCTCGACATTTGTCACTTTATCTTTCCACGAGATGCCGAGGATGCGGCGTAGACACCGCAAATGGAAGGTATTGAGCCTTCTTTCTTGCTTAGCATAGGTCGTCCATGTCTCGCTGCCATATAGGAGTGTGCTGATGACGCAGGCATTATATACCGCAGCTTTGGTCTTCATTGTAGTTTAGAGTTTCCCCAAACACGCGATGTGAGGCGGGCAAAGGTAGCTGCAGCTTTGCCAATGCGGCTGTCGATTTCTGTATCCAGTGAGAGTTTGTCATTGATGGTAGATCCTAGGTATGTGAAGTGGTGCACCACTGCCAATTCATAGTTATCGATAGTGATAACTGGTGCAGCACCCACATCCTGACTCAGCACATTCGTTTTCTTTAGACTTATTGTGAGGCCAAAGACCTTGCATGCTTTAGTGAAGCGATTCATCAAGCTCTGAAGCTCCTGTTGGCTTTGAGTGACGACTGCAGCATCATCAGCGAACAACAAGTCTCTTATAGTGACCCTTCTGATTTTTGTTTTTGCCTTCAGCCTTGAAAGATTAAACAGACGGCCATCTGACCTAGTGTGAAGGCATATTCCTTCAGTTGCATCTCTGAATGCATGTTTCAAGAGTAAGGCAAAGAAGATTCCGAAGAGGGTCGGAGCCAGAACACAGCCTTGTTTAACGCCACTTCGTATATCAAAGGGCTGTGACGTGCTTCCAGCATATTGGACTGTTCCCTTCATGCCGTCATGGAATGACTTTATCATTTCCAGCATTTTAGAAGGGCAGCCTATTTTCAGGAGGATTTTAAAGAGTCCATCCCTACTAACCAGGTCGAATGCTTTTGTGAGGTCTATAAAGGCGATATATAATGGTCTTTTCTGCTCTCTTGATTTTTCCTGAAGCTGGCGGAGAGAGAAGATCATGTCTGTTGTTGATCTGCCAGCTCGGAATCCACACTGTGACTCTGGATATAGGCGCTCAGCTAACTTGTGTAGTCGCATTAAGATGACTTTGGCAAAAACCTTACCAACAATACTAAGAAGAGAGATGCCTCTGTAGTTATTGCAATCACTTCTGTCTCCTTTATTTTTTATACAGTGTTACAATCTTGGCATCTCGCATGTCTTGAGGAATAGTTGTCTCTTCCCAGCACTGGCACAGCATCCTATGCAGGGGATGTAATAGCGTGCTCTTACAGCATTTGATTAAATCAGGAGGAATCCCATCACTGCCTGGTGCTTTGCCAGAGGCCAAGCTATCAATGGCCTTGCTGAGTTCCTCTAATGTTGGTTCGGCATCCAGCTCCTCCATAGTTGGCAGACTGTTGACACCATCAAGGGCTGCAGGCGTAACGGTATTGTCTCTAGCGTAAAGCTCAGAGTAGTGCTCGACCCACCTCTCCATCTGCTTACCCTTATCGGTTAGCTTCTCTCCGCTGATGGTTTTTAGCGGTGCCGTCTTACTTTTATGGGGGCCAAGTGCTTTCTTTATACCGTCATACATTTGTCTAATGTTGCCTGTTTGCGCTGCGATCTGGATGCTCTCACTGAGCTGGAGCCAGTAGTCATTTGCACAGCGTCGAGCAGTTTGTTGAACTTTGCTTCTCGTAGCCCTCAGGATCTGTAGGGTTCTGGCACTCGGTGAACGTTTGTATTCAATCATAGCACTGCGCTTAGCTTCAATAACAGGTGCCATCACATCTGATGAAGCATCGAACCAGTCATTTGACTTTGCTGTTTTCCTACCAAAGGTGGCAAGTGCAGTACTTTGAATGGTGTTCTGTAGATGCTCCCAGTTCTCTGTAATAGTATCACCATGCTGAGGGCTACTGAGCACTTTCTCGAAGGTCGCAGTGAATTGAGCAATCATGAAAGGGTCTGACATCTTGCTGGTATCAATGCGTGGTTTCCCTTCATGTCTGACACGATAGAGTTTTCTTGGTTGTGCTCTGATTTTGCAGCAAACCAAGGAGTCATCTGTATCACAGTCTGCACTATGGTACGAGCGCGTGGAGAGCACAGACCTGAGGAGTGGCCTTCTGACGAGAATCAGGTCAAGTTGGTGCCAGTGCTTGGATCGTGGGTGTCTCCATGACACCTTATGCTGGGGTTTTGTCTGAAAGTAGGTGTTGGTCACGCAGAGGTCATGGTGGACGCACAACTCTAAGAGCCGTTGTCCATTTTCATTCATCTTGCCAATGCCAAACCTGCCCAGACATGAAGGCCATGAAACATTATCGGCACCCACTCTAGCGTTAAAGTCACCAAGGAGAACAAGCTGTTCTTGCCTAGGTATGCTTTTGATAATTGCTGTTAGATTCTCGTAGAACTCATCTTTAGCTTCTGAGGCAGAGTACAGAGTAGGAGCATACACACTGACAAGGGTGATGGGACCTGTGCTAGTTTGCAGGCGGAGCGTTAACAGGCGTTCTGATCCATTCTCGACTGGTTCAACTATTTTAGTTAGCGATTTTTTGACCGCAAAACCTACTCCGTGTTCTCTAGCTTTATTAAGGTCTTTCCCTTGCCAATAAAATGTGTAGTCCTTCTCGCTCACCGTTCCAGAGCCCGCCAGGCGTGTTTCCTGAAGTGCAGCTATATCCACCTGAAGTCGTTTAAGCTCATCATTAATTATGGCTGTCTTCCTTACATCGTTTACATCCTGTAGGTTTTCGGATAGTCCAGTCAACATAGTCCGGACGTTCCAGCATCCCAATCTGAGAGTTTGCTTATTTCTATTTTTTCGATAATTGCTTGGTGCAAAATTTTCTGTCCACAGTTCGGGTTTGACCCTAATCCCCATGCACCCAATGGGGAAAGCAGACAGTGGCGGGACAACACCTTATTGACTGGGGGCTGCCCAGCTTGAAGCGGGCGGTAGCTGTCCAGTGAGATCCTAGAACCTCTCCCACTGTCGGAAGTAGCCCCTAGCGTCATGCCCTACGCCAATTGGGCAAAATGCTTATAACCGGCAACTGCTACTTCCCGTGTTTTACCGACACCTATAGGGTGAAGCTGGAGTGTCCTCTCCAGGGCGCGAGCTTGGGCACAGTTATATGGAGATCAAGCTGTTGCCCATGCAGCATGTTCCCCCTCTCCACACAGCCGGTAGATCCAAAGGAACGGCAGTAGCCGATACAGTTTGGTACCAGCCATGTCGCAGTACAACAGTTAGTTTAATAGTTACTTCCACCCCCGCTTTTTTCCTTTTTTAAATTATATTTCCTTTGCAGGGGCCCCATTGCCTTTAGCAAACTCTAGGGGCTGTAATGAACACTTATTAAATATAATAAAAACTTTTATCTCAAATCCATTACTTTTTTTTTTCTTCTAATTTTACCTTTTAGAAGATTGGAGTGAGGCCCCAAAATATCTTAATAGCCAAGAGTAGAGCCTCCGGAGTTCTTAATCCAGCTCTGTTCTGAAGCCGCGGACACTTTCATTTATTAACTACCAATTTTGTTCCCCAGCTGCACATTACCAATTGTTTAGGAATAGGGAAACTGTAATCTACTCCAAAGCACTGTCTACACTTCCAGCCAGCGTTGCCAGATGAAAACTGTGAAAACTGTGAAAAAAAGCTAAACACCATCACACACAAAAAACTAAAAAGTAAAGCCAAATAGTAAAAAAAAAAAAAAAAAAGTCACATATGTGGAATTTGATGTCAAAAAAGCCAAATTGGCAACTCTGCTTCCAGCACACCAGTGGCATTTACTATCCAGAAGTTTCTACTGTATAAGGTTTTATTTTTATTTTGTGTTTGTCGGGGTGTGCTGACTCTGAAGGGTATTTCGTCCCGTGTAGTTCAAGGGAGTCTCTGAGTAGACTAAGAAAAAAGTATGCGTACTACTACTACTGCCTCGGGTACGTCGGAAGATGAAACGATTACAAGGTTATTTATGTGGCTGGGAAGCTCATCATGTACAAAACCACAGCTGCAGAAACGTATAAACGCCATGTGCGATCCTCCTGCAAGGAAGGCAGTTTCAGCGGCGGCATCATGCTGGACATGGGACAAACAGAGAAATTAATGAATGAATCTATGCGTAGTTTGAGACAGGCATACAGTTCTGAGTAAACGGCACTGACAACTGTTTTTTCCTATATGAACATGTTCATTCTAGACTTTTCTCAGTTCCCTGTTTAGTTATTTCCGTGCGTCTCTGAACCTGCCCTACTCTCTTGTTCCTGTATGGTTGTCAGCAACTATGTGGACACAGTACAAATGAAGCTGTGTAGTCGAGTTAATCCATTTTTTTAAAAGAAGTAACAAAGACAAAACAATAAACAGCAGAAGAAATGTCTTAACAATACAGTATTTGAAGATTGAGCCCCTCCTCTCCTCTTTTGACTTGAGCTGAAATGCTACTTCCACCAGCTTCCCTATTTTGTTTTGTTTTAAACGTTGACCTATTTAAAACTAATAGATATTTCTGCATTTCTGCAGAAATTAATTTGTTTTCTTGGGCTTGGTGTGGATGGGGAGGGGGGGGGGTCGATAAGAAAAATACGAAGACCACGACAATTACAAAATAGAAACGAAAAGAATAAGAAAGTCAACAGAAAAAGATGAAGCAGAAGAAAATGTAGAATAAGGCGAAAATTATAAAGACCAATGTGGAGCAGACAGAGAAGAAGAAACGGAGAAGAAAGCGAAGGTAAAGTGGGAAAAGGACAGTAAAGAGGAGTGGAACAGATAAGTAACAGAAGAAGAATCAGAAGAAACCAAAGCTGAAAAACAAGAACAAAAACACTTTTCTGGCTTGGTAGTCGGGATACAAAGTAACATCCAAACAAGCTAACATCAATAGACAATAAAACAATAATAATAATAATAATAGCCCCTTCAGTCATAACTGACTATGGGAATGCGCCCTTGAGGTGACAGACCTCAGCTGCTTATTTTCCTGGTGTTCCTTTCGACGTTTTCTCCTCTCTCCTGCTTGTTGTGTGAGCTTCTTTTCGCCCAAACTGAGCTGGCGTCGTAGATAGCATCGCCACTTGGCGCGATCGGCAGCTTCATCCTCTTCATCAATAGACAAACAAGGCAGATATCTCGGTTATTTATATTTGTTATCCACTTACCTGTTAACATCAAAGAACGGTGGAGCCATCCCAAACTGAGGAGTCTGCAGAGGTTGTCTGAATATGTCCCAGTGAAAGTATGCTTGTTCATTCATCTTGCTTAATTTGTTGTCCAGGAACCGGCAACAGATATTTGATAGCGTGTACTTGGAGGTGAATATTTGGAGAATCCAATTCCACGTATCCGATTTTGACAATTAAAGAAGTTACGAGTAATGTGATACAGTCGGCAGTGAGAATCCAAAACCAGGGAAATTTCTTCAAAGCGATATTTTGATTGCTACTAAAAAATACCACAATTTGACGTTTGTTGCAGGTAGCCAGAATATATCCATTAAGCTATCAGCTACTGAGGTTTTGACCATATTTGTTAGCTGGACTTTTGAAGTATTATTAATTTAAATATCCATGGATATCCACATAAAACATCCACTAGAAGTCTGTAATCCAGGTCACCTGCAAAAAACACGAAAGTCATCACTGTAATCCATGACACAAGCACTATAATAATAATTATATATATATCTTTAATCAGCCCGATGACGGTCGAATACCTCCTGCATTATTGCCCAGCCTACAGTAATGAACGGAGTAGCATATGGCAACAACCCACTTCTGTCAACGAAAAACTGTTTGGAGATGTCGGGAACCTTGGGTTGACTACTGCCTTTATTACAGTCATAAATGTGGAAGTCTGAAGGCGAACGAGGAAGAATATGTTTAATTTTCCTTTGCACTCCTTACGGAGCATTGATCCACCATCGTAGCTGGTCCCCTTGTAGGAAGTCTGCTGTAGGCATTCACATGCTGCTGCAGTCGTGGTTTTCATGATGAGGTTGCCAGCCCTATACACAACCTTATATTGGTCGCCATATAGGACATACCTTATGGGGCAGTCGCCATATAGGACATACTTTATGGGGCAGTCGCCATATAGGACATACCTTATGGGGCAGTCCTCATATTCTACAGGGTGTTCCACGAAAAAGCGGCCCGTGACGTCATGGACGTACTGTGCCGACACAGTACGTCCATGACGTCACGGGCCGCTTTTTCGTGGAACATCCTGTAGCTCGTAAATTGCTTTAAAGAACGTTTTTAGTAGAAGTAAACTAAAGAAAAGCGTGATAAGCTTGAAGAAAATTTAAATGGTTACAAGAGACAGGTTTGCGGTGGAAACAATATTGTAGGGTTTTATTTTTTTACATAAAACAATGAGAGAAGAAGAAGGGGAAAAGAACAAGAAAAAAAGTTGAAAGCTCGGTAATCTAACTTTTGACAAGTAGCTTCATAAACACGTGAAATTATGTATTTTACGCTTAAGCTTTAGTCTTAAAAGTTCTGGCAAAAAATTATGAGAACATTTGGTAATGCTCGAAAGAAAACGTAGTCATCAGCGGTACGTGTGTTGTAGAGATCGGCTTTAACTTTCCTTTTGGCTTCTTTCTGAATAGTTCTTTATAATTAATTTCTTACTTAAGGTACTTTCTCGTTCCACTGATGCCGTGAAACGTAGTGGGGAGTTGGTCTGTGTACCTGAGCCACGTGTCAGGTTTGGCTGATGTGAGCCCCTGTTGTTGTAGGATTTCTGTGATGTTGTCTATCCATCTGCCTCTTGATATTCACCGTGTTCTAAACCCAGATTTCCTACTCTTGTAGGTGATACTGGTAATTTATCGGGCCATGTTCTCATGATATGGCCAAACCATTTAATTTTATGTCTCTATATGTTTGATGCGGATGCAATTACTACAATTTTTCTTATACCATCGTTTCTCATTGTTTCTCCTGATAACATTAAAAGATTTTCTTAAACATCTCATCTCACAACATGTTAATTTCTCTCATACGCTTTTGTCAGGGATCACGTTCACACTAATAACAAAGACTTTGTAAAAATATATTAATTATCAGCTGTCGTTTAATTTCCTTGATATTGTGATGTTTGAGTAGAATTAAAATTCTTTACAGTTACTACCCTTTGTTCAGTGTTGCCAATAAATTGCACATTTCTTTTTGTTGTAAAATTATAATAATTTAATTTAATTCAGTTTCTTCTCATTCAAAAACTTGATATTTTTTAATGCTCATCATTAATTATTCCATGGTCGCCTGTTTTGTCAATAACTGATCCTTTCTCTAAGCCTGCCAAACATTTAAAAAAATTATTCTGGCTCGTACTTGTATTTTTAATAACAATTAATCCTGTCAGGGGCGTGCTTAAAGTATTAGGCACCTGGGGCGAGTGTTTCCATTGTCCCCCCCCCACCCCCCACCCTCACCCCCAACCCATAAAATAAACAGAAAAATATATTATGTTTGCAAGTAACTGCACAGTTCTGTCAATAGTGTCCGGCAGCACCCCCTCCTGGCTGTCACTCGGGCAGGACAGCACCTTTCGCACCCTTTAGTAGGCCGGTGAATTCAATCTCTTGGCCTGCTAAGTATTTTTAATTTTGTTCCATTGAATTTCATTTCCCGAAATTTGATCTTTCTTTTGCATTGTCAAATATTAATAGCTTTTTTTTTATCCATTTTCATATGTTGCTAATCATTGATACGTTACTTCCATATGTTTACAAAACAAACAAAACAGAACATATACACACGCGCTAAAGAGAATAAACGAAAATAAAATGACTCAAAGATACATTCTTTCATGTAGACATCCGTAGCTAAACTGTGACATTTCAATTGTTTTGTCATGCATTTAATTATTTGTCCAGGGTTTCTCAACCTTTGTTATGCCATGGACCTCGTTGATGATCCAATGAGGGCTATGGGCCACTTTGATTGCCTGCTGAAGGGTACAGGCCCCTCCTTAGAAAAGAAAATGCACATAGAAGCCTAATTAAGTTTTTTTTTTTTGTGCATTCAAATAATACATTCTATAACAAATACAAATTGTTAAGTTTACATGCAGTCATACTGATACAAAAACAATGTGTAAAAAGAATATATTTCTTTAAAATGCAAAACATCCATGCTAATTTTCCGAGTAAAAATTATGGTGAAAACAAAATTCTAGAATTTATGTTATGTGCATGGACCCCTTTAATCCATTCATGGGCCCCCAGTGGCTCCGTAGACGACAGGTTAAGAAACCCCGATTTAGTTCCATTAGTTACTTTATTGTAAAACAATTTATCTTTTGCGTCGTACTGCCAGATTTTTGTACATTTGTTTTCTATATTCTCTTACGTCTCCGAATGTTAATAATAAATTTCAGTACTTTTTTTATTTTATTTTTTTATTCCGCAACCAGACGATACGTCAAGGCCTAAAATCCCACCCCCTGCAGACCCAAGTAGAAGTCCCAACTAAGATGGTTTGGCCATGTCTGCAGAATGGGAGAAGATCGGCTACCACGACAAGCATGGGAAACAAAGAGCCAGGGATCCAGACCCCCAGGACGACCCAGAGTCCGCTGGGAGGACAACATTAGACAATCTTTGAAGGACCGAGGACTAGAAAGGAACCAGGCCAGGAGGAAGACAGCCGATAGGATAGTCTGGCGCTCTCTCTTCCAAACCTCTACACCTCACGGTAGAAGGGGAATGACTAAGTAAGTAAGTACTTTTTTTTATTCCTTTCACAACAGTTCATCTCTCTCAATTTTTTTTTTTTTTTTTAAATTTCTCAACCACATTTTTTCAAATTCATATTATTACGTTCCAAAAGAACAAAAAAAGACTATAAAACTAAGAACTCGGCGTAGGCCTTACGTTGCTATAAAAGGAATTATCCATATTATGTCATAAAGTCCCTCACTTTCACGAACGTGTTAAGAAATGCGTTTACCGAGATCCCTGGTAAGTCTGCACAATGTTCGTGAAGATTAAAGTTGACGGTGTAAATTCCAAGACGAAGACACACGCGCGTTTTTCTTTCCACAAGTCCTGGTCACCACGAACATTATTGGAAGATTCCTCTACTACATGAGAGAGCGCATTTTACCCCCCACTAATATATTTTTAAGGATGTGAGAAAAACACGAGCCGACTGCGAGCAAATCGAGCTAGGCCGGGTGAAGTTGGTAGGGAGGGTGTTTTCTGATTGGCGATCCATAAATTCCATTAGAATAAGAGAGGTGGAGCCTGTGGACGTCTGCTTTGGCCACCGACTTCTTGTCGTCTGCCCAGCTGTATGAGCAGACGAGAATCCCACCACGGCGACAATAACGATGCTAAAGTATCTGATCTCCCTCCCTCTCTCTCTCTCTCTCTCTCTCTCTCTCTCTCTCTCTCTCACAGAGTGTCATCTTATTTTACGTTCCTTCTCAACTCTCCCACATCAACCTCCTTCGCTATCACCCATGTTCCCGAAGTTTCCCATCACACACGGCTTGTATTTTGCATGATTGTCTTGTCTGTAAAGGGTTCAGCGAATATTTAATTCTTCCATTAATTCTCCACTGTTGTCACTATATTTAATGCTTCGTTAGCTTGACCTTGCTCTGGTTATGGTGCAAATGCAGTAGCTTGGAAGAGGCACAGCCTCTAAAGCAACAGATCAAATCTATATAGCTTTTGCTTTTGGTTGGATTGTGTTTCTTTCCAAATTTAGTATGACATCGTCGACTTTTAAAATCCATCCACATGTCGCTAAGCTCTTGCGCAGGGCATGACATGCGTACAAGACAGGTAGAAATTCTGATTTGCATAAAATGTACCTTGAATGATAAACGATGAAGCTACTTGGGTTGGCTCTTGGTGAGTTCAGGCAACGTTTTAAAGACGCAGGCGTCAAGTTGCGACAATTCAGAAGAAACATTTGAAACAAGACGCTTTGAAAGAAAATTTAGATCTATACAATGGAATAATTGTTTTTTAAAATATCTTTACATTTTTGCTATTAAGGCAGACTGGAGATAAGTTCCGTTTTACTCAGCGATACAACACAGTTATAAATCATACCTAAAGATCTTTTATATTTGGACATGCGCCCTAATATAACCAACTAGGTGGAACGGGAACGTACCTCGCCAAAACGAGGCAAAATTTTATTATAAAAAAAAAAACTCACCGATACAACACTGTAACTGGATGCAAGACTAAATGAACATACTTGACCAACGGTCACAGTAAGTGGGTCTGAAAATACACAAGGACAAGACAAAGATGGTGAGAATAAAGGCAGTAACATGATTGCTCGTGAAGAAACACCACTACAAGATGTACAGGGTGTTTATAAAGTCGCTGTGCAGTGAATTTGAAAAAATATTTTAGAAATTACGTCACGAATGATGCAAATTTACGTCATGATATTCTGTGTTCCAATGCTGTGTTCCACAATCCCGTGTGCAGCATTACACAACAAGCCCCAATTGAAAACCACATTTCTGGTGACGTAGTCTCGCCCGGGCGTAAATTTCACTGCACAGCGACTTTATAAACACCCTGTAGAATCATAACATATCTCTTGGCAGCATTGTAGATTTTATTAGAGAGACAGAGAGTGATATCAAAATTAGACTATAAAAGGCAAGGGGAGCTTCCATTGCATTGAGAAATAGATGGAAACTCGACAGAAATGAAGTGTAACACAATAAGAATCTACTACTCAAATGTCAAGTCGGTCCAATCGTATGGTTCTGAAACATGGAGAACAACAAAAACAACAACACAAGAGCTACAGACTTTCATAAATGGGTGCTTGTGTAGAATAGAAGGATTGAAACGGCACAAGACCATCAGTGTAACACTGATGACAAGAACCAGACAAGTACCAGTGGAACGAGAGATGAGAAGTAAACCCTAGCAGTTGATAAAACACATACTGAGGAAACCTGTTGATAGTTTTACAAGGCAGTCCTTTTTCTGTAATCCTCAGGGTTTGGTTGGGTTAGGTTTTAAAGACTATCTTCATTGCACACGGACAACTCCACCAGTGTTCCGATCACCTCCCTTAGAAGGATCTCAGCATAGTGCATGAACTCCGTAGCACCAGCGAGAATCCTAATGTGTGTATGTAGCAATCAAACAATCTACAAATACTTTAGTGGGGGGCAGGTTTCTAATTTTTAATTTTTTTTTTTTAAATTTTGCCGGGGCGGCGGCCTTTGGGCCTATCTTTACGATTTCCAACTGCTGTGCAAATTTTAACGTGCGCAACTTGCACACGGAACCTCCAATTCCCCCCCCCCCTCACCCGAGAACGCTAGGCATCCGATCTTACTACACAGGCGATCAGGGGGGAGTATGACATCATTGGGACCACTGGTTCTGAAAATAAAATGTCCATAAATTATATTCCCTGTACTGGGATTCGAACCCGGTACCTGTAGAATTCGAGGCGGACGCCATACCTCTTAGGCACTCCGATCCCCAGGGTAAGAATGGCAAAATGAGACTGACAAAGTAATCCCCCCCCCCCCCCCCCCCCCCCCCCCCAAAAAAAAAAAAACACATATAGAGAAGAGAACTAAAGACAGAAATGAAAGGGTTGAGGAAATCTTTAAAAGACCTTGAGCTACTGGCACGTGACAGGAGGACTTGACCTTGAGCTACTGGCACGTGACAGGGGGACTTAGAATGAGTTTGGTATACGCCTATACTTCTCGGGGAGCTGTAGGATAATGGATTAATACAGCCCTTAATTTTACTTAGCTAAACTCGTACGCTCAGCAGACATGCCAGGTTTCTTGCAGTCTGATCCTGTGCCAGCCGTGTCAGAAACTGAGCTGCTAACTGGTAATCAAACAAGACCACCAACAATAATAATAATGGTAAGTTGCCATGGCTTTGCCCAGTTTAATTATATGTCTACTTTTTCAGCAAAGGTTCTACGTCAGTAGATGATTTATATGTCTACTTTTTCAGCAAAGGTTCTACGTCAGTAGATGATTGAATTTTCTATAAACCTATGTTAGTTGCCTTGTGACTGAACACTTACTTACTTACTTAGTCGTTCCCCTTCTACCGTGAGGTGTAGAGGTTTGGAAGAGAGAGCGCCAGACTATCCTATCGGCTGTCTTCCTCCTGGCCTGGTTCCATTCTAGTCCTCGGTCCTTCAAAGATTGTCTAATGTTGTCCTCCCAGCGGACTCTGGGTCGTCCTCGGGGTCTGGATCCTTAGATCTTTGTTTCCCATGCTTGTCGTGGTACCGTATCCGATCTTCTCCCATTCTGCAGAATGGGAGCAGTGACTGAACACAACAATAATTATTCTGAAATGTAACATTGAACCGACACCATTGTATGGAAGTGAGTCCTGGATAATGAGCACAAGATACATGCAGTAGCTATTGAGGGTAAAGGTGATTTGATTTCACGTAAGAATGTTATGATCCCACATACAGCTATGATAGCTAACGAATAATTCAAAGAAGATCTAATGAAGATAGAAATAAGTTTGTTTTCTTGTTCTTCTTTGTTCACCCCAGACTTCTAGATGAATGACTGTAATAAAGGCTGTCGTCAGCTCAAGATTACTGTCATATGCCACTCTGTTCACTGCTGTAAGTTGGGCAGGACTGGAGCAGATGTTCAGCTGTCATGGGGCTGATGCCACAGTTCTGTTGGATCAATTCTATACTTGTGATATAGATGGTACCTCAACCTATTGTGACCAGTGTGTAAGCGGAAAATGATGACCTGGTCTCGCCTAGATAGCTGGTGATAGGCTCATCTTTTATGTGACCTGGGTGTTCTCTGTCCCATTAGGACTTGAATATGGCTTTTATAGTTGTGTTAGCCATTTTATGTTTTCTCTATATCGTTTTGTTGTGCGTCCCCCGAAATGTAAAGGAAGAAGAAAAGAAAAAATAATGGTTGACAGTAGGGCATGAGAAGAGATCAGCAACTTATGGAAAGCATAAAAAACTTCGAGATCCATGTAGGGACATCATCGACAACTCCCCGAGGTGCGGTAACTGACTTTAAATGACTTCCCCTTAGCTGCCTGTCACAAACACGCTTGGATGCTAAGTATTCTGTTTGTTTGTTTTTTGTTTTTTTCTGGCAAAAAACAGATATTTTGTTAAAAGTAACTTCAGCTGGGTAACTAACGATATCCAGATATCAATGGGAGATAGCATCTTCACGGTATCTGAAATCATTCAATTTCAGTACGAGAAGTAAAATAAACCACCCATCTCAAAAGCTCAACACACTGCCAATAGATACACTTAAATATAATTTCAATTGCAATAAAAAAAATTAAAATACAAAATTAAAAAAAGATTCAATAAAACAAAATCTACAAACCCCTCGAAACGCAAATGGGTAAACAGAGATAACCCTAAGAACACGGAAGGGAATACACCATAAACATTACAGACAACAGTCCCAACTAAGATGGTTTGGCCATGTCTGCAGAATGGGAGAAGATCGGCTACCACGACAAGCATGGGAAACAAAGAGCCGGGGATCCAGACCCCCAGGACGACCCAGAGTCCGCTGGGAGGACAACATTAGACAATCTTTGAAGGACCGAGGACTAGAATGGAACCAGGCCAGGAGGAAGACAGCCGATAGGATAGTCTGGCGCTCTCTTCCAAACCTCTACACCTTACGGTAGAAGGGGAACGACTAAGTAGTAAGTAGTATTACAGACAGAAGGGAACGCCACAACAGACGGCAGAGAAGTAGCAGATTAGTTTCGTTTGGTTTAGTTTTAAGGACCACTTTCATTGCACACAGACAACTCCATCGGTGTTCCGATCTACTCCCTTAGATCACACAAGTAGGATCTCAGCACTCCGTGGCACCGGGGCGGATCCCAATTTGTGTATACAGGAATTACATTCTATAAATATTTTTGTGGTAGGTAGGTTTCCTCAATTTAAATTTTGCCAGGACAACTGCCGTATGACCTACTCTTTACGATTTAGCAGCTTGGAAGAATCAACACAAGAAACACAACCAATGTAATATGCTATATAGAGTAAAGAACGCTATATACCCAAAATGCGACACACATAGGGTTAAACCGGGTATTCCATGTTGTGACGTGTAATGGAAAAAAGAATCTACAGTAATCCGACAGCCTATTGCAACCTTATAGCTGCCCTCTGATTTGCTAGCTAAACCATGTATCAATACTCACTGTCTATTTCTGCAACGTACCTCTTTGTTTTAACAATAGCTAACGCAATGTTTACAAACTGCGTGACCTGTCAGTCATAACAGGACAGCAAATCAGGCTGTGTTTACCTCGTCCACTCACGCGAAGCTCATCTGTCAATTACAATACTTCAGGCAAGCAGCTTGAGAGAGACAAAAACACAGACCATTTTGAGGTTTTGTACTCAGGGGAGTTAGAAACCCCTGGGCTCTTTGATCTTCAGAAGCGGGCATTCTTACAGAGAAACCCGTTAGGGAACAGTAAGTATTTTGATGACGGTCCAAAACCTCGACGAAGACCGACCGTAAAGCCTTTATCTTGATAAGCTTAGCTTCTGAATTATGTGTAACACCGGAACGCGAAATTAACGCATTCAGAGATCAGAGAATCCTAATGATATATATATATATATATATATATATATATATATATATATATATATATATATATATATATATATATATATATATATATATATATATATATATATATATATATATATACTGTTGTTTTCTTAACCCCATCATCAATTGTTAGTCTGAATTTTGAATAGTCTAGCGCAGTCCTAAAACCAGTCTTTATTGTTGGAATATGGTTTTCTAGTGTTCGTGGAAATTTTCATTTCTGAATTTTCTGGTGAAAAGGATAACAGTGCTAATGTTTTAAGAATTGATAGCTTTTAACATTTGTTCTTCACTTAGATTTTTCTTGGTAGTAACACGAGTGAAATAAAGTAACGCGTAGCGATTTCATACAAGATATTCTATTAAAACGTTAAATCACGCCACCCGTATAGACAGTAAACTGATAGTGAAGGATAGGTACAACGTTATATTTAATTTGTGCATATTTGTTATAGTGTCTATTATTTTAATAATATACGGCAAAGCCAACAGATGCCGACTATTAATAGCGATTTATGACAGGCGATCATTGTTTAGGCAGCGCGTATGGGCAGATTAAATAATAATTTTCATTGTACACTGACGCCGGCGAGTTAACATAACTCAGACCCGTCTGAACTCAGCGGCCAGCGGAATTTTTTGACGGGTAGGAGTAAGGAAACACAGTGTGCCTTTTAAATTTAATCAGGACTGACGGAGTAGAGAAGAGATAGCCTTGTCCCCATCTGTTTGTGTAGATATAGGATTAGTATATTTTTTATATAAATGTTTCTTGTATTCTTCGCAGACCTGATCACAATGGCCAGATTAGCGGTCTTTTTCTTTTTCCTTTTTTGGATCTGTTATTTTCTCCTTTTCTTGGCTGTGCGTCACCAATTTCATTTGTGAACGGGCACACGCCAGAGAGTATTGGAGGACAATAAATTTGGTTTTTTTAATAACTGGACTTACAAAACCCAGAGAGATATATATTTTTACCAGCCACAAGTTGACTGATAGAAGAACCATCATCTGCCAAAGAACAGAGTTCTAGCAACCAGATGTTTTCCCAATACTGGAAGTATTTTTCCAGCTAAACAGTGAACCTCAAGAACTCTCTCAGTTTTTTTAATTATTTGTAAAAACACTTTTAGGAGACGCAACCATATTAGGCGTTCACCTCATGAACTAATTTCGGGGGGTGGACTGGGGCCAATTTGGATCTGCGACAACTGGGGTGACAGAATATTAAGTGAATTGAATAATATATATGCCGCGGTAGCATAGTGGTTAGTGCACTTGCTTCCTAGCTCAGTGGTCTATCGTTCGATCCCCAGATGAGTGGGATTTTTTTAAGCCGCAAACGGCTCCTGTGTCGACCCAGCCCCAACTGGGTACCAGAGCAACTTCTGGGAAGGTTGAGGCGGCCGGCGTGATGCTGACCCCATCACCCCTAGTGTGCCGATGGTCAGGAAAATATGGGCCTAACACCTTATTCCCAAATATGCCTCAATGGGCGTGTAACGGGATCCTTTACCTTTATCCTATTTAATATATTCATGGAGAAATTCTGTTACCAATGGATATTTCAGACCTACCATACCAGGCAATTAGGTAAGAGTGTGAGAGTGGCCACTGTTTGCAAGAGTGTGCGAGTATTTTCTTGTTTGCGGGAAAACTATCCATATATCTGATTTGTCTAAAAGTTTGTTTACTTTACTGGGTCTCAAAGAGTACCAATACTGTTCATTTTATAACAGAGTGCTAACCTTCAACCTTTGGGTTAATAATTTTAGGGTTCTTTTCTTCATTTGGGGAGGGTGCACGTTTTCTGCTTTATTTCACATGCATGTAAATGACTCTTTGATCGTTTCCTTTAGATATTTTGTTATTGTTGAGTTTTAATGATAATAAACTACAAAGAAACTTACCTTTGTGCGTTGATCAAATCCATACCCATTTATCCGTAGTTTTCACGTTTGATTGTCTTGTTGTCACATAGCTGTGTGTGTAGGTTAACTTATCTATTCCTGATAGGGAGATAAAAGCTGTCTTGCAATAAAGTACAGTCCTACGGATATGCTGGAAGAGATTACCTAATCACTCTAGAGACAGATCTTTTTTTCCTCAATTCTACCACCTGTGAAAAATCTATTTCTATACCTTCTCGCGTATCTGTCGACATCCACTCTATATACTCAGACGGGCAAAATAAAACAATTAACCTTCTGTATGACACATGTATCAGATAAACACTAGTCTTCTTGTGCATAGACCACCAAAAAAAAAAAAAAAAAAGAACTCTAAAATCACGCATATATATTGGCAGCAATAAAAACAAGGTTGGAAGAACAAATAGTAATAATATCAAAGTAAGGATACAAAAAGCATGAAACGCTTTCACGGAATTAGAAAATATATGGAAATCAAAAGAAACCAAATCTAAAACATCAGAATCTTCAACTCAAAGGTCCAGCCAGTCCAACACTACGGCTCTGAAACACAGATCATCAAAAATGTCCACCAGAAAGATTCCGACTTTCATTAATGGCTACTTGTGAAGAATAGAAGCGTTCAAAAACGTTTATTTTCTGTATGTGTGTGTAGATGTGTGTGTGAGTGCGCGTGTGTGTGTGCGTGCGTGTGTGTGTGGTGCGTGTGTGTGCGTACGCGTGTGTGTGTGCGTTTGTGTGGAACATATAATACATTACTGATTAATGACAGCTGGACCTCCACTTTTATTATGTGCAATAGAGTGTATGGAAAATGTGTTGTATTTTTCTTTCTGTCTCTCTATCTTTCTTTCTTTCTTACTGTGTGTGTGTATGTGTGTGCATGTGTGTTTGCGTGTGCGCATGAAGTTGCAATAATATAAGTGCATCAGAAAAAAAAAATGTCTGTACTTGTTAATCTTTCAAGCCACTTTAATACAGCATCTCATAAATGTTGCCCTAAAAAAAAAAAAAAGTGAATGCTTTTATTGCACTGTGGCGGGCTCTGGTGTTGTCTTCGGTGTACAGCTGACGAATTTAGCAGATCTCAAGGTCAAAAGAAGAAGGCTCACGTGTCAGTCATATGGACAGGTAAATATTTGTCGTGACAGCTGTCCACACGACATACCCTGTCCTGTTATATTTAAATTTTACATTAATAATCTTCCCGGAAACTTCCGGTGACAAATGGACAATTTCGCACCTTTATGCAGCCAGATAAACCGCTACACCGGACAACTGTTGTAGAAGATCTGAATTCAGAACAAGGGAACGCCGTGGGGAATTACCTTGAAGTTAAATACTTTGAAAACAGTTTTTAAAACACAAATGAAGGTAGCCTCATAGTAGATACTACCCTTCCGCGCTGCCTTTACCTTCCTTAACTCAGGAATGGAGTCAAGTATCAATTTTAAATGTGGGTAGACTAGAGTTTGGCGGCGTGACGTGATTTCGAACCCAGTTCCTTTGCCTTAAGAATCAAGCACTCCATCCACTACCACGAGGACGCTTTTGAAAAAAAAAACATGCACCAACAAAGAAAAAAAAAGAAGAAAAGAAAGGAGAAAGTTACAGAGACTATGGATTTACGTTAGCTAAGTCATTCGCCCTGAACAAGATAGAAATCCACATCTTACCATGTGAATTAAAAGTACACATTTGTTAGGACATCTAAGCTTATATAAAGTATCAACCTGTACAAGATTGAAATCCACATCTGGAGCCGAAGACGCAGCTAACAAGATGAATGCACTCAGCGACTCATAGCTTGACTGCTTGCGTCAGGGTCAGCGAACCAGAGCTGACCAAGACCCTGCTCCACCTCCAAGTGGTGGTCCTGGAAACAGGTTGCATCACTGCAGTCTGGCCGAGAGAGTAGGGATCGAAGAGGGAAGGCAAACCCGGTCTCAAAAAATGCCGTGCGGAAGTCGGATGTGTCGGGCCGAAAGGCGCAAATATCGCAGCTTCGCTGTAAACGGCGACACAACGCAACCAATGTCCTTTTATGGACGAACGAGGAAGAAGAAGAAAGAAGAAATCTACATCTTACCACATGAATTAACAGTACACATTTGTTTGGACATCTACAAGAAGATTATATAAAGCATGAACAATTTTTTTTATAACGGAAGCTGTTTTGATCAGAGGTGGGGCGTGGAATAGCCCAGTCAAAAGCAGCGTTTCATAAAATGAAAAGTATTTACACAACAACTGTTTTTTTTATGTTTTTTTATTGTCATGGAAATAAATAAGAGAGTTCAGTATTGAAGACCATTGAGGATCTCATTACACGCCTATTGAGGCATATTGGGAATATGCTGTTAGGCCCATATTTTCTTGACCATCGGCACACTAGGGGTGATGAGGTCAACATCACGCCGACCGTCTTAACCTTCCCAGAGATGCTCTAGTACCCGATTCATGAGCCTGGGTCTAAAAAATCCCACTTCAACTGGGGATCGAACCATGGACCACCGAGCAAGGAAGCCAGTGGACTAACCACTGCGCCACTGTGTGGCTCCGACAATTAGTAAATGAAAAGGAAAGGCACTGGAGGCCGCAGAGATGTGGTTTTCCAGAAAAGCAATAAAAAGTAGAAACTAGAATGTCCTGAAAGAAACCAGTGCACAAAGAAAGCTTCCTTACCAAAATTAGAAAGAAGCAGTCCCACTTTCTGTGGACATGTAATGACAAGAAGGATGCAGGAAAATATTGTGACAACAGGAAAGATTGAAAGACAAAGACGGAGAGGACGACAATGAGAGAAGGTACCGGACAGTCTGACATGTTGGCATGGATAGAAGTCAACAACACAACTGTAAATGTCAACAACACAACTGTAGATGTCAACAACACAACTGATAGTACTTGAAAACTGGAGTTCAGTGAACAGTCCGAAAGCTAGAGTGAGTGAAGCAAGCGAAAGTTTGAGACAGCCATGTTGTTTACTCACTGCTTCTACGCTTAGCCGGGAGAAGCATTTCATTGAATACTTTCAGTTCAGTTATCAAACAAGCTTATAAACGAGTTTTAATTGTACGTGTACTGTTATAAATATTACTTCTCAATGAATTTTCCCCCACGCTTCCTTAAGCATTCCCACAAAGCCGGTTCTTGGGTGGTGCAGCTGTACCGGGCGCCACCTTTAGAGGGGCGCCGAGATTTCTTTTTTAAATTGCGGAAATTATAGTTTGATCCAACTCAACAGTATGAAATTGACTCTCATAAGAGAACAATACAGTACGTAGGGGAAAACGGGGGAGGGAGGGGAGGGGGCAAAACGAGACCGGATCTGATTCCCTGCCCTTTTTCCTGTTGAATTAACTCTTTCTTTCTCTTCATTATCAACGAAAACAACAAATCAAATTCCTTTTTTTTTCTCTAACCACATCCAACGGAAGCTTGGTCATCACAAGCGACATAATCTGAAGACATTTTTACACAACATGCCACATTAAGACATTATCATCGCTGACACAAACGTCACCCAAAAGTGTATTAAATTCATCTTGCTGCTTGCATAATTAATAATACAGCCACAGTTTAAGAAGTACAACATATTTTACCAACAAAGATGTCAACGTTTATATTGTTATTATGGTAAAATTATGATCTAAAAATAGCGAATGCGATGTGAGGTAATACAGAGCATAGTTTAGCCCACGTGACAATGTTGCGTCGCCTACAAAAAAATACAAAACAAAACAAAGCACAATAAGCGTTGTAGGCAATTCGACCATTTATAATAACTAGACCATAAGAACACATGGAGAAGAGAACTGGAGACGGAAGTGAAAATAAGGAGGAAGGTATGGAAAGATATTGAGCTGATGGCACGCGATAGGTGTTTGCTCAAGGCCTGTGCTCCTTGGGGGACTAAAGGGTATTAATGATGATGATGACACACTTTCCTTTTCGCACCTTATAGAGTATGGGGCCAGAGCTGGCTCTTGGGTGGTGCGAGCCGGGCGGTTACACCGGTCGTCATCTTCAAGGGGAACGCAATACTCTGGAGAGCGTTTCGTTTCTATTCTTTTACCATAGCTGTTGGTGGTACCAGTTGAGAGTACTATCTCTGAAACAAGAAGGGAAATAAAATTTTATAAATGGACGAAATTAGAGTGTGATCAAACTCAAAAGAACGAAACTGAACCTCGTAAGAGAACATTACAGTAAGATACGGAGAGGGGGTGGGGTGCTACCAAATCGAGACCTCACACCACCTTTAACATTCCCATGAATGTCAGTATGGGGACATCATTACAGCTGGTCATCCTTACAGGAAGCTGGCACCAAGCATTCTCATGCTCTTGCAGCGGTTGATTCTGTAGCTATTTGTTTTACATTATGAGGTTGCCAGCCTCAAATTAGTTGCCGTGTGCGACATGCTTGTGGGAGCAGTTGTATTATTGTTTCTTTGTTTCATCAGAGACCTTGTTTAAATGAAGTTATTTCTCTATAGTTGAGCTACTGTTTGTGTCTCAGTATCTCTCTCTCGGATTGGATACTGTAAATGTACGCTGTTATATTACCTTTATAATGGTGCATGCCTTTAAATTAATGCTTAAAATAACCTGTGGGAATGATAGGGTACAGAATGCAAGATAAGTGAGAGTGGAAGGGCAAAATGTTAGGCGGGCCTGCGCGCCGAATTCTTAACCCTTTGAAAATAAAGTTCGTACGTTCGTTAGTTCTCTCTCTCTCTCTCTCCCTCTCTCTCTCTCTCTCTGTCTGTCTCTCTCTCTCTCATTCTTTATGTTAGTTAACAACATGTTAATTTACCTTTGATGTTCTCCATCTTTGTGACCTAGACAGCATATCATTAATGACGCTCACATGACTTGTGTCTGGCGGTGATGGATCTAGCACAATATAATGTTTTTGTTCCTCTATGTCCTTTCTTTGTATTTTTATTTGATTACATTGCGGGTGTTTTCTTAAAAGCACATGACTAACCGTTATCATTATCATCATCTCATTTTGTGCTCCTTATTATAATAATAGCCCTTTCAGTCATAAATGACTATAGGTAAGCACCTCTGAGGTGACAGCATTCAACTGCTTATTTTCCTGGTGTTTCTTTCGATGTTCTCTCCTCTCTTCTGCTTGCCGTGAAAGCTTATTTTCGCCGAATCTGAGGTGGTGTCGTAGATAGCATCGCCACTTGGTGCGATCGGCAGCTTCATACTCCCAGGTTGCTGGATTCATGTCCAGTGCCGTCATGTCTCTCTTGCAGACATCTTTGAACCTCAACTGCGATCGTCCAACTGTTCTTTTGCCATCTGCCAGTTGTCCGTTGAAGATAATTGTGCTCCTTATGCAGCATTGTGACGTATAATGGAAATATAGCCTACAGTATCTAACAGTCTTTCGGACCTCGTAAGCGTTCTATGATTTGCCAGCAAAGCCATGTATTTTTCTGCCAGTCTTACTCACCTTTTAATCCACGCCTTTTTTTCCTCTTAACACGGGCTAACGCAAAGTTTACAAACTTCGCGACCTGCCAGTCATAACAGGTAGCGAATTAGGTTTGTTTACCTAATTTCTCAAGCGAGCTTATCTGTCAGTCATGCAATGCCTGACAGACCGCACGTGAAGAAACCGAAGACCCTTTGAAGTTCGTACTCAGGTAGCCGGGAATTTCCCGAGTGGCTTTGATGTCGAGTCGCGGGGCAAAAATCTCCGAGGAACCTGTTAGACGTGAGAATTCTTCTGATGTCGATTAGCAACGCTGAGACAGAGCGACCGTAAAACCTTTTATCTGGGGAACTTAGTTTTCTGATTCTCTGATACGCACTATAGTGTTAAAAATAGCATCCTATAGAGATCAGATAAACATGATGATATATAAACTGTGTCTTCCGAAACCAGCTATCAGTTGTCACTCAGAATTTTTCGGATAGTCTAAACACGTAGTCTAGAACCATTGTGGAAGATGTGTTAATAGTATTCGTTAGGATTGTCATTCTGATGTTCTGGTAATAGAAAATTAGTGCTTACGTTTTAAAGTGTTAAAGTTTACCATTATAATTCACTTAAAGTTCTAGCTGTTAAAGACCAGTGAAAAATAACGCGTAGCTATTTTTTTTGCCAGTTGTTCAGTTTAATGTTAATTTTCATCACCCGCTTTCTCACATAAGAAGAGAGGGTTCTAGTTGACTGATTAAGTGCTAGGGCGACTATAGTGACAGAATAGAATCACGTTTATTTCATTGTGTGTATTTATTACAAGTGACTGTTATTTAATATTATACGACTATCCAAACAGACGCCGACAATTTAATAGCTATTAACGACAGGCGATATTTTGTAAGTGCGCGTATGGACAATTAAATAATAATAGACATTGTACGCTGATCGTTAACGCGGGCCAGGGGCGGGGAGAGCGCATACCTTCACCCGACCTAGACACGCCGCGCTAGCGCAAGCTGACCAGATAGGAATAGGCTAAAGACACCGTGTGCCTATTAAATTTAAACAGGACTGACGGAGTGGATAGGAGATCGTTTTGTCCCCGTCTGTGTGCATATATGTAGATATATAGGATAGTAGCATTTTTCCATAATGTTTCTTTATTCCTAAGCAGACCTGATCACAAGAGCGGCCAGCGGTCTTCTATTTTGGTCCTTTTCTTCATTTACTGAATGGTTAATGTTGTCTTTTCTTGGCTTGTGCATCCCCAAGTTCATTTGTGAACAGGATTGGCCAAAGATATACCAGAAACATTTGACGTGTAAATTTAACTGGACTTATCAATACCCAGATTTTTTTTTCAGTTGTATCAGCCCACAGGGATTGTGCAGAAATAATAACACTATCTGACTTTTGAAAGTCGTATCAGCGGATTTATCCAGAAAGTTACGCTGTTTCAAAATCGGCGCTCACCATAGATTCAGCCGATAGGATTTACCATTATTTATCAATAGTAACAATTTAGCAACCAGATGTTTCCAGGACTGAAAGTATTTTCCTCTTTTAACTGTGAACCCAAGATCACGTTCTTCTACCTCAACTATTTGGCGGTGACATTTATTCATCCAGGGAAAATTAAACCACACAAATTCGGCGTCTACCTTATTAAATTTATTAAAGGATGGACTGGGGCCAATTTGGGAGATAAAAACACTGGTAATTTTATATTCAGGATAATTGTATTTCCAAGGGATCACCAAGAGTAGGTAAGGAGTGATTGAATGACCACGTATGACAGAGAGAGCGAATATTTTTCTTTGTTACAGGAATGCAATCATCCTTGATTTTGCTTTACAATTGTTTACTTTACTGAGTAGCATTTATTAGGAACTTCGTTTATCTTACTGTCTATTCTGTAACATAGTGCTAACCTTTGACCTTTGGGTTATCAACTTTTGGTGTTCTTTTCTCAAGAGAGGGAGGGCACATTTATTCGGTTTTTTTCCTATGTATGTAAATCTGATTTTTATTTGATCTTTCTTTAGATATTTGGTGTTGTCAAGTTTTAATGATAATAAACAACAAAGAAAACTTACTTTGTGTGTTGGTCAGACCCATACCCAATTTACCGTAGTTTTTCACGTTTGTGAGTCTTGTTGTCATATAGCTGTGTGTGCGTGTAGTTAAAATTATATTTCTATGTATAAGGAGGGGCAAGATTGTCTTGTACTAAATTATAGTCATTAATGTACGAGATATGAGGTTAAGGGAAATAATTAACTGCAAGTATACAGATTGTTTCTTATTTGACAGTGGCGGGCGTCGGATGAAGAACGGTGATGTGCCGATTAAATAAAGGTGTTTCTTCAAACAATTAGGTCAGCTAAGTCCTTTCTTTGAAACGCGGCTCTAGTGGTGACAAACTTTATCACGGGCTTTACGTTAGATTTTTAAACTTAATAATCCTCAGCAAAAGAGAGGTTGGCAAGAGGACAAAGATGGCTATATAATGCTCCCCACCTATGCCCCAGTCTTGACGAATGAGTGCGAGTCGTGGGCAATGACTAGAGCCCACAAAAACCTGATCCAAACCTCATTTCTGAGGTATCTGAGAAAGGTGGTTGAAGTAACAAGAAGAGACATGGTCCGCAACCAGACGATACGTCAAGGCCTAAAAACCCAGCCGATGCAGACCCAAGTAGAATAATCCCAACTACGATGGTTTGGTCATGTCTGCAGAAAGAAAATAAAAAAAAGGACTGGAAAACCGAGTAAGGGAAAAGTTAACAAAAGAAGAAATAAATAAAATAGAATAAATATTTAAAAAAAAATTATATTACATAAAAATACATTTAAAAAGAAGAGGTAAGGGGGGAGAAATAACTTCAAGAACCAAACAAAACCAACTTATAACAATACTCGTATTTGGGGGGAGAAAAAGAAGGAACGATGGAAATCATTCTAGAAATATGACTGAGTAGAAAGGGACGTTTCAGATAAAAGAATCATGGGTGTTCAAATCGTTGAGTTTAAGAACACCCGTAAGGTGGATGAAGCGTTGTTTAAGGCGGAACCGACAGTTGGCGTCCCAGGAGGAAAGATCTGATAGCTGTAACCTGGATCAATAGCACAGTGGTGGTCAGGGCTAGTGCCCCTTTATCATATAGAGTTATGACAACTATGTCAGAATCGAAAACGAGGCTGAACGACGTGGACGCCATTTTTTGTCGACAATACTAGGGTTAGTAGCTGGAATAAGCGTCGAGTAAGATTTTTTTTTTAAATTAATGAAGAAAAATATCCCGTTCAACCTCTGATGGGTTATAATTAGGATATATATTGTTTTCAATTCTGTGGTGAAGTGGGATGTTATAAATATTTATAGGGGACTTAGTGTACTGACTGAGATCAGCTGTGAAGGTATCTATATCTAATAAGAGTAGTGTATTATAGATAACCTTACTTGCTGCCACATATATATATATCTCAGTCAGAATTATTCTGGAATAGTGTGATGACTACGTTGTATGTCTAGGGTATGTGTATGATGAAGTGTAAGTCATAACAACAACAGACAGATAAACAATTTAATTTATTCCACCACACTTGACAACACTGTGACACTCACATACATAAAACACTCTACAAGGATATCTTAAAGGAGTCACTGATAACTTTTCAAATAACAATATGTATTCATTGCTGTCATGAATGAATATGTATCCTGATTCAAATACAAAGGGAACCAGGAATCACAATCAATTTTAATTACAAGTTATATGTACAGAATTTCTCAATATGAATATTGTAGTGACATATATTATTAAAAGTATCCTATGTGTGTCAGTTGTGTAGTAGTAATATGAGGTAATACTGGTTTTGTTTTGTTCAAGCTCTGTTGGTATTTGTCATCATGACTTCAATAGTTTGTCTTTATTGGAACTAGTATTGGAGATGTTCTCAGTTCCTGATATTAAAACAATTTACTTCCCCTCTTAAGTTTATGTTACAATGTTATTTTAAGATGGGGGTACATAATTTTGAGCTCAGCTGGCCACATCAGCTTATCTTGCGTGATGGCGGCAGGAAAAGACTCCTCTGCTCGATTTCTCCCCTGTGCTCTGGAGACACCTCACTGATAGCTAAATGGACCAAGGAGTATGCTGTCCGACTCTGGATTCAGCAAGGCTCTGACCAGGTGCTGCTCAATACCATCAAGACCACGGTCCCACAATTCATAGAATAAACACAGATACGTTGACTAGCAATGAATTCTGGCACAACTACTGGCACAAATTCCCATCTGCTTATGTTCCAGGCTTTTATTTAGCAAAAATATGAGCTGGCTTCAACGCACTGTTGCTTTATCAAGCTTATTTGAACTAGTGGTCTCGAACTAACGCTCCTAAGTGAGTATGTCAGCGAGTCTGGATTTTGGTTATAATTTGTTAATTCCTAGACTATTTGCGTAACGTTTTACATATTCTTTGTCAGCAAGCCCTAAGGAACCCAAATATACAAATTTAAAAGAGCTAAGTGGCTGCGTTCAAAATATGCAATTTCTTCTACCTTCTTTTTCGAAGATGTGCTGTCTGGGTACTGTAATGTTTTCAAACGTAAACCCATCTATTGTTATCTTTTCTAATAAGAGTTTTTCAGGATTTAAAAACCTAACTCTGGGAAGGTTAGTGTTTTTTATCACTGTCCGTCCGAAAAAAGTTAGTGCATGTGGCCTTACACGCGTGATAGTAGTAATTGTGTATCGCGTTACGCTTGTTGGGGTGGCATTAATAGCGAGACGCGTGTTCAATTTTGCATGCGTTCCTGATTTTCAGCCCTCCCTTCTCTCTATCCTTTAGTCCATCTGTCTTTAGTTACGCCGTGTATAAAATGGAATGAATGAAATATTAAAATTAGGTCATTGATCAGCTTGGTATCTCAATGTTTTTGCAAGAAATACAGCACACGTTTCATTGAAGAACGCGGGTAATAATACAGTAGGCTTTTACTATCAACGTGAAAGCGTTACAATTTGCAGACGAAGCATAAAACAAAAGGGGGATTTCGAGTACATTCCTTGTGACAGCACTGTTATTTTACCATTGCTCTTTTCTTTATTATATGTATTTATTAGGCTTTATATTTACCTGATAATTTATATATGTGGATTAGAATATTTCACGACACCTCCCCTCTTAAAACAGACATCCCATGTCAGTCCTTTATTCTATATACACATAGATAAATGTAAGTCAACTTGACTTTACTCTGCTGTGGTGCTATCATGGTTTTATGTAGTTGGGTCCATTCAGAGTAGGCACTACTCATGAAATCTGCCTCAGACTTCTACAACCAATAATATATTTCGGTTATGTTACTGTACAGCCGCAAGTGTGAGTGCTTGTCTTAATGCTGCTTCGCAACCCGTATTCACCATTTCTCTTCTCTGAGTCTGCGCAATGACATGTCCAGAGAACATTATATTTCCCTCAAAATGTACGTTATGAGGAGATAACATATACCTGGTGATAGCAGAGTTTTCTTAGTGGATCCCATAATCTTCTTATTATCCTGTATGAAACATTCGGAATATCCTCAATCAAAGAGGCAACTCAGGGATTCATTACGTTCCTCCGAAATGTTTACATCCAACAATTTTCTCATCATTCTAGAGAAGACACTAGGCGCATTCTTCAATCCAAATGGCAATCTATTAAACTCATAGTGTCCTTCTGAGGTACTAAAGGCTAGGTATGGTCTAACCTCAGGCTTTACTGGAATCTGATAGTATCCTTTACTCAAATCCACTTTTGAGAAATATTTAGCTTTATTTAGTCTGGCAAACAGCTGATTTGTATCCGGCAATGGATCCACCTGTCCTTCTGTAATAGCATTCAGTCTCCTGTAATCTATACAGAGTCTATGTTCTCCAGAGGGCTTCCTTAAGAGTACAACACCGGAACTATACGAAGATTCACTGTGCGAAATAATTCCTTCCTTCAACAGATCGTCTATCTCTTCCTTCAAAGCTTTCTCCTTAGCAAACGGAATCGAATATGGTTTCATACAGACAGGTGTGGGGTCTATCAGTTTCATATCATATTCCAATAGGTTTGTATGCCCTGGTCGGTCTGTTAACACCTCTGCATGATTATTTAGAACCTGTTGCACTCTCTCTTTCTGAGTTTTCGTTAAATGTGTACTGATTTTCACCTGTGCTGCTGTCTCACAGGGGTGTAATGGAAATTCAAATGATGAAAGTGGTTCCTTTTTCATCTCCATGGCGATGGACAAGGTCAACAAGTGTGTCTCTTCCTGATGTTCTCTTTCCAAATATTTCTTCAGGAGATTCACATGATAGATTTTTTCTTTCCCCTTCTTATCTATCTTATAATTTGTTCTAGACACCTTCTCTAGAACTGTATATGGACCTTGCCATCCAATTTGTAACTTATTCTGACTCCCGGGCAAAAGAAGCAGTACTTTCTCTCCCACAGCCAAATTTCTGTCTTTCGCTTTCCTGTTATAATAGGCAGCATGTTTCTTCCTGGCTTGTTTCAAATTTTCATTGGCAAGTTTCCAGCCAGTTTTTTAAACGAGTGGTCAGCTCATTCACATATTGGTATGAAGATGTAATGTTTTCCTCTGCCTTTTCATCAGTCCACGTTCTTAACAAAGCTACATATGGACCTTTAATTGTGTGGACCTATTTGTCAATGCACCGGTATGGTCTCTTCCACTCGAAGCTCTATAGTGATGATTTTTCCTCCCAGAATTATCATTCACAAAACGACCGCTACCAATTTTTCTTTTGGGGCTTTCTCCCCACTTAAAATTCTTGATGAGAGATTTCCTCTCTACATCCTCTTCCTCCAGTTTGTTTAAGTCCGATTGAGGGATTGTCGGCTTATCCTGGGGTAAGACATCCTTTTGCACTCTCCGCATAGTGGCCATTGTAAAACAGTTAAGTGAAGCTTGTCCGTGAAAAGGGGCTTCCCATTCCATTTGGTCCACTTTATCAAATCTATTTTTCTTTTTATTATCAGGCCTAATTTTGCCCCGTGGCGGGTCCAGGTCCTGATCAATGTTCCCACTTGTGGGTGTTCCCTCATGTGCTATGCTACACCTTTCTACAAAATTCTCAATGTCCCATCTTGCTTTAGGCCAATAATAATTGTGAGCCACCTTTTGAATGATGGTACCTATCTTCTCATGGTCCCCATCTGGTTTCACATGTAGGCTCCTTATTAAGTCTGCCCTATATCTTTTAGGAAGTACCAGCTGTCCTTGACCTTTGGATCTAGCTCCAGTCTTCCTATACATCAACTTGTTTTTTCATGTAAAAATCTCCCTTGCCTGGAGTTGTATGACAAGTTGACAATTTTCTGAAACAAGGCTTGAGTGTTTTATCCCCAGCCTGTGCCTTCCTCATCTCTTCTGGAGTGGTATCCAACATAATATCCTCCTCCTGTCTTGAGGTCGACCTGACCTGAAGGGTTGCCATATACACAGGTTTCCTTCTGCAACGGTCAGTGTCATGATTGTCCATCTGACAATTCTTAAACCACCTTTTCCCTTGGTTGAAAGATTTTCTTTCATCATATTTCCTTTCATCGAATTGTGGGAATTTATTTTTATTTTCATACCGTGGCCTATCAAATTGGTGCTTACCTTTGTTTTGATCCTTAGGATCAAATTTATTAAAGTTCTGTGGTGCCCTAAAGTTATCCACTTGTTTCTTTTTATTACCTGTTACCTCTGCTTGAGCTGCTTGATACCTTTCAGCAACATTTAGCAACTCACCCAGCCTCTCTGCACCTTGTTCCATGAGAAACTTTCTCAGGTCTGGAGCCATGGGACTCTCTTATTGCTCTATAAGGACCATTTCCTTAAGATCTTGGGTTTTCCCCAGAGAAGTCCATTTCTCCAAGTATGTCTCTATTCGTGCAGAGAACTGGTGATAGGTTTCACCTGACAGTAGTTTAGCATTCCTAAATTTTTTCCTATAAAATTCTGCATTCTTTTCATACCTTAACAAAAGAGCCTGCTTTAGCATGTCATAATTTTCCTGATCACCTCTGCTCATTTTTGCAAAAACTTCATAAGCTGCCCCACGAAGTCCCTGAGATAACTTTAAGCTCCACCTTTCTCTCTCTACCCCATACGTGGTAGCTAATCGTTCATACCTATTTAGGTAGCTCTCTATATCATCGTCTTTCTCAACAAAATGATCTAAATGAAAATTCATAGCTGAGGTTGAGGCTCCTTGGCTAGCAGTGGCATCAGAGGCAAAGGGACTGGCACCATTTTCAGGAGCATGGCCTTGAAACACAAACTCCCTTAGTCGTAACTCATGTTCCCTTTGTAATCTTTTATCTTCTGCTTCCCTTTCTGCAGCTAATCGCTTGTCTTCCCTTTCTGCAGTCAATCTTTCTTTCTTCTGCTTCCCTTTCTGCAGACTATTCTTTCTTCTTTCCTCTGCTTCCAATTTCTTAGCCTCAGACTCAATCTGCAACCTCTTCGTCTCAGCCTCAGCTTCAGTCTGCCACCTCTTAATTTCCCTTTCAGCCTCTAACTTTCTTTCGGCTTCAAACCTTCTTTCTTCGCGTTCAATAAATTTGTCACATTCCGTTGTGACATAGGCAACCATAACTTGCCCATCTAATCCTAACTCTTTTGCAGTCTGAACCGCAGCAGATCGAAATTTGGCCAGGTCCGCCATTGTCTATCAGGTAAATTTATACAATGTCTAACCAACAATTCAATCTCTTAAATAAATATATATCATTATGGACAACACAGGCACCGTGAGCTCAAACCTTATTTAATTCCACCCAAGGATTACCTTTTAATTCTTATATTCCCTGAAGTGAATTACCCCCAATATTTTTAATAGGGAAAGATTCAAAATCCCAAGAGCGAGACCCCAATATATGTGGTGAAGTGGGATGTTATAAATATTTATAGGGGGGACTTAGTGTACTGACTGAGATCAGCTGTGAAGGTATCTATATCTAATAAGAGTAGTGTATTATAGATAACCTTACTTGCTGCCACATATAAATATATCTCAGTCAGAATTATTCTGGAATAGTGTGATGACTACGTTGTATGTCTAGGGTATGTGTATGATGAAGTGTAAGTCATAACAACAACAGACAGATAAACAATTTAATTTATTCCACCACACTTGACAACACTGTGACACTCACATACATAAAACACTCTACAAGGATATCTTAAAGGAGTCACTGATAACTTTTCAAATAACAATATGTATTCATTGCTATCATGAATGAATATGTGTCCTGATTCAAATACAAAGGGAACCAGGAATCACAATCAATTTTAATTACAAGTTATATGTACAGAATTTCTCAATATGAATATTGTAGTGACATATATTATTAAAAGTATCCTATGTGTGTCAGTTGTGTAGTAGTAATATGAGCTAATACTGGTTTTGTTTTGTTCAAGCTCTGTTGGTATTTGTCATCATGACTTCAATAGTTTGTCTTTATTGGAACTAGTATTGGAGATGTTCTCAGTTCCTGATATTAAAACAATTTACTTCTCCTCTTAAGTTTATGTTACAATGTTATTTTAAGATGGGGGTACATAATTTTGAGCTCAGCTGGCCACATCAGCTTATCTTGCGTGATGGCGGCAGGAAAAGACTCCTCTGCTCGAATTCTCCCCTGTGCTCTGGAGACACCTCACTGATAGCTAAATGGACCAAGGAGTATGCTGTCCGACTCTGGATTCAGCAAAGCTCTGACCAGGTGCTGCTCAATACCATCAAGACCACGGTCCACAATTCATAGAATAAACACAGATACGTTGATTAGCAATGAATTCTGGCACAAATACTGGCACAAATTCCCATCTGCTTATGTTCCAGGCTTTTATTTAGCAAAAATATGAGCTGGCTTCAACGCACTGTTGCTTTATCAAGCTTATTTGAACTAGTGGTCTCGAACTAACGCTCCTAAGTGGTTATATCAGCGAGTCTGGCCAATGGAGCCACGTTTCGACAAGTGTTTGAAAAAAATTTTACCTTCCTACGTCTCCCCTAACAACCAAAGATAGTATTTATAGTCCGACCAATCGTGTTTAGTCTTATATTTGTTGCGCTCCAATCAATTTGGAGTTTACATGGTAGGCTATTTCCGTACGTAAGGTTTTTTCAAACACGTTATAAAAAAAATTTTATGAGCAGAAATGATTTCATGCTGTCAGGCATCCCCACTATTTTATTTTGGTTATAATTTGTTAATTCCTAGACTATTTGCGTAACGTTTACATATTCTTTGTCAGCAAGCCCTAAGGAACCCAAATATACAAATTTAAAAGAGCTAAGTGGCTGCGTTCAAAATATGCAATTTCTTCTACCTTCTGTTTCGAAGATGTGCTGTCTGGGTACTGTAATGTTTTCAAACGTAAACCCATCTATTGTCATCTTTTCTAATAAGAGTTTTTCAGGATTTAAAAACCTAACTCTGGGAAGGTTAGTGTTTTTATCACTGTCCGTCCGAAAAAGTTAGTGCATGTGGCCTTACACGCGTGATAGTAGTAATTGTGTATCGCGTTACGCTTGTTGGGGTGGCATTAATAGCGAGACGCGTGTTCAATTTTGCATGCGTTCCTGATTTTCAGCCCTCCCTTCTCTCTATCCTTTAGTCCATCTGTCTTTAGTTAAGCCGTGTATAAAATGGAATGAATGAAATATTAAAATTAGGTCATTGATCAGCTTGGTTTCTCAATGTTTTTGCAAGAAATACAGCACACGTTTCATTGAAGAACGCGGGTAATAATACAGTAGGCTTTTACTATCAACGTGAAAGCGTTACAATTTGCAGACGAAGCATAAAACAAAAGGGGGATTTCGAGTACATTCCTTGTGACAGCACTGTTATTTTACCATTGCTCTTTTCTTTATTATATGTATTTATTAGGCTTTATATTTACCTGATAATTTATATATGTGGATTAGAATATTTCACGACAAATTCCAAATAATATGAACAACTGCCGATGAGAAAGTGGCATCACATTTGTCAAATCATTGTAACTATGGGCAATCACAATTATGCTAATACGTTAAATAAATAAACAAAAAAACAAACAAAATCAAGAAGAAACTCTGAACAAGAATTATATTAAAATGGAGGGGTGTAAAGGCCTGGTGGTTCCAGTTATATAACTGACTTTAACAGATATTTAATTGACTTTCATCTGTTAAAAGTCATATGCATTGTAAGAACAGCATCAGACCTTCACATTCACAGACACTACATTTGTTCGTGATAAATATTGTTTGACTATATTATGCAGTTCCCTAGGTCTGTCTATTCTTAACACCTCTTCTATATTTATAAGATTATATATATATATATATATATATATATATATATATATATATATAATATATATATATATATATATATATATATTTATATATATATATATATATATATTATATATTATATATATATATATATAGATATATTTATATTTTTTATATATATATATTTATATATTTTATATAATCTATATAATTATAAATTATATAATATAAATTATAATTAATTATTATTATTTTTATAATTATATAATTTATATTATATAATTTATAATGATAGGTAATAGAATTGTATATTTTTATTAATATTTTTTAATTATAATAAAATTATATAACATTATATAATAAATTATATAATATTATTGTTATATAATAATATAAATTATATAATATATAAATTTTATTTATATATATATATATATATATATATATATATATATATATATATATATATATATATATATATATATATATATATATATATATATATATATATATATATATATATATATATATATATATATATATATATATATATATATATATATATATAAAATTATATAAAATAATTATATAATAAAACTATAATAAAATCTCCGGTCCAAAATATGTAATTAGATTTTGTTAAAACTATCTGTACATAGTCGCATTTTTAATGAAAACATAAACTGTTGTGATCATCTGGTCTAGTAAAACTGTCAGTGTCTACAACAGTCATTCGCCAGTTTCCACATTTCAAACTAGGTAAATAGTTCAATTCGATGGGAGTATGTTTTTTTCCTAAGTGTTGCAATTCTAACGGAATATTTGTTGCTAAATAGTGGAATTCTAACGGAATATAAAATTCAACGGAGTATGTGTTAAAAATCCACGCTACTGATTCTTTTCAATAAACCGGTAAGTAAACTAGTTTTCTTCTTTTTGTTTTGTTACTTCAAATACAAAGAATAGTACAAATATGTGCTACTGTATTTGCATCTAATTTTATTTCAAATTATTAGCTAACCTAAACGAAAATGCAAATTGGGTCCGAAACTCATGATCGGGTCCATTTGCCTGCACTACGGGTTCGACAGAAAATGGCGGCCAAATTTTAGTTGTCGTAACTCTATATGAATCTAGGAGCACTAGTCAGGGCCATTGAAGTGGATGACTACAGGTGTGGATTCCATCCTAGAGATGTCGTAGGGATACAAAACCAGTCCTCAAGTCAAGAGCCCGTTTAGCCAATATAAGTTTTCGGCAACATTTGCATATTAATGGGATACATGAAGATGCGAGATTCACATGTAAGGCCACACAACGAGGATCTCACCGCAATGCACGAACTCCGTAGCACCGGCGAGAATCCCAATGTGTGTATATAGGAATCACACATTCTATAAATATTTTTGTTGTGGGTAGGTTTCTAATTTTTTTAAATTTTGCCAAGGCAGCGGCCCAACTGCCGTGGGATTTTTTAACGTGCGCAATTTGCACACGGGGGCCTCCTATTTTATCTCCCTTCTACAAGAAGGCTAGACATCCGATCTCGCTAACCAGGAGACCGAGGGGATTTTAGTATGACATCATTAGGACCTACCTCTTAGCCATTCCGACCCCCAGAGAATAAAAGTAGATGACCCAGTTACCATGAATGACCCTCAGAGAATAAAAGTAGATGACCCAGTTACCATGAATCGTTCACAAATTTAAATTTTTTTAGTAAAAGATGTTATGAACTTCTGACTGATCAAAGATAAATGGCCACGCCTTATCACCATTTCCCCATGTCTGGTTTCTGTCATCAGTTCCACATTGGTCACCTGTTTGTTAAGGTTTTGTGGCTTACAGTTTCTACAGGATGGTATAGCCGGCACCACACCCAACCATCCTTAGTTGACAAATTGCTGATTGTTTATAGTGGGTGTTTCTAATCTACTCATCTAAGAATATAGTTGTTACTATGTCTGTTCCCTGATTTACACTCTCAGCTTTTATTAATATCCTTACTTACCACAGTCCAGGAAAGTTAGACAAATTTACTTTCTTACCATGTCAAACACAGAGAAGATAACTGGAGACAGAAATAAAAGGGTTGTGTACAAGTACAGCAGATCACAGAGTATCCAAATTCATTCCTGGAAATTCCTTCTGAGGTCCATAGCATAGCAGTTCTGATGATGGTGTCAGGGTACCTTCTGATGACATGGCCAACCCAGTTCCAGCGTCTGCTTGAATTGATGGAGTGCATACCTTTTTAACTGCACCGTTCAAGCAATTTCTGGTTGGAGGTTTTTTTTTTTGTACGGATAATTTGAATAAGGAAAAAAAACACTGTTAGTCGTGATAAAACATTTTATTAATTTGTCTTTAACGCAGCAATTAGAGCCTTCTAACATAAAATGTGTCCTGATACTGGCTGTCCAGATCTTTTATGTATACTACTCGTCAAAAGTCAAGGGCCACTTAGAAAAACCTTGGTTGAAACCATAAAACAAATCTGATATAAACGTAATTGGTATCAGTCAAAACGGCATTTATTAAATACCAAATTGACATGTCATGTAAAGAAATGGAAACACACATTCAAACGCAATGAAGCTGTGAAGTGTGTCACCCACCTTTTCAAAAGTCACACAATAGATATTGGACAAATAGACATTTAAAAATCGGGTATGACCACCGTTTGCAGCAAAGGCATTCAAGACAGCGTAGACGCATCGAGTCCACAAGGGTCCGAAGAGTATCCTGAGGAACAGCTTGCCATTTCTGAAGCAGAAATGCAGTCAGCTGTGCAACATCCATTGGCAGGGGGTGATTTGTTGACAATCTTCGACCAAGGACATCCCAGTGGTGCTCAATCGGAGAAAGGTCAGGTGAATGAGCTGGCCACACCATCCTGATGATCCCATTGTTAAACTCTGTAGTTGTTAACTCATACTGGCTACTAGTTGTTGAATCACGCTTTATTTGTTAAATGACGTGAATGTCCACCAGTTGATAAATGTAGATGTTGGGACTGGAACTACGGTGGTCTTTTTATAACATTTAATGAGACGCACACTTGGACAGTACGTGTATGGTTACAGGAACAAATGTCTTATCTGTTGTAGGTAACACTAAAATAGGTGGTGATGAAAACAGATAAGACATTTGTTCTTCGTAGTGACGCTTCATCCACTGGGATTGGAGCGGCACTAATGCAAGAGTACTCTGGAACTCTGCATCCTGTAATGTATATATCCAGAAAACTTAATGCTGCAGAAAGGAATTACTCGGTTTTAGACCGTGAATTATTGGCAATGGTTTGGTCAATTCTCAAACTCCAAAGATTCCTTCTGGGCGCGCATTTCGTAGTGGAAACTGACCAAAAAGCTCTTACGGCTATCCAAAGTAAGAACTTGAAGAGCTCGAGATCAACTCGATACGCAATCGCTCTTCAACCTTTTCATTTCTCGGTACGAGCTATCCGTGGTTCAGAAAATGTGATGGCGGACATTCTGTCCAGATGCCCACATGATGCCACTTAACTGTTAAATATTGGATCTTTTTAATATGTATAACTTTACAACAGTTATTTTTTGTTTCTTTACTAAGATACACATTTGTAATTTAATAATAGAATGATGGTATCTCTACTTAGCGGTTTATTGATGTTTATTTACCGCTGTTCTTTGATGATTGTTTCTTCATAAATCATAAATTTAAGATTATAGTGTGAATTTTTGGTATGCATTGTATAATTACCAGAATTGTATTATACGTACATCACACCTTCCTGGAAACATTTATTCGTAGAGAAACAATTTCTCTCAGATTTTGAGATATATTCTCACCGGTCATATTAGGAATTATAGTTATTCCTGATATTTTCATCTGCGCAGTATTCTTGCGTTGTGAGCCTATTCTACGTTGCTCCTAGATGTATTTAAAAAAAAAATTTTATTTTTTTTTTCCCGGGAGGTGTGGTAAGACTGTAAAGTGCAATCTTTACTATCTTGCAATATAATACATTTATATACTTATTATGTTCGCAAATATTTTGTAAACAAAGTATTTCATTTTTAAGTGCTTAAGGAGAAGTCATTTTTGAGTTACTTCCCTTGAAAGGAGTTCCGTCATCTTCGATCGGACTCCGCGGACGAATTTAGGCCTACTGCGATTTATTCTTTGGCTGGGTAGGAATAGATTGTTCTTGCTTCAGTATATCTATGGCCTGAATTTATACGTAGTGTTTGTATGAGTAGGACGAGTCTGTCTTATATATGGATATCTTTACATTTCTAAGTCGAACTATGTTGGTTGTCGCTAGAAAAGGTCAAAGGCTATGCAGCGGAAGTATCGCTAGCAAGGGGTGTGATTCATGGCTGTCATCCTGTCGGGATGTCGAATTTTGTTGTAGCCGGCCTATTGCCGAAAAAGTGATCTATAAGTAGATGGGGAAAAGTGATAGTCATTTAGACATGTTGTATGTACTTTACCCCAGAGTTTATTCTCTTTTGCCAAGGAATGGCAAAGTTATATTTCGCATAGAAAGGTAAAACCACAATTTATTATGAACTTGGGCTTCGCCATCGTTGTCGATAAGCAGATGCACAGTGGTACTTTTGAAAAGAATATTTATTCAAAGGAAGATGACATTCCTATGTATCAGCACTAGATTGTATGATATTATTCAATTACCTCTATGATAGAAGCTATGAAGAAATGAGGACATTTAACGAATGACCAATTTTGGTCTGTATCCAATAGTGAGTGAAGCTCATGAGAGAAGCACAGCCATGTTGAAATCCATATACTTTGTATTTATCGAGTGAGAAAAAGGGATGCCTGTACTATCGCTCGATGAACCAAGAGATCACTGCTACATGTGAGAACCCATGTCTGGGATTCCTATATCTTTATGGAAAATATATATATTGAACTTTACGTGAAGGGATATTCGCTAGACGAGATTAGGTCTAGGAGCCTTCCTATATATTGGTTATGGTCTGACGTGCCCAGTCAGTAAAGCCAGATGATTTACATGATGGAACTCTGAATGCTTATTTACGAATGCTCCATTACGATATTTGCCAAGCATGAATGCTAACTTAAGATGATATTCCTGTGATCAACATTATGCTGTCTATGTCGACATTTGTTCCTGTAACCATACACGTACTGTCCAAGTGTGCGTCCCATTAAATGTTATAAAAAGACCACCGTAGTTCCAGTACTTCTTGAATTCGAACAGTGTGAGTATGAGTGATGTACTACCAACCTGTCAACTCTATCGAATCATTCTACCATTCGCGTTCTGACATTCATATACACACTCATTGTCTACACTCACATTCTTGTCGGAGCCTCATCACGTTCCAGGACAAGATGACCTGTATGACCAAAACTGTGCTGGGTTTAATGAGTTGACAATCGTTACACTTTACTACACCAGTCCCAACATCTACATTTATCAACTGGTGGACATTCACGTCATTTAACAAATAAAGCGTGATTCAACAACTAGTAGCCAGTATGAGTTAACAACTACAGAGTTTAACACCCATGTTGCTGAATAAACTCATTCACTACACGAGCTCGATGGGGTCAAGCGTTATCATCTTGGAAGATGGCATTACCACCTATGGCCTCCAGAGCAGGCTGAACAATTGGTCTCAAGATTTCGTTCTGGTATCTTGGGCCGGTCAAGTTGCCTTGGATGATGTAGAGTGGGGTCCTGCCGTGTCTGTAGAAGCCTCCCCAGAACCATGACAGAACCCCTACCATAACGATCCACCTCTCGAATTGTGTCATCAGTAAATCGCTCTCCTGGTCGTCTCCAAACTCGAATCCTGCCATCATTGAATGACACAGTGAAGCGAGATTCATCAGTGAAGAGAACTTGACTCCATTGTTGCCTTGTCCATCGGATGTGGTCGTGACACCAAGCAACACGGGCTCTGCGATGACCAGGAGTAAGAGGGATTCTGACTGCAGGACGTCGAGCAGCCAGTCCAAATTCATGTAAACGTCTGCGAATGGTGCTTTGACGGACATAACGTTTACAGTTTGTCTCAGCTGACATCTTAGAGTGGAACAAGTCATTGTTTGATGGCGTAGGGCTGACAACAAGAGGTACCGGTCATCATGTCTATTGGTGCATCTAGGGCGACCTGGCCGGTGGCGATCCTCCACACTTCCTGTGGCCTGAAATCTCTCCAAAATTCTTTGCATAGTAGAGAGTGTGACACTGCAAGCCGTCTAGCAACCTCACGGACAGATAAACCACTTTCAACCCACGCTATAGCCCTCATTCTTTGTAAGGTGTCAAGACTTCTTCTCGGTGGCATGGTTTTTGCAAGTGATGAAACTACCCTAAGTCTGCTGATTGTAAAACAAATTAAGAGTGAACTCTGTTCACGAAAAGTCGCCATTGCACGTGGAATGTCAATCAGCACGATTACTTCACCTGTTTGGTTTTACGGAAGTTTGAAAAAACAGATTAAAAATGTGAATTTATGGTCAGCAAACCAAATTGCACGTGATCACCATGGTTGTCGGCGAGTCTTGTTTTTATGCTTAACGTGCATAGATGACTATCAGAGGAAGATATTGCACCCATTTTTACTAAAAACTTCCTTCATTTAATCATTCTATGCGCTTATATAAAAGTGTATTGAAAATAATAGGGTGGCCCTTGACCTTTGACGAGTAGTATATTTTGCATAAACCATTTGTATCTTGCTTTTTCTACTTTGTCATTTTTGTCTGCTACAGCTACCACCTATACTTTCTAATACACAAATAAATACAAGAATTGTGTACTGTTCTTTTTAATGTCAGAAATTGTGGCCACCCCAGCACCACATCTATTGGCCACTTTCTTCCATATTTCCACCAATGACAGAACAGCACATGTCGTTCACTTGACATTAAAAATTGTTTAGCATCCATGAAAATGAAACTATACTGACTACACCACAGCTGGGAACAGACTGGAATAGAGATTGTGTGGGCCGACTCAGCAAGTGGTTTTGATGGGTTGGTTAACTAGCAATGTGTATAATCAGAGATTTATTATACTGACTGCACTGAAGGATAATTCAAACAAATTTTATATCATCTCAATGCACTTTATTCATCTGGTATATGCAAAACATGATGAACTTCACAAATATCAAATTTAATCTCAAAATATGTACAAGACAATGTACATGCACACATACAGCTGTGCTGTCAATTTCTTTCATGACACATCTGTAGTTAATAATCAACTTATGGTATTCACTTATATGGATTGTTGTCCCTACACCAGACAAGGTTTCTGTTGGTATGTGATGTCTTGTTTTTTTTCTTGCACGTCTCTCTCAGTCCCGCTTCTCTAAGGTTTTCTTCTGCGACTTACTGTTACTTCTTAAGCCCTGGGAGATCATTTATGTTACTGCTAAGCTAAATTATCTGAGATTTCCTCAGCATGTCACAGTCATTTTCTTGCCTCCTTGATAATTTTTTTAATACCGCACTATTAACATTAATTGTTCAGCTGTATATTAAAAAAATAACAGAATATGTTATGAACATGATCTGAGCATTAATATTTTGAAGATAAAAATGATGACACTTAAACAAAAGACACACCCTCAAAAAAATATAAACATAAATAAGGAACCACAAATGTGGAACTGATGACAAGAACCAGACAGGTGATAGATGAACAGTATATGAGAAGATGATGCTGACAATGTATAGGACACACAGTGAAGAAATCTGCTGATAGACTAAAATGACAGGTCCTGTTTAGGAATCCTTATGTTACGAGAGGTAGAGGAAGGGTAAAAATCACATGGAAAAGAGAACTGGAGACAAAACTGAAAGAGATAAAAAACATGGAAAGACGTCTGGCAAGGAAGAACATTCCAGCACCTCTGATTCATGCTATACAGAGCTTCTACAAGTCTTGCAGAAATTATGTGAGGACAGCAAACCATAAGTCAGAAGAGTTCAGGACCATCACTGGTGTAAGACAAGGTGATATCCTGTCACCTTATCTTTTCATACTCCTCATGGACGATGTTATCAAGGCATGTAAGGAGAGAACAAGAAAGTATTCAGTGGGGTACTGGAAGATGAGACAGGTCTGTATTTCAGAGCTGGCATTTGCTGATGATGTTGCCCTGATTGCTAAATCAGAGGCACATCTCCAATCCAACCTGCAAGTCTGGAAGGAAGAGCTGGAGAAGAGAGGGATGGTCATAAGCAGCTCTAAAACAAAATCCATGGTGATATCACGAGAAGAAAGAAGACATCAGATTAAGCTGGGAGAACAGGTACTGGAGCAGGTCGACCACTTTAAATATCTTGGAGCTATTATAGACCGAAAGGGAGGCATCAAAGAAGAGTTGACCACTTGAAAAGCAGCAGCTGGGAGACTTTTTCAGGCCATAAATCGAGGATTCCTCAGCAAGAGAGAGGTTGGTAAGAAAACTAAGATGGCTGTATACCGCTCCACCTATGTCCCAGTCTTGACATATGGATGCGAGTCTACGGCAATGACTACAACCCACAAAAGCCAGATCCAAACCTCAGAAATGAGGTATCTGAGGAAGGTGGTTGAAGTAACAAGAAGAGACATGGTCCGCAACCAGACGATACGTCAAGGCCTAAAATCCCACCCCCTGCAGACCCAAGTAGAACAGTGCCAACTAAGATGGTTTGGCCATGTCTGCAGAATGGGAGAAGATCGGCTACCACGACAAGCATGGGAAACAAAGAGCCAGGGATCCAGACCCCCAGGATGACCCAGAGTCCGCTGGAAGGACAACATTAGACAATCTTTGAAGGACTGAGGACTAGAATGGAACCAGGCCAGGAGGGAGACAGCCAATAGGATAGTCTGGCGCTCTCTCTTCCAAACCTCTACACCTCACGGTAGAAGGGGAACGACTAAGTAAGTAAGGAAAGACATTGAGCAGATGATATATGAATGATTTTATTGAGCAGCTATGCTCCTTGGAGAGCTATAGAGTAATGATGATAAGAAATGGAGGAACACTGGAACAAGTGATTTTTAACAACTGTATTGGACAGTCTACCCAGCTGTAAATGGGCATATGACTGCTCTCGAGTTAGGGAAGGCAAAGGCAGCAAGGAAGAGAACTGGTCATCCTGCCTCTCAAACCCGGACCCAGCATAGTGAAGTCTCTAACACCATACTCTCCTACAGCAGTATCTGCTACAGGAATATGTTTACCTTTTTACCTTATATTAGACATAAGTAAATGAGTAAAGAAGATATAAACAAAAGACACAACAAATGAGAATAAGAACAACCAAGTATACCTTCCACAACATGAGGTGGTAATAGTCAAAATAAATAATAAGTACATTAATACTGAATAAACTGTTACGTTAATTCTCCATTATTGTTTGGTTTTGAAACAATCAATCAATCAATAACCTTTAGCTACCCAAGGAGCATAGGCCTTCGACAAACACATGCCTAGTCCTCCTGATGTTTGTTGCAGTTTTTTGGTAAAAAGTTTTTTATGGGATGGGGTAAACAGCCCCATGCCCAACCCTGGTTAGTTGCTTTTTACGACAAGCCTGGTAGGGTACAGTGTTACTATTCTTGACACAGGGGTAATTAACAACTGTAGGAAAATAATAAAGCTTTAAAAAATGTGAAAGTACTAATAAATTGGTAAACATTACATGGGGGAAAAAAGAAGCAAGAGACCCTAAAATAAACTTATGGTAAAAGATACCAAAAAGTGGTGCAGCCCAATACAAAAATAAGAATCTTCATGGCAAATGTCAAGATAGCTCTACTGCATGACTCTGAAACACACAGTGCAAATACAAGGACAATCAAGATGTTACACTTTCGTAAACAGTTACTTGGGTAGAGTAGACAAAAAAATGGAATCATGACCATCAAGGAAACCAAATGATAGCATCACAAGGTAGTCCTTGTTCTGGAATCCTCTGTGTATGAGATACAGAAGGAAACATAAAAATACATGGGGGAAAAGAACTGGAGACAGACCAGAACAGGAAAGACAAAAAGATCTTGAAGGGATGACACGGGACAGGAATGCCTGGCAAGAATTTGTCTAAGGCATGTGCTCACTAAGGACCATCTTCATTGCACACAGACAACTCCATTAACACTCCGATCACCTCCCTTAGATCAGAGCGCCGCAACCAGTGTGCCCCTGGTGTGCTGTGACGCCAGGCAGAATATGTCATAACGGTTTCTAAATTCTGTTATGGTAAAGTATTATGAAATAATCTCAAACGTACAATTTTACAATAATAAGTTTAGTTATCATAACCTATCAATCCATCCCAAATAATTAGAGAACGGCGTCTTATTATTGCAGCAAATTTTTAAGGACTCGCCCTACTCAAGTATTATAGCGTGCCGTGGAATTCTGAACGGCAGGTGTGTAGTGAAATTCTGAAGGGCAGGTGTGTAGTGAAATTCTGAACGGCAATTTAGTATGTCATGACGTTAACAAAGGTTGCAGAGCACTGCCTCAGATCACATAAGGACAATCTCAGCACAGTGCATGAACTCCGTAACACCGGCAAGGATCCCAATGTGTGTTTACATGAATTACGCATTCTTTAAATATCTTTGTGGTGGGTAGGTTTCCTAAATTTTAAAATTTGCCAGAGCAGCGGAAGTATGGCCTACTATATAAAATTTCCAACTGCCGAGGGATTTTTTAACGTGTGCAACTTGCACACAGAACCTCCTATTTTTTTGTCTCTTGTCTAAGGATAGGCATCCGATCACACTACCTAGGAGATTGCAGGGTGGGGTGGGGGGATTTGACATCATTAGGAACCACCTGTTCTGAAAAAATGTCACCAATTATATTCTCTGTGCTGGGAGCGAAGCTGGTACCTTTAGAATTAAAGGTAGACGCCATACCTCTCAGCAAGGAGCTGAACGGTGATGAATGAATAGGAATGTGAAATGTATTTTAAAAAAAGGGTATATCAGGGCATTCTTTCAAGAATACCCGTCTGAAACAAAAATAATTTATTATATCTTGATGAGAGACTGTGGGCATACAAAGGTAACTGTTCTATGAACATGGGTTGCAACAGTAATCTTATTATACACTAGAACTCCAATTATCCTAATTAATTCGTGACAAGGCCTGTTCGGTTAATCAAAATTTCTGATAAGTGGAGGAAGGAAAAAAACAATAAAATATTTATTAATGAGTCTTTATTAAATATTACAGCTTTCTCTCATAAAATGGACCTTGAAATGATCGGTTATAACGATCTTTGTTTGCATATTGCTTCTTCTACTTCGTCTTTGTCAGCCTTTTCTATATTTTTTCTAATATAGCTTCAATCTTCACTTGTTATAAACACAATAACTGAAGAATTGACTCCATATTCTTTTTAAGGTCCGAAATTGTGGCTGCCCTAACACCACAACTTTCAGCGATTTCCTTCCCAAAACAACCCCATCTGTTCAACAAACTAATTGCCGTTATTTCCACTTTGATCGTCATGTGTTGTACGTTTTCTTGTACTTGACAATGTACATTTTCTAGAATCCATGAAAATTAAATGATTTTCAAAAATCAGGTTAAACATAACACTAACTTGAGAAGCTGAACCAGCAAGTGGAGAGGTGCTTATGTCGAGACCATGTTCTGGTGATTCGGTTAATTGAAAATTTGAATAACCAGGTTTCGGAAAATCTACCGTATGTAACAAAAACCACACAAAAGCATGGAGATTCTAATCAAGATTGCCATATGAACATGAGGTACTGAAACATACTGCTGATGTATGTAGATCTCAACAGTTAACATACATACATAATAAAGCCGGCAACATTTTATGTGCTGACACTAAAAAAATTGTCATACATTCTAAAATTGTATAACCTGTAGCATATTATCTGCAAGAAATTCATCTTTACGGGTAATCTTTTCCTTTAGACTAGCAAATTCAAGAATGGCCCTTCCTAGGAGTGGCAGACCATAACATTTACAAAGACCAGGACAAACATTACACAGGGAGGTCACTCTATAATTTACTAGCGTCTAGGTAAGATATACCTGTTCATGTTGCACCTGAACACAGGTTAGGGTTATTAATAAAATTCCATTTCAACACATCCATACTTGAATGCAGATTACGTGTAATAATAAAAATGTAAAAAAAAAAAATCAATTTCATCAGTATTACATCTGTACACAAATAGTCTGTTCATGAAAGTCCAGGTCATTATTACACTTCAACACATACAATCCATTGATCCTACTCAAGCACGTTATCACACTGGAACACAATCTGTTCATATAATTCAAGTTCATTTTCACATCGTAACCCCATAATGCTTCAAAGAAAAAAATGCATCTATCACACCTGAAAACAAATTCTGTTAAAGAAAAAAATAAACCATCACCACTATCACACATGAACACAAACACTGTTCAAAATGTCATTCACCAAACTTCTCTTGTGTGTCTTTTGGCTCCCTATTCATACAGCACTGGTTTTCACAATGTCATTACAATCCCTTTGTTTTGCACAATCTATTTAGGTTGTTCCTATGTTTTCTTTATATTTCTAATGTCTCTCTCTAGTTCTCACTTAATGGTGCTTTTGTGTACCTCTGTCTCTATGGATATTTCAGAAAAAATTCATTGCAGCATGGAGCCGTGAATGTTAATGAATCAATTTTGATTTTGTTTGCCATTTGGAAAGTTCATTAAGATATCTGTCTGTTCAAATCTTTTTTCAAGTCCCTTTTTTTAAGATTATATAGACTGTGTCTGATTGACACAGCGGTTACAGCCCTGGTCCCTCGCGGTACCAAGTTCAATTTGTGGTGTTGACACGACTGGTCACCATGGAAGCCCGTAACTTCCTATGTTTTTTCTCTATGTTTCCGAGCCTTAACATAGAAATACCTTGTCAATACGGCCACTACCTTGAGAATAGAACAGCCAGAGTACAGCTACAAGGACAGACTAGTAGGAAAATTATACTGGAGCATGGGGTTCCTCAAGGGGCAGTCCTGTCACCGACACTGTTCCTTGCATACATAAATGACATAACATAAAATATCCCAAGAAGAACACCCAATGCCTCCTTTGCAGCTGACTTGGCTTTTTGGATCTCTGAAGAGTATATCACTACCGCATCTGAATGTTTGCACTAACATCACCAGAGGAGTGGGCCAAAACATGGCTAATGAAGATAAATGATAGAAAAACAACATAGTGTTTTCCCCCTCACAGAGCTCCAAACTAGTGCTAAATGGTGAAAATCTAAATCTGGATGAAAATTCAAACTACATTGGCATTATTTTTGATCGCCGTCTGACTTGGAAAAACCACATTGAACGAAACCAAATGAGGGCAAGGCGAAGAATGGCAGTCAAAAAAAAAACTTGCTGGAACAGCTTGGGGAGCAGATGAGAGTGTGTTAAAGACACTATACACAGGGCGACTGAGACCAGTCCTAGAATATGGTATTGCAGCATGGGCAACAGCAGCTAAGTCAAACTTCGATAAAAATCAGCAGACTACAAAACTAACAATGTAAATCATAACAGGAGGCATGAAGTCAACACCTATAAAAGAACTTGAAAAGATTACATGCTTCTATCCAGTGGAGTATAGAAGAGATAGCAGTGCCCAACAACAAGATGAAAAAATTTAAGAGACTAACAGACCATCCAATGTACCATAGAATCTTAGATGGGAAAGACTCAAGTGAAGAAATTTTGTAGAATTAACCACAAAAGAAGAGAGCAGTTTCTATAAATGCAGTATCAACAACTAAACCCATTTACGCTGCACACAAGCTCCCAGTTTGGAAACAACATCATTTACCTGAAATTATAGAAAAAAATTCCTGACATTGAGAGACAGAAGAGCCAGAATGCAACAGATGGACTTTAAAAAAACACCCTGCAGTTCTTGCTAAGATACGAGTTCACATTTTGTAGGCACATTTCTCTCAATGCAGCCTGGTTATCAATTGCTGCATTTTTATCTTATGATATTTATCTTTTGCATGGAAATGTCATACTGTGTTATTATTGAGGTGGATGTACTAGAGGGTGCATCCATCATGTATACAACCAGCGAGCTACAGGAACAGTTAGCATTCACACTCTTCAACATATACTGAGGGAGATTGAGCACCTATGGGTTTGCATGGAGTACAATGATGTTGATGCTGTTCAACAATAACTCAGTTGTTATTGCCTCCTATACAGTATTCTCATTTTGCCCTACATCTAATTCTGACAGAATAAAAGGCATGTCCAGAGCACCCATCTTTTTTTTCTTCAGAATTTGCTGAAGCAAAAAAATATTCACATAATCCACCAGGTACACCATAAAATACAACCAAGGAGGACTGAGGATGGGGCTGGGTGCCCCGTTCAGTAGAAAACTTAACTAGCTACAACAAACAACATTTGTGTGTGTAAGAAATCAAATTTTATCACTGCTACACCTCAACACAGATTTTCTGCAACATATCCAGTTTAACTACCACGAATGAATATGCATAATTTGCAGAAAATGACTTTGCCAGCACAGATAAACCAATTCTCTGACTTCTCTGACAGCTAATTCAGTTTTATTACTTTCACACATCAAAAAAGATTCACTTCCAAAACAAATATAAAAAAAAAAAAAATGTATACACATAACACTAAAATATGAACACTATTTCGAAAATCCTGTTATACTACTATCACACTGAAACAAATTCTCTGTAAGAAATAATGTTCTTTACCAAAAGCAATGCTTAATCACTCCAGGCATGACACTCCCTCAACCGGATAAACCACTGTTCAAATAATTTCACCATAACAAAACCGGTTGAGACTCTTACATGTAGCACTCTCTCATGGCAAGGAACCACAGGCCACACAAAAGTATACAGGGACTTGAACAGATGTCAGTGCTTTCTGAAACCTTTCAAAATGGGATATATGTTTTCAAATGCTTCATAAATTTCAGACCGCACTTTGGCTCCTGCAAGATAAAAAAAAAAAAGTTTTATATCAATTTTTTTCAATTTTGGAAAATTATGTTCATGTATACATAAAATAATTATACTAATTTTCAGCGATATGAAAAAATCTTCTAACATAGCACTAACACTGTGTTGTGAATCAGTTTTGTTTTTGTTTCATTACAGTGTCACATGGAAAGTTCATTCAGGTTTTTATCTGTTCACCTCGTTTTTCTACTTCCTTTTTTCTTTTAAACACTTTTTCAAAGACAGTATATATACTGCAAGAACACGCTTGCAACATCATTATCTCTGTATTGGGAAATACTGACAAGCTAATGATTCTGTAGAAGTACATCACAATCTTTGCACAGAAAACTGTACACCAGCTTTGCACACAAAACTACAAACAACACTATACACAAGCACTGCACAAAACTATACACAACACCATACACAAAACTATACGCAAATACTACACACAAAACCATACACAAACACGCACACAAAACTATACACAATTACTGCACACAAAACTGTACACAATCACTGCATACAAAACATTACACAGCACTATACACAAAACTGTACACAAGCACTACACACAAAACTGTACACAAGCAATGCACACAAAACTATACCTGTTAACACAACTTTCCCAGAGACAAAGATAAGCAAGACAATCCTCGGCTTCACCATGCGGTATATAAGTCCAGGAAACAATTCTGGCTCATAGCTGAAACAAACACAAAACAGCAAAGTGAGGCAATACATTTATATGACAGAATGCAGTAAATGAATACATACTTTATGAACAGTATATAGTGCGGAAAACTGGCAGATGGCAAAAGAACAGCCGCAGCTGTCAATCACACCAAGTGGCAATGCTAACTAAGGTGCCACCTCAGAAACGAAACTCATATTCGAGTAAAAAAAAATTTTTATGAAACTGGTCAATGTTGCCCCACGCACACTGCTATCCTTCAGATATATACTTGCTTCTTCATTAAATGTTTTTATCAAAATTTCTTAAGTGATACACGTTTAAACTCCTATTAAGTCACACCTTGTTGACCAGCCCCCTTCATTTTATCTATCAGCAATACTACTACTTCTTTCACTAGATTCAATTTCATCAGTGTCACCGTAACAGTCTAAATCGGGCCCTTATTCAATATCCACATCTGATTCAGCTGCACAGTTAGCATCCTGATCAAATAACAAGTCACTTCTCAGATCCCAAAGCAAATATTTGACTGCCAAGAAAACCTTGGTGTTAAAAATAAAATTACGACAAATCATAATTTTGATCGCCTCTAATAAAAAAAATTGAAAACTGAAGCATTTTAATGTAAAAGAAATCTATAACTCAGGTCTTGCTAATTACAGAGATCTTGTTGATACTTAGCAATGGCCGACAATAGTAATCAGACTTTCCGGGCAAATGAACAAATCTTTTTTTTTTTTACATACGCCCACTATTACTCGAGGTCGAAATCTCAGGTTAGTATGTCTAGCCTGAGACTGATTTTACGTGAGTATCCTATTTTCCCTGTACGCTGACAAGTGTCCTCTCGCCATTCAGGCAGATACTCGCCATCTTCGGAGAGTACCCATTAGAGCAGGGTCGGCTCAGGAGCCGTTCAGGTTATTTCAGTCCCTGGTCAACGACACTTCTTCAAATGTGCTCGCATTAATCCAGTCCAAATCCAGGTCAATGACACTGCTTCAAATGTCCTCGCCCGGGCTTGAACGTGGATCAACCGATCGCCAGAGCAGCGCGGCTCCCTAAATGAACAAATGAATTTTATTTTCAAAGGGTTTAGAATTGTCTGTCTGAGTAAAGAGACAAGACACCAGTTTTGAGGAAAGTCTGAGAAGATAGATTAAGATGAGAGTTAAAGTGACTGTGGAGGATGAGACTTATAGCTTCAAGGGTGAGAACCTAGATTGACTCTCCCTCGCCACTTGTGACTTGTTTTATTAGCTACTGTCTCACCACCTCTCGCTCAGCTGAGATAAGGTATGCACTAATTACTAGCCACAGACACAACTGTACAGTTAAAGAATACAGGTACAGTATAGTGAAAGACAAACTGATCCAGAGCACATTTTATAGTTTATTAAACAAAAAAATCTTTACCACAGAGAAAAACAACAATAACGTGCAAGGTCGCACAACCTGGAAAAAAGAACAAATCAATAAATGACACAATTATCAAAAATTACCACGCACTCTTCCACGACTACACGAAAACAACTAAGGTTAAAGAAATATACCGGGCGGGGGTCTCTAAGTAAGAGCCACCACCACTTGAACACTACTATTACTAACTAACTACACTGTGGAGTCCCACACACCACAAGAATACTCTCCACTAGTTTTCACTCTGTCCCGTTTAACCAGTCAGAGGAAGACTTACTAACTAATCTGACTAAAATGTCTCAAAGGCGCTCCTACACAACTAACTTATACACCACTAAATCCTACTCCACTGAATTCTGCAGAACTAACTCAGAGGCTCTCCTCTAAGTATTATCTATCTAACTCTACTCTCTCCCCTCTACTTCAGTTCAGTGCCTTCCTGACGCTATCGTCTTCGTCTGAGGCTCAGCTGCGTTACCCTTCGTCAGGTACCTCCTCCCGTTAGCATTTAGAAAGGTATGATTTCCCTCTCTCCTCTCCAGAATAACTGATGAAGGGGCCCTTGGTGAATATATATTTTTGCTTCTGGCTGTAGATCTAGCAATGATGATGGCAACTCAATTCTTCACACACAAACGACGATTTAAACCGCTTCGGGTTATGGCCTACTGCTTTATTGTGGCAGTATGTAAACAATACCAGGCAACGTAGCCTGTTCTGTATTGGGCCGTACAAGCTAAGAGCTCCAATTTCTAGGCAATTCCACGCTGAGGTATATGTTTCCTCACGTCAGGAGAATTCCCAATGCTTCTACGTCTTGCAGACGTAACTAGGGGCGCCCGTTACTTTGCGCGTACCCCAGTTTTTTTCTCAATTACACCGATGTCTCTTGCCTCCCTCTCCGAGAAGGCAAAGTCCGTTGCAGGCTTAGGGACCTACAACGCCGTGAATCGCTGTAAAACAAAATAACAACTTATATACACCAATCCACAAAATACATAATTCAAACACATTAATAACCAAAGATTTACATACACCCCGCTTTCCCATACCATAATAAAACTGCACTCAATACAAGCCCTCATGCTCTACCCTATTTCTGCCCTCGGGTCAGACTTAACAGCTCACCCCTTCCCCTCTCTTTTTCACTGACAACAGGTTGTCTATTACGCTTAACACAGACGCGGGCTGACCTGATTGCTTCTGAGGCCAGCTCGTGACCGAGTCAGTTACCCGTCACAACACCGCTTCGCTGTATCCCGATAAAATAACTTTTACTTAAATAATTTCCCAGCACTATTCTTATATTAAAAGGCAGCCCATTGAGGGTTATCAAAATAGCACAAATATCTACACACAACTGCATACCCCATATCATAATACTAAACTCCCTTCACCACTCTTTTTTTCACCGACAACAAACTTAAATACCCATGGCCACTTTAGTTAAACCAAACTCCCGAGTTCATATACTATTATCTTCAAAGTTATCATAACATAGTCTGGTACTCTTAATATATTACACCATACTACACCAGCCGTAGGTCCTAAATTCATATAGAGATATATTAATTAATAATACCACCAAACTTTTTTTCACAGAACTACACTGGCTATACTTCGTATGATTACCACTGAAACTTACAATACACTGGCAGAAGTCAGGTAATTGATGGCAAACTACCGACTAAAATAAAATTAAATCCCAGCAGAAAGCTTACTCTGACTTGTTAAAATCCTTTAGCTAAAATTCCTACACCACTAATTTATTAAGACTTCGTACATACCCAGACTTTATCAGAATATCCACTAACCAGGCAGACTGAATTTATGTCTGGCACTATTCACGGCAATAATAATCCAGGACTTGGGAGCGCCGACTAATAATTTGGCCCTGTATATATAGTGCCAATATTCTGATGCAAGACAGACGCGGTGAGTCATAGCTTCTAGAATTACCTCCCAAAAACCGCTTCTACCCTACTTTGACGTAATCTAATGACTGCTACATAAATTAAAAATCGAAACCAATCGTCAGAGCTTCCCGTTAAGCATCATAACATTATCTTAACATCTGACTAATCGTTAACCAAGCGACGATGAGTTATTCCCCCTGCTGGAACGGGGGGAATCAAAGAACGTAAATTCCCCACGAAGCCTGCTGCCCCGCTGAAAAATGTACTCAGTGTGACGTAAACTTATCTGACCGTCTATCAACAAGAATGACTCACTAGCCCACGCTCTCACTCAGGTAGGGGTTTACACCTACCCCTAAAAAGAGACGGGCTGGTGGGGTTGATCCTACAATTATCAGAACCCTGACAAGAAATGAAAACAACAACCCAACCTAAAAAGTGAGACCTTCACGAAGACAGCTCCTCTACCACAGTATTTGCTAAGGGACTAGCTTTCCCTTTACCGACATGTAACGTGCCCAAAGTAGTTCCCTGGAGTCTTCACGAAGACAGAAATAACGGGATTACTGAAGCCTCAGGCATGTCACAATAGGCAAGTAAAATGATGTAGCTCATGGGACTGACAACCTAATCGTGCAAAACTAACTGCACCAGAGTTCACAACTACAACAAAACACGAATGCTTTGATGCAGGCTTCCTGTAAACGGATCAGCTGCAGCAGTGGTGGCTCAATGCTCCACAAGGAGTGAAAATAGAAATGATGATGATGAATGAAGATGTTATGCTCTGTTCTTTTATTACTTGCAACTAAATGTTGTATTCTTTACTACTGTGCAGTTGCTTATATGATGATAAGAAGTTACACAACAACAAACAAACAAAAACATGAAGAATGTATTCAACTATGCAGCTGGTAATAAATACTACAAAAATATCATACTTCAATTCTTTTATTACCAAGACTTTTAATGGCTGATTATTAATTTTTTTTTATAACCATGCTACTGTATGAACACTTTCACAAGAAATTTAACGGCTGAATATTCTATACCGTGCACCGATATAAACATTGTCACAAGAATTTCAATAGTGGATTACTCTTTTACCGTGCAACTACACAGGAGTCAAGTCAGAGAGAAAATTCTGGTCCTCAATTCCAAAACGTAAAAAATGGACTAAAAAGTAAATTTTTGGAACAAAAACAATGGGTTAGCCGCAAAAAAGATTAATACATAACACAGAAGTGGGCCGGAATAAATGGGAATTGTAAGCTAGAAACAGACTATTACAAATAAAGAACAGTTAAAATGGAATTATTAGGGGATTAGACAGCTTAAAAATGAAGAAAATACTATCAAATTCAAAATTTATGAGAATTAAGTACTACACAATCAAGTACTACACAGTTATGGTCTTTTGTTTCAATCACTACCCATCAGCTCCCCTAGGAGCATAGGCCTTCAAAAATTCATTCAGAATCATCCTGTCCTGTGCCATCCTCCATGTTTTCTTTATTCTTTTCATTTCTATCTCCAGTTCTCTTCAGTCTCACACTTCTCTTACCATGTTCTTGATTTATTTTTGGAATTAATGGCATCCAGTCGTAGTGCAAGTGTGCCTAAGCGCAAGAAGGCTGTGATAAGCCTCAGTGATAAAAGTATGTGGTGTTACATAAACTTCTTTCTGGGATGTCTGTATGAAATTTTCTTTATTTCTTAAATGTTCTGTGGAAATGTTTTCAATGTTTGTTTTCCAGGGATTTTGTAATAATGTGTGGGTGATTGTGTGTAGATGTGTGAATTAGTAGTGACAGTGTGAGTGAGTGAGTATTGGTACACCAAAAGAGTGTACATACTGTACTATTTATTTCAAAGAAAACAGTGTATAAAATGCATAGTATAATAAATAAGCTGTTTTTTACAAGAAGGGTACACGAAATGATGAGTTCATGGTGATCGGCAGCAAAAGTGTATGGTGAACAGGGTCCCAAAGGAACCTTAACCCCCTCTTTCACATAGGATAAATGGTTCCGTATTCGCGGATTTCCGTATTTACAAGGTTTTCATGGAACCTAACCCCCCTGAATTGCGAGGATTGACTGTACTTGAAATGGACAAGAAATTAAACAACTGAATCAATCAGCAATGCTAAAAACTGAATTGATATGTTAAATATTCTACTGCAGCGGATCCTAACATATGTATCATGAGGTACCATGTAACCTGTACTAGCACTAAAATCATATGATGGAAGGTTTAATGTACGAGGACCAATATGCAAAAGAACAATTATCCAAAAATTAAATTAAACCTGTAAATTTTGTCTCGTTAAGTATGTAGTGGTTTTGATGGTATTGTATGATGGTGATATTACTAAGTGTGATGTATGAGGTCAGCTGTGAAGGCTCCTGAGATAAAATGTAGCTGTGAATTTTCAGAAGGCCTTTCTTGCTACCACTACGACCTCACACCTATCTTTTTTTTTTTTTTTTCTAATGAATGTGGCTACGTTAAAATCTAGGGTACTGAATGTAATGTGTTGTATTGACATATACAAACACACACCCACAGATATTAAATAATATAATATTATCAATAAAATTTAGAACACAATGAACTAAATTCAGCTGGTGAAATTTTAGAAAGTAAATCTTTTTTAAATTTATTTGTTCTGAACCAAGGTTTTATTTTGGCCAGAACATATGAAAGATTTTGAAATTTATGAGTGAATGGCATGAATAAATGGCATGATAAATAAAAGGTGTGTACGTATACAATTTTCACGATTTGTTAATATTTCTACAGTTCATAATTTTATTTTCCCTGGGAGAACGATGAATAGATGTGCTGTTGGGGTGGCTTCATACCTCCCTGTCTATGCCTACCAAACATTGTCCATTAATGATGGAGGGAAATGGGATGTTTTAGTAGTAATTCACTTTGGGTGCTATGTCTATGAAGTTGGTGTAAATCCAGCAGACCAGCCTGCTTACGTAACTTTGAAAGAGTAGTTCTGGTGCTGGAATCTGGTGGCCCCACCTCTCCGTGCTTGGGGGCAATATATCGGGTGACCCCACCTCTCCGTGCTTGGGGGCAATACAAGGCTGTTCTGCCGAGATGCGACACTGCACGGGTCCTCACTGTCAATTATTTACCCAGCATTTGACACCACCTTTTGGTGTCAACATAAAAAAACTCACAGCTCTGAAATAAAGTATTGGTTTAGGTTCAGAACCTTACCTAAGGAGCCACTTCTACACGTAACAATTTACAATAACACCACTTAGACAGGGTCAGATCTCTCTGACCATACAACACATCTTACCAAGTTGGTTTCACATAGGATAAGTTCTCCCAGACTACATATTCCGAAATATGTTTATTAGCTTCCTGCCATAGAATAGGATAGGTGATATGTTCCACTGATCTCAACACTTGATCTGTCCTTCCTAACCCTGGCTGGAGTTTATATATATTGTTTGTCCCTAGACCCTGAACTAGGGCGGGGGGTCTAGAGCAAATCCTTACTTGTTGTAAGGCTAGATTTCGATATGGCAGTATCAAATCACTCGAAACATTAAACAATATTTAAAATATACAAAGAAATAATTTCAATCTTACCAGATTATGAATAAAGAACACAGAAATGCTAGCAAAACTTAGCTGAGCTGCTGGCTATAGTATGGCGTCCCTGAACTTATTTCAATTTACTTCATTGGAAATCACCACACTTAAAATTTACTGTGTCTATCACTGGACAACTATTGAGGAATGGCAAAAAAGCGCGTCTGAGCGCTGATAATATGATTGTCTGTGGCCAATCAATGCCTTGTTTTTTTTTCAAATTCAAATTTCCTACACTAAAGTCATTTCAGTCATGCTTCAGTCAAGTATGGATTTTTTATCTGTTAGTCCGTCCGTCTCTACTTGCGTTTTCACAAAAACGTACTTGGTTTTTGAACCAACCTATCCGTCCCCTCTACAAATTTTGTCTTTAAAGTTATTTTTAGCCACAGCTCCCACCAATGTCCCTCTCTTTCATTCTAACTAGATTTGAACACTTGAGTCTCAAGGTCGCGGTTTTTGTGCAAATTAGTGACATGTTTGATTCAATGCAGTCTTTCGCTGATGTGAACAACACAGTCTTTTGTCAATGTCTTCATTATTATCTATCCGTCTGTATAAATAAAAGCATATTATTTCACTGCTCAAAATGGGCCATCCGGCCAGCTAATTTTTATATTCCTAACATCATTATTAAGAAAAAGTTACTTTTCAAGGTTAGTTGTTTTTTTTTTCGAAATATTTTCTAGAATCTTCTGTGAAACGTGTGCCGCTGCATTCAAATAAAGGACAAAATATTGCAAAAACGTCCAAAAAATGACTGTTGCGTATAATAACTATGGTCCCTTTTGTCGATTTCGTTACCTTGTGTCAACTTGGGGACGTGACTTTTCCTCCGTTCCCCCCCCCCCCCACCCCCAATTGCATCTTTTTAGCCTTGCTAGTTTCACGCAATTTTTCAGTCATATTTTTTCCTTTTTGATCCGCCGTTCTCATCCCGTTCAAATGGTAACCGTTCTAGCAATTTAATTTCCATGGCGGGTGATGACCCGCGGCGTGGGCGATCATGCCTTCTAGTAACTTACGCATTCTTTTTATCCCTACATTTTATCCTTTGGAGATATTTTTACGTTGTATCACTGTTAATTTTATGACACATCTCCCCACTTGAAAACATGCCTACGGCAAGTTCTAAAACCAGTGATACACATAGATAAAATCTCTCCTCACGCCTGCCATTACTCTAATTTTGATCACAGGGGTGCCGACTGAGGAAATCTGCATAACTACACGAATGATCGCACGTCCTTTTTTGTTTGTGGTCTAGGTGCTCTCTGCAGTTTTTCCAAGTTCTTGGGGTCAGGGGTCATGTTACCCTGATATACAGTGTGCCCCAAGAATTCCAACTCTTTGCATCCAATACAACATTTTGTTGGCCTAGCAGTTAAGTTCGCCTCCCGAAGCCTATTAAACAACATTTTTAGAGCGTCAATGTGTTCTTCAAATGTCTCTGTGGCGACGAGAATATCATCCATGAAATTCGTGATACATGGGTTATTCAGGGGATCCAACAATTTGCGCATCATCCTTGAAAACACACTCGGAGCATTTTTCAGTCCGAATGGTAGCATGTTGAATTCATAATGTCCTTCTGATGTGCTAAATGCTAAATAAGGTCTCACTTCAGGCTTCACTGGAATCTGGTAATAGCCTTTACTAAGATCCACCTTTGAAAAGTATTTTGCCTTGTTTAATCTGGCAAATAACTGTTTTGTGTCTGGTAATGGATCCACTTGTCCTTCTGTGACAGCATTCAGTTTCCTATAATCTATGCACAGTCGGTGTTCCCCAGACGGTTTTCTCAACAAGACGACACTGGAACTAAAGGGTGATTCACTGTGTGAAATGATCCCCTCCTTCAATAAATAATCTATTTCTTCCTTCAATGCCTTCTCCTTCGCGAACGGAATAGAATAGGCTCTCATACAGATTGGGTTTGAGTCTACCAGTTTCATGTCATACTGTAGCAAATTTGTATGGCCTGGTTTATCTGTTAATACATCTGTATGTTCCTCCAGAACCTGTTGAACTCTCTCCCTCTGATTTTTAGTCAGGTGCTTACTGACTTTTACCTGTGCTGCTGTTTCACAAGGATGTAATGGGTATTCATGTGAGGTGAGTGGTTCCTTTTGCATCTGAGTTGCAATAGCCAAGGTCAATAAGGGGGTGCTTTCCTGGAGTGGTCTGTCCAGATACTTCTTTAATAAGTTTACATGATAAACTTTCTCCTTCCCCTTTTTGTCAATTTTATAGTTTGTTCTAGACACCTTCTCTAGAACCGTATATGGACCTTGCCAACCAATTTGTAATTTATTCTGGCTGCCGGGTAGTAGAAGAAGCACCTTCTCTCCCACAGCTAGTTCTCGGTCCTTTGCCTTCCTATTAAAATATGCTGCATGTTTCTTCCTGGCTTGTTTCAAATTATCATTTGCCAGTTTCCATCCAGCTTTCAGACGAGTGGTCAGTTCGTTCACGTATTGATAAGATGAGGTAACAGGTTCTTCCGCCTTCTCATCCGTCCAGGTCCTTAATAAAGCTTCTAAAGGACCTTTTATTGGCCTCCCAAATAGCAGAGTTGCGGGAGCCATCCCGGTTGAACTATGTGGTACCTCCCGATACGCAAACAATGCGGCGGGCAGGAATTGATCCCACAGATCCGGTTTTTCGTGTGCCAGCTTTCTCAGGATAGAAATGAGAGTCCCGTTGAACCTCTCTACCTGGCCGTTCCCTTGTGGATGGTACGGACTACAATGAAAGTGTCTGGCTTGAAATAGTTTAAAAACTTCTTCCGTTAGTTTCCCCTTGAACTGTGATCCATTATCCGTCAAGATTTGATGCGGGAATCCTAATCGGGTGAATATTGTAAGTAGTGCCTCTGCTACGTGTTTTGAATCAATGGATGGCAGGGCTACCGCCTCTCCCCACATAGAGCAAGTGTCCACCAGAGTAAGGATGTAACTGTTCCTCCTCTTGGTCCGAGTGAGAGGTCCCACAATATCCACTGCAACCCTCTCGAAAGGTGTTCCCACTATGGGCATTTCCCCTAGAGTTGCAGGAGCAGTCCAGTGCTTTGGAGCTACCCTTTGACATTCTGGGCAGGATTTGACATAGCTTTTTATATCCTCCGTTATCCCTGGCCAGAAGTAATGACAAGCTATACGCTGTCCTGTGGCGCTGATCCCCATGTGACCACTGAAGGGAATCACATGCCCGAGTTCCATCACTTTATCTCTATATGAGGTGGGAAGAACCAGCTGGTTGTGACCATTTGTTCCAGTTCCGGCCTTCCTGTATAATAGTTTGTTCTTCATGAAATATTCCCCCTTGCTCGGAGGTGTGTGGCATTTGGGCAATTTTTTAAAACATGGCTTGAGTGTCCTATCCTCAGCCTGCGCCTTTCTCATCTCCTCTGGATGAGCATTTATAGGTTCACCTTCTTCCTCCTTCTTCTGTGACCTGGTCTGCACTGTCGCCATGATCACAGGTTTCTCGGGATTCCCCAAGAAGACGTATCTACACCCCAATATCAGAGGGTAGATTGGTTCATCTATCACTGCTGCTCTGATTTCTCCTTCCACATAGCGAGTTTTCACCGTTATCCTTGCGATGGGAAGTGTCATGAGTGGTATGTCCTTAGTCGCCCCTTGTATTTCCACTGTTTCTGTGGTATACTGACTTGGGTCCACTAGGCTAGACTTCACAACTGAATCATAATCCAAACCTGTATCATAAAGGCACCTTATGGTGACCCCATTACAAATAACATCCTCACAAACTGGGGGGTGATAAGGTTCCTGTTGTCCATTAGGATTAACCTTTAATCTGTGAGTCCCCGACTTCATTGCAGCAATGTTTGAAGGTTTCCTTCTACAAAATTCGGTGTTATGGTTATCTTTCTTGCACCATTTACACCATCTTTTTCCTTGGTTAAACGGTTTCCTTTCATTATTTTTTTTGGTCATTGAACTGTGAGTTTCTGTCGCGATAGTCATTTCTTGGCCGCTCAAAGTTTGTCCTACCTCTATTACCCTGTTCTCTATTGTCAAATTTATTAAATGGCTGTGGAGCTTTAAAATTATCTATGTGCTTCTTTTTAGCACCACTTACCTCTGCCTGGGCTGCCTGATACCTCTCAGCGACATTTAAAACCTCTCCCAATTTCTCTGCACCTTGTTCCATGAGAAATTTTCTCATGTCTGGAGCCATGGACTCTCTCAATTGCTCAATCATGATCATTTCTTTAAGATCTTGGGTCTTCCCCAGAGCAGTCCATTTCTCCAAATAGGTTTCCAGTCTAGCAGAGAATTGGTGGTATGTCTCCCCAGACAACAGTTTGGCATTTCTAAATTTCTTACGATAAAATTCACCATTCTTCTCGTACCTTAATAACAGAGCCTGCTTTAACATGTCATAATTGTCTTGGTCTTCCCTGTTCATTTTAGCAAAGACTTCATAAGAAGTACCTCTCAGTCCTTGTGATAACTTTAAACTCCACCTCTCTCTCTCTAACCCATATGTAGTAGCTAATAACTCAAAACGTCCTAGGTACCCCTCTATGTCATCGTCTTTCTCAACAAAATGGTCTAAATGAAACCCCATAGCTGAGTTTGAGGCTCCCAGACTAGGCGTAGCATCTGAGGCAAAAGGGCTGGCACCATTTTCAGGAGCCTGGCCTTGTAATTCCAGCTCCCTTAGTCGTAATTCATGCTCCCTTTGCAACCTTTTATCTTCTGCCTCCCTTTCGGCCTTTCTATCTGCTGCCTCCCTTTCGGCAGTCAATCTTTTTTCTTCTGCCTCCCTTTGCTGTCGTTTGTCTTCTGCCTCAATCTGCAGCCTCTTAATTTCTCTATCAGCCTCTAACCTCTTCTCTTCAGCCAACCTTTCAGACTCTAATTTTCTTTCAGCCTCTTTTTCTAATCTTCTTTCTTCCCGTTCAATATACTTATCACATTCAGCCGTCACGTATTGAATTAAAATCTGACCATCCATTCCCATCTCCTTTGCCGTCAGCACAGCAGCTGATCTAAATTTTGCCAGCTCCGCCATACTTTTTAAACAAATCTAGCAATAAGCAAAGTAAAATTTCCAACCACTAAAGTACTTATAATTACTCTAGACTAAAATAATTCTAATTAATTAATTAACTAACACTGGCTGTGAAGATTCACCAACTTCTAATTGCCCTTTTAATTTAAAGGGACACTTTTAATTTTAAGGGAATTTTACAATTTTGTTCCCCTAATTTTATTTCTCCCACCAGGAGATCCTTATATTACTGTTTATGCTAATTATCCCTGGACAAGACCCCAATATATGTAGTGGTTTTGATGGTATTGTATGATGGTGATATTACTAAGTGTGATGTATGAGGTCAGCTGTGAAGGCTCCTGAGATAAAATGTAGCTGTGAATTTTCAGAAGGCCTTTCTTGCTACCACTATGACCTCACACCTATCTTTTTTTTTTTTCTTTCTAATGAATGTGGCTACGTTAAAATCTAGGGTACTGAATGTAATGTGTTGTATTGACATATACAAACACACACCCACAGATATTAAATAATATAATATTATCAATAAAATTTAGAACACAATGAACTAAATTCAGCTGGTGAAATTTTAGAAAGTAAATCTTTTTTAAAATTTATTTGTTCTGAACCAAGGTTTTATTTTGGCCAGAACATATGAAAGATTTTGAAATTTATGAGTGAATGGCATGAATAAATGGCATGATAAATAAAAGGTGTGTACGTATACAATTTTCACGATTTGTTAATATTTCTACAGTTCATAATTTTATTTTCCCTGGGAGAACGATGAATAGATGTGCTGTTGGGGTGGCTTCATCCCTCCCTGTCTATGCCTACCAAACATTGTCCATTAATGATGGAGGGAAATGGGATGTTTTAGTAGTAATTCACTTTGGGTGCTATGTCTATGAAGTTGGTGTAAATCCAGCAGACCAGCCTGCTTACGTAACTTTGAAAGAGTAGTTCTGGTGCTGGAATCTGGTGACCCCACCTCTCCGTGCTTGGGGGCAATATATCGGGTGGCCCCACCTCTCCGTGCTTGGGGGCAATACAAGGCTGTTCTGCCGAGATGCGACACTGCACGGGTCCTCACTGTCAATTATTTACCCAGCATTTGACACCACCTTTTGGTGTCAACATAAAAAACTCACAGCTCTGAAATAAAGTATTGGTTTAGGTTCAGAACCTTACCTAAGGAGCCACTTCTACACGTAACAATTTACAATAACACCACTTAGACAGGGTCAGATCTCTCTGACCATACAACACATCTTACCAAGTTGGTTTCACATAGGATAAGTTCTCCCAGACTACATATTCCGAAATATGTTTATTAGCTTCCTGCCATAGAATAGGATAGGTGATATGTTCCACTGATCTCAACACTTGATCTGTCCTTCCTAACCCTGGCTGGAGTTTATATATATTGTTTGTCCCTAGACCCTGAACTAGGGCGGGGGGTCTAGAGCAAATCCTTACTTGTTGTAAGGCTAGATTTCGATATGGCAGTATCAAATCACTCGAAACATTAAACAATATTTAAAATATACAAAGAAATAATTTCAATCTTACCAGATTATGAATAAAGAACACAGAAATGCTAGCAAAACTCAGCTGAGCTGCTGGCTATAGTAAGGCGTCCCTGAACTTATTTCAATTTACTTCATTGGAAATCACCACACTTAAAATTTACTGTGTCTATCACTGGACAACTATTGAGGAATGGCAAAAAAGCGCGTCTGAGCGCTGATAATATGATTGTCTGTGGCCAATCAATGCCTTGTGTTTTTTCAAATTCAAATTTCCTACACTAAAGTCATTTCAGTCATGCTTCAGTCAAGTATGGATTTTTATCTGTTAGTCCGTCCGTCTCTACTTGCGTTTTCACAAAAACGTACTTGGTTTTTGAACCAACCTATCCGTCCCCTCTACAAATTTTATCTTTAAAGTTATTTTTAGCCACAGCTCCCACCAATGTCCCTCTCTTTCATTCTAACTAGGTTTGAACACTTGAGTCTCAAGGTCGCGGTTTTTGTGCAAATTAGTGACATGTTTGATTCAATGCAGTCTTTCGCTGATGTGAACAACACAGACTTTTGTCAATGTCTTCATTATTATCTATCCGTCTGTATAAATAAAAGCATATTATTTCACTGCTCAAAATGGGCCATCCGGCCAGCTAATTTTTATATTCCTAACATCATTATTAAGAAAAAGTTACTTTTCAAGGTTAGTTGTTTTTTTTCGAAATATTTTCTAGAATCTTCTGTGAAACGTGTGCCGCTGCATTCAAATAAAGGACAAAATATTGCAAAAACGTCCAAAAAATGACTGTTGCGTATAATAACTATGGTCCCTTTTGTCGATTTCGTTACCTTGTGTCATCTTGGGGAAGTGACTTTTCCTCCGTCCCCCCCGCCCCCCCCCCCCCCCTAATTGCATCTTTTTAGCCTTGCTAGTTTCACGCAATTTTTCAGTCATATTTTTTCCTTTTTGATCCGCCGTTCTCATCCCGTTCAAATGGTAACCGTTCTAGCAATTTAATTTCCATGGCGGGTGATGACCCGCGGCGTGGGCGATCATGCCTTCTAGTAACTTACGCATTCTTTTTATCCCTACATTTTATCCTTTGGAGATATTTTTACGTTGTATCACTGTTAATTTTATGACAAAAGTATTAAACTCAAAAATTGGTTTTACTTACAGGAAATCCAAGTTTCTGAACAATGCGTGCATATTTCCTTGCAGCCAGTTTTGCCAGCTCCTCACTGTAACATAAATTCAAACAATTAGCTCAGATGATCTTCACTGTGGCTACTTAATAATACAGCTATAAAAACCCCACACTCATATATAAATCGTGCTACGTTAAAAATGTTTTTTATTTTAAATTATGAATTTCTTAAATGTGACTTAAGAAAACCAGTGGTGGTTGTCAATATATTTACTTGCCAATGTGACAATCTATTGGCTTAAATACAAATGAAACCACCCAGAGGCGTACTAACGGGGGGGGGGGGGGCAGTCCGCCCAGGGTGACAGCCAGGAGGGGGGTGCCATTGAGAGAGTGGAAATGCCAATATAAATGATGAAACTAAATAAAATATTCCCGAAATAATTTCCTCAATGTCGACAAAATTACTGTCTGTTCTTTCCCCGATGAAGGCCTTGTGGCCACAGCGTTGGCTAGTTTATTTGTCTCTTGTCTTAATAAGATGAATCATTTTTTTTTTTTTTTCTTCCCGTATTCTGTCAGTCGACAAAACTGGGAAAAGTCATGTTTCGTTTATCATTGGCAATACTCATCGTCGCCAGCACAAAGGTTAGTTTGTTGTAAATAAATATTAGACAAACATAAAGGTATGTTTTCAGGCACTCGTAAGAAATAAAGAAGTAGAACACTAGACAACAGAAAAACAACAGACGTGAGTGGCTTACCCAGGATTCGAACCCCGGACCTTCCGTACGACAACACCGCCTAGCTATACAAGCGGATCACACTGTCCTCCCGGCCAGTTTGTTGTAACTCGTCAGACAGACATGCTATCACTTCTCATTCTGTCTCTCATAGTAACATTAATGGGTTTTCTTAAGCATCTCATCTGACAGGATGGGATTTTCCTCTTGTGTGATTTGGTTAGGGACCATGTGCGACACTGATAGTAACATCAATGAAAACCTACTTGGCACGAAGTCATTTTGTACAAAACTATTTCAGTTCAATGAGTAACTGGAACGCTTTCCAAAGGTATAAATTTTGCCCCTCTTGTACTGACATCATAATTTATTTAGGACGAAATACGTTGACGACAACAGGTTACAGTACTTCAACATGGATTCCACAGTAAACGTACATGTAGCATATATATAGGCATGGTACAGGCATCATAATAACTTCCTCACATAAGATCAGGGTTTGACCTTGCGTCAATGTCTTGACCGTTAGGACTATTCAACCATAAAGATCTTGGAATAAATATATTGATTCGGTCCTACAATTCTGGTCGGGTACTTTAGTAGCTTGGTACCCCTGACATGGCAGATCCATACATGCTTGCATATAATATAAACAACGAAGGTTATGTCCTAGTGCTCGGCTAACCTCTCTTCGTCGCCGTGACTCGTGCGACGGCAATCCACATATTATTACAATCCAATAAACCGTGAAGGATGAAGCCTTGAATCCTTTATAATATTAAAATGCTTTCAGTGAAAGTCCCCGTTGATCCATTATAACACCCCTTTGCAGAAAGGTGCTAGCTAGATGCCAACGAAGGATGGTGACACGAAAGTTCAAGTCAACAATTCACTTCTTACCAAAACTGGTTCGGACTTACGTGTAGTGTAAGCCGACAATGGCTTCTACCAAGAAGTCATTGTACCAGAAGAATACCTAACCCAACACACTGGGTATATATAGGAATATAGGCAACAGACTCAATGTCTGGCTTGAGATGCTGGCTTTCATTTTTTAACCTCTGACGTCATCTGCCTTGCTTGGACACAAGCGCGCACAAATTCACCTACACCAAATTGTGCATATTCGTGCGTGACAGAAGACATTTATCAAAAACAAACATCAACATAAGTTGGTGTGTACTCACTCAACCGAAGTAGAACCTGATGACTACCCGTGAGTGTTTAGAATACAATAAAGGAGGCATCACCGTCCTTATGCTATTAAGAAAGTGGTCATGGGTGTACTCAATGACTGGAAACCTTTACTTGATTCCAGAACACCTTGGACTCACTGTCAAAAATACGCCCTGCAGCGTCTTCGTTGACACACGACAAAGTAAAGAGCAAACTGTTTAGATTTTTCCTACAAGCATCTCTGGTCGCATGCGAATACGTAGTCTTGACTGCATTACATTTCAAAGGAATTATTGTGTTGTGTCTTTGGAAACTCACTGATCAAAGGTTCGTTTTAACTTATTTTCTCTAACAGTTTTTTCATTATTTTTCTCAGTTAGCCCCATAGCTAACTTCCTTAATTATTTCACCAGGTTGGGCATTAGCTATTTTATACGTTAGATAGTATTTGCGTTGTAATATCGCAGCATGGCAAGGTATTGAAATAACATCCTTATGGCCCAGGGCTGGTTTTAGTCATGAGCTAAATAAGCTACAATTTAGGGCCTCACAGTCTGTCTGTACCTCTTTTGCTAAGTTCAATTGTTACAGGGCCTTATTATCTGTTACTAAATAGGGCCTCTACAGCTTAGGGCAGGGGTTGACAACCCATAAGATTCTGGGAACTACTTTGGTAACACTGAGCTCTACTCTGGTAACGCTGTGACCTCTGAAGATCTACATATATATGTGTGTATGGATGTAATTTTAAACCGGAATGAGGGGGGGGGGGGGGGGGGGGGGGGGGGGGGGGGGGGGGGGGGGGGGGGGGGGGGGGGGGGGGGGGGGGGGGGTGGGGGGGTGGGGGTGGGGGGGGGGTGGGGGGGGGGGGGGGGGGGGGGGGGGGGGGGGGGGGGAGAGAGAAACGAGGAAGCTTACAAAGAAAATCTCTCGTTCCTATCTCAAGAAGTTCACAAATCTACTGTGTTTTAGTTACCAGGTCGTGAGTTTTCATTGGGAATACAGAAAAACTACCTTTGGTCCCAGGAAAACCACGACTTTAAATGCCGGTTGCAGAGGTCTAGTCCGAAATTTCCCTAATTTAAACAGTCTTTTCCTTTCCCCGCAGGAGCTGAAAGATCTACCAAATAATTGCCAAAGATCTACCGGTAGATCGGAATTGGCCAGTTCCTGACCCCTGGCTTAGGGCCTCATCATGTCTAGATCCGGCCTGTCTGACGCTGCCACTTATTAAGCTTAATCATAAGTATAATAATATCATTGCCGACAGCCACAAACATTACAGGTACAGTGTAGCCACATTGCAACCTGTTACGGCACTGAATTTCAAATAAAAAACCAACAGATGTTATATAAGAAAGATGGACCAGATATAAATCTGTGACGTTGTCAAGGATATGACAATGCTGCAGCTATGGCTGGGGTTCACAGAGGAGTTCAGTCGAAGATAGAGATTAACCCCAAGGCGCTGTTTGTGCCTTGCGTAAAACATTCACCGAACCTTTGCGGTGTGCACTCATTTGGCAGCACATCTTCATGTGTGACCTTTCTTGGAACCTTAGAGAGAGTTTACTCCTTTTCAGTCTCACCTCATCGATGGGAAATGCTGATGAAGAATGTAGGCACGTCAGTCAAAAGGCTTTCCCAGACAAGATGGAGCGCTCACTATAATGCCATAAGTCCAGTAAAGGCAAATTTTGAAAAGCTGGCCTCCACCCTTGAAGAACTGCAATCCTAAGGAAAATTTGGACAAGAGGATCTGTTCAGATTTTGCTGTCTGCTGTGTGTAATTTTTCTTTTTTGTGCTACCTTTCTTTCTGGTCTGAAAGAAATTAATCTCACGCAAAAGTACTTACAAACTGCTGGCATCAACCTGGAAAAGTGCATTGTGAAGTTTCAAGCTCTAAAACTGTTCATTGAAAATCAGCGCAACGAAACTGTGGACAGAGATATTCATTATGCAACCATAAAGTGCGAGGAACTGGACATTTCTATGGAGAGAAGAAGATGAATAAAACTCAGAAAAAAGATGCCAGGAGAGAGATGGCAAGGGATGCTGGTTTAAGTTTGCCGGAGGAAATGAAAAGGGCAATGTTTGAATGTCTTGAACATTTTAATCAAGAACTGGAGATTCGTTCTAAGGGAATGGATCGAATCCTATCAATCTTCACGGTCATTCAGCCAGACAGTTTGATTGTTGCAACGGAAGAAGAAATTAGAAAGTACGTTTCAAATTTGACTTTTTGATGAATTGTTCAACGTTTGTTTGGAAATTGGACTTCGAAGGCATTTGGAAGCTGCCAAAATCAGTGCTGAAGAGGCTAAGAAATGTACAGCATTGCAGTTTCTGGAGTTTATTATGAAATGGGATTTTTGTGAATCTCTACCAAGCTTGTTACTGTGTTTGAGATTCTTTTTAACTGTCTGTGTGTCTGTCGCTTCGTGTGAGAGAAGTTTTTCAAAACTGAAATTGATTTAAAAATTTTTTCGCTCGACAATGAGTCAAACGCAATTGACAAATCTGGCTTTAATTTCTATTGAGCATGAATTTGCAAAGAAAATGTATTCTGATGGGGTCATTAATCAGTTTGCAGACATGAAGGCTCGAAAGCAGAGTTTGTGAATCTTGTCCATTTACGTTTTAAAGAGGCCGAAAGTTGATACATTATTTCCTTTGTGTGTGTATATATTTTTGCTAATGAAATGTAGTATTACGTGTTCACTGAATTTTTAAAGTAATGCATTTTTTTGATAATTTACAATTTATTTATGACATTACTGTTTAAACATCTATTTGTAAGCAAAATGTATTTTTCTGTTGTGTATTTTAATTTCACGATTTTTTTACCGGGAAAAGCCGGGGGGTGGGGGTGCCAAAGGAAAGCTCTGCCCCGGGTGCCAAATGCTTCAGATCTGCCACTGAAACCACTAAAATACAGGTCAAATAAGGAACAGTGCATATACTATGAATGCCAAGCAGAAAGATGTACTGCAACATTAAGACAGTCCAAAGAGATTATGAAATAAATATGTTATGGATAAAAAGTGCCAGACAATAGGTCCTGAACGAATTGTTCTAATTTTAATTTGCAGCAGTCACAATTTCAAAATAACTGGAACTAATACGTAACTATTAGATGTAAGAGATGGTTGGGGTTTGCTAAAGAATTTTCGTGTTAACTCGTTCTGTCCAAGGCTGTCTTTTAGGTTTCTCTCAGGCCACAAATGGATCCCAAAATGTTTTTCCTGCAGGTTTTAGAACATACAGTAAACATATATATTTATGAGAGAATGGCAACCTTATCTTCCTACTCAGGCATCTGAGTGAAAAGACCCTTGAGCATAAAGGTGAGATGCTTCTTTGTTTCTTGGATCTGGAGAAGGACCTTGACAACGTCCACTGGAGCAAACTTTGGGACTGCTTGGCAAGGAAGGACATTCCAGCCCCTCTGATCCATATACAGAGCTTCTACAAGACTTGCAGAAATTATGTGAGGATGGCAAACCATATGTCTACCGTCATTGGTGTAAGATAAGGTGATATTCTGTCACCTTATCTTTTCATACTCCTCATGGACGATGTCATCAAAACATGTAATGAAAAGAGCATGCTTGTATTCAGTGGGGTACTGGAAGATGAGACAGGTCTATATTTCAGAGCTGGCATTTGCGGATGATGTTGCCCTGATTTCTAAATCATTAAAGATAGGAACTACTGATGAGTGTAACTGTGGCACTGATATAATGACTTCTGACCATCTACTTCAAAGGTGCCCAACAGTGCAAATGTCCATCACCAGTACCATTCCTAGAAAAGCTCCACAGATATGTCAACAGTCTCAGACCACTGCTTTCTTTGAACATATTCAATTTGAGGGTGCATGAAGAAAAAGAAGATTGCTAAATCAGAGGCACATCTTCAATCCAACATGCATGTCTGAAAGGAATAAAGGGATGGTCATCAGCAGCTCCAACACAAAAACCATGGTGATATCATGAGAGAAAAAAAAGGCACCAGATTATGTGGGAGAACAGGTACTGGAGCAGGTCAACCACATTAAATACTTTGGAGCTGTCATAGACAGGAAGGGAGGCATCAAAGAACAGTTGGCTACCTGAAGAGCAGCAGCTGGGAGACTTTTTAAGGCCATAAATGTTTCAGGCCATAAATCGAGGATTCCTCAGCAAAAAAGTAATTGGCAAGAAGACAAAGGTGGCTATATACCTCTCCACCTATGTTCCAGTCTTGAATTATGGATGCAAGTCATGGGCAATGACTACAACCCACAAAAGCCAGATCCAAACCTCAGAAATTAGGTATATGAGAAAGGTGGTTGAAGTACCAAGTAGAGATATGGTCCTAAACCAGATGATCGGCAAGGTTTCAAAACCCAGCCCCCTGCAAACCCAAGTAGAAAAGTCCCAACTACGATGGTTGGGCCATGGCTGCAGAATGGGAGAAGATCCGCTACCATGACAAGTATGGGAAACTAAGAACCAGGAATCCATACCTCCAGGACGGCTCAGAGTCCTTTGGGAGGACAACATTAGACAATCTCTGAAGGAACGAGGACTAGATTTTCCCAGGAGGAAGACAGCCGATAGGATAGTATGGCGCTCTAAATGACTTAAGTCGACAGTAATGAGTTAAGTAAGTAAGAGAATATATCATATTTAAAATCACTGCAGATTGACTGAAGAATATTTTTTAATGTGTTAGGTCTTTTCCTAATAATTTTTCTGGCAAGTGTCATATGGAGAAACTGTAAGTCTATACAAGGTTTTCTGACATGAAATCGCTAGATTATTTACTTGCTTGTTTCAATGACTCCACCTAAGCCAGTGATCCTTAACCTTTTATAGATTCCCCTCCCTTTTACAGCATCTCAAGAAGCCTCACACCACATTATCTTAAAGCTTGTAAAATGTGCCACAAATGCAGAAAAATGTCTATACATCATGTGAAAAAATATAGTTTTCTTTATGTATTTGGTGCATGTAGTGAGCCCCCAAAAATGGGAAACCGGTCATTACAGGCACACAAATTGACTGCTTTTACGAGTAATTTTCTGCATTTTTTTCATATACAGTACTTTGCAAAAAAATTGGCAGTCATATTTTCGCAACGCAGCACACTCATAGAAGCAAATAATAATAAAAACTGTATGTCCAGAGGAAGATTGGTACCTCCCCTATCTATTAACAGTGGTTTCAGTACAATATAATGTTGCCTTCTCCAGCAAGGCAAGCCTGGATGCAGCGAGGCATACTTCCCACAAGTGTTTGTAGGTAATTGTGAGTCAGACTGTCCCAGTATTTTTCAGCTTCCTTCTTCAATTGTTCAACGTCTCTGAGTCCACTCTTTTTTAAATGATTCTTGAGTAGTGCCCAAATGTTTTCAATTGGGTTTTGGTCGGGGCTGTTGCTGGGCGACTTCAGCACTATCACATTCTTCTCTTGCAGCCATGCTTTGGTGGTATGAGCTGTATGCTTTGGGTCATTGTCATGTTGAAATGTGCACCCATCGGGGTACATGACCTGCATAAATGGCAGAAGGTGTCCCTCTAGTATGTCGATGTACCTTTCTTTCGTGAGAATTCCTGTGAAAACACACAGTGGGGTGGCACCTCTTGCTGACACCCGTTCCCAAAGATGGAATTTCTGGGTATGTTTCGGTTGCTGGTACACAGGCGTTACAGAGTCTTTCGTCCAAATATTTATTTGAGCAGGATAAGACCAAACAGAACATTCATCTGAAAAACTCACATTGTCCCATGACAAATTTTTGTTTTCTTGGCACCAGTTCAAGAGCATCTGTTTGTGAGTCTCTGTGAGCAATGGTGACCAAATTACCCGCTTTTTTGTGTAATGCATCCTGTGTAGCTCCCTGTTGACAGTAGCATTAGATACCTCTGGGCTTCCCAACTCGATCATGCGCTGCCGTATGTTTTCTACACTCTTCATTGGCCCAGCCCGAACGATTTGGGCGAGACGCCGATGGTCCTTTGTGTCCAAAATTCTTGGCCTCCCGCTACCTTCTTTTCGCTCAATTCCATTACCTGCTTTTAATTTACTCACAACTCTGTAGACAGTCCTCTCAGGAATGTTCAAGGTTTTAGAAATGTTGGAACATGTTTGATTTCCTTCATTCCAAAGCTGTGAAATTAACATACATTTTGTCTTTGTATCCATTTTCTGCCACTAGCATTAGAAATTGTCGTCTGCTCTATTATCAAGGGATGTATTCTACGCTAAAATTTTTTTAAATTTTTGGTAGTGTTTGCTCACCTAAGTGGAGTGCAAATTTGGGGCAGAACATGCATATTTAATTAGATTTCAGCATATTTAGTTGAGCAATATGACTGCCATTTTTTTTGCAAAGTACTGTAGCTGCACACATAGTGAAAATAATCCTTTTTTAAAATAACCAGCACCAATATTAAAAACATTTTGCAGACGGTTAATATTTTAAGTACAATATAGAGATAACTAAAGAATGACAAGAGAAATAATTTTAAAACTATTTTAAATATTATAATATATGCTTTTTTATATTTACATTTAATAGTAACCATGAGGAGCCTTTTGTTGCCGCTTTTATTCAATTATGCTTGAGAACATTTTATTTAAAAATGTTTGGTATAGGGTTCACATTGCCATTATTCTAGTTTGTACAAATACATTTGAATTCTGTGTATTTTACCGTGTTTATGATGGTTCACCTTTTAAAATATTTGGCATGTCTCACACCACCAATGTGGATTGGCGTAACCCTAGTGGGTGCATGCCTAGCTGGTCAAGAAACATTGATAAAAGTCATCTCCATCGGTATAATCATGCTTTCAGTAGTCAGCCAGGGTGCATGATGCACACTGGGGCATATTAATTTTTTCAACTGGTTCATAGTATCAGTAGGGTATACTTACTTAGCCGTTCCATTTTCTACCCTGGGGTGTAGAGGTTTGCCAGAGAGAGCATCACACTATTCTATTGGCCATACTATCCTATCAGATCAGAAGGGTGCATGGTATAAATATTTCACATAAGGGTGCACTGCACAAATAAATTTGTTGTGACAAAACTACTTCTTCAAGAACTTTGCCTAGTGGCGTAGGAGGTCATGTCTCTCCACAACTTCCTGTCTCCAGTACAATTTATCAATTCTGCTGTTGATTTCTTTCCATGCCACGATGTCAAACTGTCCAGTATTTGTTCTCTTTGTCTTCCCCTATCTCCTTTCCCTTCAATCGTACTTGTTTTACGATACATTCCAGCTTTCCTCTTCTCGTAACATGAACAAAACAAAGTGGATTGCTTCTTTCTAACTTGTGAAATAAGTTTCCTTTGCACATTGGCCTCTTTCAGGACATCCACATTACTCTTTTTAGCTGTCCATGGTATTTTTAATATTCTTCTGTAAAACCACATTTCTGTTGCCTCCAGTGCCTTCCCTATTTATTTACTAATTGTCCATGACTCACTCCCATATGTCAGCATTGGTTCTATACAACAATGAAGAACTCTCTTACTTCCAATGACACAGAATTGTTGCATAAAATACTCTTCATTTTATAGAATGCTGCTTTTGCCTGAGCTATTCTGCTCCTCACTTCTGAGATGCATCTTCCATCCGTTGTTATTAATGTGCCCTGGATAATTTGAATTTATTGACCTGTTTTAAAACTGTTCCATTTACTTTAATAGTGCATTCTGGGGAAGCCCTTTTCTTTAAGACGACCATTACTTCTGTCTTTTTGCTATTAAGACTGAGACCTTTATTTTCACTTTCTATCACTTTAGTAGCAACCATTTCCTGCAGCTCCTTTTCACTTTTTGCTATTAAGACTGTATCATCAGCATATCTCAAGTTGTTTATATTATGATCGCCGAATGATATTCCTGGCATGTCCTCTAGAGATCTCATTATATTTTCACCATACAGATTGAACAGATCCGGTAACAGCACACATCCCTGTCTGACATCCTTTTTTACTTGCTGCAACGTTCCTATTTGGCTGCTAATTCTTACAGCCGCTGTTTGTTGCCAGTACATTTTCTTTATTATCCTCAAGTCTTTACCATCAATGTTGATGCTTTCTAACATTCTGATAATTTCCTCATGTTTCACTTGGTCAAATGCCTTTGTGTAATCTACAAAGCACACGTACAGATCTGCCTTCACCTCTATTGCTCTTTCTATTAATGTTTTTATAATATAAATATATAGCATTGTTTGTGCCTTTACCTTCTACAAATCATCACCGATTTCTGGTTTAATTTTATTTCTCACTCTTCTCATGATAATACTTACTTACTTAGTCGTTCCTCTTCTACCGTGAGGTGTAGAGGTTTGTAAGAGAGAGCGCCATACTATTCTATCGGCTGTCTTCCTCCTGGCTTGGTTCCATTCTAGTCCACGGTCCTTCAAAGATTGTCTAATGTTGTCCTCCCAGCGGACTTTGGGTCGTCCTGGAGGTCTTCACATTCCACGGCTCCAGGTTTCTTTGGCAAAGCTATGAATATGGATTTTAGCAGATCATCAGGTATTTGACCACTGTTGTAGATGTCATTTAAGAGTTTTGTTATCATTTCTACTACAAATTCTCCCAAAGCTTCCATTTCCTCTACTGTTACATTATCTGGTCCAGGCGCTTTGTCTTTCTTCATGTGGCGCATGGCAACCTCTACCTCTGCCACAACAGTTGTTCAAATCTGGTCTTTCATCATCATACAGCTCCTTCATGTATTATGTCCACCTTTCTATCATGCTCTCATGACCCATTAACAATGTCCCTTCTTTTGATTTCAAACAGCCAGTGACTGTTAACTCATTTATTTGCTTGTACATAGATTTTGTGTCTTTCGATTCTGCACTCCAAGCTCTCTGCACTTCTGGTTTAGACATGCTTCTTTTGCTGTTTTACATTTCCTTATTTGGTCTGTTATATTCTTCGTTGTCTTGCTTCTTCTTCCTTCTTGCATCCATCAGTTTTAAAATTTCATCCACTTCTTCTTTGCAGTCCTCTTTACTTCTGGCAAGATTTCTTTTGATGTTTGATGAATTGATTCCTTTAGCATTTCCCAATGTTCATCTATACTCTGTATTTTTTTCTATTGCATTGTACCTATTCTGTATTGTAATGTATCTTTCACTCATTTCCTTATCTGATTTAAGTAAGGCTAAGTTTAACTTGATGTTGTTTGAAGCTAGCTTTACTTTCTTCAATTTTATTCTAAGTTTTCTTATTACTGGTACATGGTCAATGTTGCAGTCTGCTCCTGGCCTAGTTTTCACAGATTTCAAACTGTTTCTAAAACTCCTTCATATTAGTATGTAGTTAATTGATTATGAACATTGTTACCTGGACTTTTCCACGTCCAAAGGTGTCTACGATGCTGCTTAAACCAAGTGTTTCCTACTATCATATGCGTTCTTGCCCACTCTATCAGTCTGTCACCTCTCTCCTTTCTTTCTCCCAGGCCATAACCACCAGTCACATCATAAACTTTTGCATTTCCAACCTTTGCATTGAAGTCTCCAAGTATAACAGTTGTCTCATGAAATTTACACTGAGTCATTGCCATATCAAGTTCATTGTAAAATGTGTCTATTTCTTCTTCTGTACTATCTGCTGCTGGGGCATATATTTGCATAAAATTGATATCAATTGGTCTGCCATTCAGTTTATCTAACAGGACTCGATTTGATATTGTCCAAAATCCCTTGACTGTTCTTGTCCTTTCTTCATCTAATTTTATGCCTACTCCTCTGTTATGTTTATTTCCTCCGGAATAAATTATTTTGTAGTTGTCAGAATACATTTCACCTGTTTGGGTATAGCACATTTCACATATCCCTAAAACATTTACATTCATTCTTTCCATTTCCATCTTTATGTTATCTAATTTTTCCAGTCTGCATTAGTGTCCTGACATTCCAAGTTCCTATGATTAAGTTATCTTTAATTCTAATTTTGCTAACAGTGGCTTGATGACGATCGGGTATCAAATGTAGCACATAATGCTCCCTACTAGACGAGGTGATTCCTCTGGAATCCCCCTTAATGTCGTCGTCTTTTACTAGGAAGTTGTTTTGATTCATGATTATACAAGGGATAATTCGACAATAGTTTCCCGGTGCATTCCGTTGGTTTGTGTATGGTTGTCTCTGCTAGCCTCTGATTAAAAAGTCAAACCCACAAGGCAGTGGGGAGAGAAGAGGTTAAAGCGCCTCCATCTCGCTGGTTGTCACATCATAAAGCTTCAGAGGTGATTTGATACAGACAGCTGTCCCTCGCAACTGTCCCACCTCGACCTCAGTGACAACCACCTGTTTTGGTTCACGGCTGATTATTCAGTATTCACAACTAACCTCACCATTCTAGACGCCATTCAACAATCCACCACCTGGATGATGCGCCTGGCAGGAGGACAGGTTCCTTACCCAGGATGACAAAACTAATACACTATATAAAATATATAAGTATGTAGTAATAACTGCATTCAAAATCAAAGACCTATGTGTTGAGTTTACTAATTTTTTTGCACTGGAAAGAAACACTTGAGTTTCAAGGCCCTCCTGACAAGCGATAATAAATGACAGCACATTGGCTTGTTTTTTGGAGAGCACTTGGTCGCTTCCTCCACCATTTATGATAAAGTTATAAGACAATATCTGCCATCTTCCTTCATGGGAGAAGGAAGAGTGTGGATTGTGAAAAAGAAAGCTTCAATAAAAGAATGTCAATCAAGTGTGCCATGCGGGGTACAAAGACTCGGGTGCATGACTTCCTCAAAGCTCGGTGTTACGGTGCATAGCAAATAAAGGACAAAGACTACTTATTTAAAGACCACTAACCTTTTAGCACCAGTGCACACCATTTTCCCTGAACTAAATATAAGTGCGGTGGTTCTTGGATCTCTGATCCTCATGATAACAGCAGCAAACCGTTTTGGGTTGTACTCAGCATTTCTTGCACGCAGGGCAATTGTCTTCAGATCAAGTTTACAGTTCAGGTTTACTGTACACACAATATTCCTAAGAAAGTCAAAGGAAAATCACTCCATTGGCTTAACAATGCTCACACAAGTTGGTTTTGTAGGCTTATGAGATTAATGGCAGGAAAACTGCATAACAAGCTACACTTTCATAAATAGGTGCTTGCATATAACGGAAGTGGTATAACAAGATCATGAATGTAGAACTGATGGCAAGAACCAGACAAGCGCCAGTGGATAGCATTACAAGACAGTCCTTGTTCTGGAATCCCCAGGGAATGGAGAAGAGAACTGGAGACAACATAAAAGGGATAAAGAGGACATGGAATGACTTTGAGCAGATGGCACGGAATAAGAAAACTTGGCATAAGTTTGTTGAAGGCCTATGTCACATGACAGGAAGACTTGGCATACGTTTGTTGAATGCCTATGTCACATGACAGGAAGACTTGGCATAAGTTTGTTGAAGGCCTATGCTTCTTGTGGAGCTATAGGGTAATGATGATAAATGATATTAATGCATACCTAATGGTACAAATGTCAATTTTACTAAAGAAGATAGACATTGAATATTCCTTGCAAAACCCTTGTTCAGCAACAATGACAAACAGAAGACAGCAAAGTTGAACACACATCTTCTTCTTTCAACTCCCCAAGGAAGATAGACCTTCAAAAAACATAAGCCAAGTCTTCCTGTCCCGTGCAATCAGTTCAAGGTCTTTCCATGTCTTCACCCCTCCTCCCTTCATGTCTACACATGGTCAAAGAATTTAGCTAACACAATGTTGTGACATTGTTTTCCTTTAAATATATTTACTTTCAATCTCACTTCTGTGGCACCAAAACATTACTGAATACAGGTACTATATAAAATATGAAAGTAATAAAATCTTTACTATTTTTTACATGAGCATATAAATATCATTCCTTAACCTTATGCTTTAAATTAAACTTTAAACTCTAGTTTTTTTTCACAGATTCATTCACAAAAACATATTTTGCAATATTCCCCTCCACCCCCCCCCCCCCCCCCCCCCCCCCCCCCACTTCAGTGTCAAAAGTCTTTCCTACAGTTAAACAGTACAGGCATACCTCGGAGATATTGCGGGTGCGGTTCCAGACCACCGCAATAAAGCGAATATCGCAATAAAGCAGGTCACACCCATTTTTTGGCTTCCTAGTGAATATAAAAGCCTAAAATCATGTTTACACTATGTCTATTAAGTGCGCAATAGGTTTAGGTCTAAAGAGAAGAATGTACTGTCGCATTAAAAATACTTTTTGCTAAAAAAAAATGCTAATCTTCATCATCTGAGCTTTCAGCGAACCGTAATCTTTTTGCTGGTGGAGAGCCAAAATCTACCGGAAGAAGAAGGCATGTTCTAATAAATAACCATGAATAATTTGGAAAAAAAGTGCAATATCTGCGAAGCGCAATAAAGCGAGGTGTGCCTGTACATCATATGTCACTATGTGTAAACTCATAATTTCAAACTACTTAAAAAATGTGACTGAAGAACAACATACTGTAACGTTGGCCTGATACCGGAGCCTTCTGAAGCTGGTGTAGCAGGTGAGAAAGGTGTCATAGGACCTCCTGGGTTTGGGGTGCCGGGGTACAAGCTAGCAGTAGATGGAGGAAGCACTGGATTGAAGCCCATTGCAGGTGACAGTAGTGGAGTCTGTGAGATTATAACAAATAACATTACAGCAAAGTAGATATCATAGTTCAATGTAACAATAACAAAAGAATGAACGAAACAACTGTAAACAACCACAAAATCTAAAATGAACCTTTCTGAATTCAGTGAGTACAAAAAAATCTGCTTCAGACAGAAATCATTGATCATGCAGACATTAACAACATCACTGATACAATAAAAATACAGAAGATCCAAATGGCATGTGTATATACTAAGAATGCATAAAAACAGATAAACTTTCTCAGGGTAAAAAATGACTTTAAAATGTTTCAAAAGACAATGAAGAAACACTGAAAAGAAACTGATGAAGTAGGAAAAATATAAATAAGTGGGTTCACTTGCACAAGAAAGATCAAAATGGGATAAAGTTGACATTGCTTATATCCAAGGAGCTACAAAAAAATTCAACCAACTCTGAAAAATGTGTTCCAAAAGACAATATAACTAACCTGTAGTTGTGGCTGAGGTGTTAATGCACTCCCATAGGAGGGAAACTGGTTGTTGTCCATGCTAAATACACCAAATGCACAATCTCAAGCCAGTAAAACGACGGCAGTCCAGGGTGAAGATGTCAAATCACAAAAGCAGATAACTCATCAGGCATTTTTTAGTTTCAATTGCTGTCGGGGGAAAAAATATATATAATTAGTTAATACGTTTTCCAACTTTGTTCTAATCACATCACTTGTTAAGTATAAAATCTGTAAAGGAATAAACACAAACAAATTAATAAATTAAAAGAAAATCTCAACAATCAGTTCATTCAAAAAAGGGGAAGGTGAGAATGGTGAATCTACACATGACCTTCTGGAACTGACCAATCAGTTAAGTTAAAATAAGCATGAACATTCATAGGATGAATAATAAAGGAGATAAAATTAATGGCACAGATGATATCAAAATTAAAATTTAAAAAAGTGAGAGGAGCTTTCATTACATTGGGAAATACATGGAGATCAAAAGAAATTAAGTCTAACACAATAACATTAGAATCTTCTTAAGTCAGTCTTATTGTATGCCTTTGAAACATGAAGGACAACAAAGACAACAACCAAGAAGTTAGAACCTTTCATAAAAGGGCACTTGCACATGAATAGAAGGATTGAATTGACATGACACAGTCACCAATGTGCAACTGATGACAAGAACCTGTGGAACAAGTGATGAGAAGAACATGCTGACGGATAAGACACAAATTGTGGAAACCTGTTGATAGCATTACAAGGCAGTACTTGTTCTGGAATCTCCAGGGTAAGAGAAGTACAAAAAACATCTGGAGAAGAGAACAGGAGACAAATGAAAATGATGAGGAAAACAGGTGAAATGTGAAGAACAGCGGGATGTGCTCTTCAAAGCCATCCAAATAAGTTGTACACGACATTAGGGTTAGGATTCCTAAACCTAACCGTTATTACTGCATCTTTTTTGAGGCAGTATTGAAGACACTGCCCACTGTTCTTCATTTCAACCAGACATGGACAGACCTGGATGGGGGGGGGGGGTACAGGAAGATTTGGCATATGTTTGCTGAATACCTATGCTCCATGGGGAGCTGGCAGGGTAACTAACGAATGAAAAGGGCAGAAACAGTCTAATGGAGAAAACGTCTGATGATCAGATTACCTCCTGTTATAATGCTTTGTATTGAGCTTCCTCTCTCTTCCCATGTAGTTCCTGGAGGCCTCTGAGGAGAGAGTGACAGAATATGCCTACTGCTTCATCAGGTAGCCTATATCATAAGAGGCAACTATCATGAAGTTGTGCATGAGGCTGGCAACCTCATCGTATAAAACACACTGCTACAGAAACCACCCCTACAATAGCACATGAATGCTTTGATGCACAGTAGTAGCAGTAGTAGCAGACTGATGCACAGTAGTAGCAGATCCATGCTCCATAAGATCCAAACAGGGGAAGAAAGAGCTGCACTTTTCTTTAGCGTTAAAATTCCTCTCATATGTTTCAAACAGCATCACTTTATAATGAGTACAGTGAAGATTAATTATGCAGCAGTAAACACTACCTCTCAAATATTCTACCAGACTAACATGATTTGTACCCTCTCTGATTCAAGTAGGGGATAGTAGACTGAAACCTGACCATGTTGGAAAAAAAACATGGTGTTTCACTTCAAGTTGAAGTATTTTATTTTATTTTTAAAATGGCCTCAGTGTTTTGTTGGGCCATTATTAATGTTGACAAACCTCGAAACAAGGTTGGGGTTAGGTTAAGGTTAGCTGTAATATAACTATGGATAGCCAGTCTGGCAACACAGCAGACCTTGTCTACTGTCCTCGCCATCTACCAAATATATCAATGTGAACATGAATAACAAAACACAAAATTACCGAAGGCAAAAAAGTTTAGCACACAAAGCCAAAATAAATTCATAGCGTTTTACTGAGAAGCAAACATGTGGGGAAAAGTAAACTTCTAGGCTATAGATAGGCCTACTGCATATGTGAACCCATCCATGAAAGCTTGCAAAATCAATTACCACGAAGTATAACGCATGAGAAACAAACAAAAAATCTTTAAAATTACGGCAAATCGGTCGCCCTGATTGAATAGCCTAATGAAAAGTATCTCCTTGCAATTTTTTTTTTTTTTTTTTGGTTAAAGGACATGATCAAGGTTTGATACAATTCATGAATTAATGCATTGACAAATGGGAGGTGTCATATGAGTACAATATGTACCCCCCAATTTCATCATTAATTACAAAACAGACGTCGAGGAATTTTTATAAGTTTGCACTTTGATTAGGCCTAGGCTAATAAATTAATGTAGGCTAGATGTTCCCGTCCATTAAAAAAAAATCTAGCCTACAAAATTAGAAAAAAAAACCACGACTTAGAAGTGTTCCCATGGATCAGAAAACTGGATGCGTGATTTCAGCTGAAATTAATTGCGAGTTTCAAAACAAAGATTACTGCTGTTTACCAACCTTCCTCCCTCAAAGTTCACGCACCCAATGAAAACAAAGACCACACTCAATTCTTACTTACCTATTTTCGAAAACTACAGACAATCGGAAGCGGAAACAATCGTAAAAATTGATTCGTCGGCGCAAATGTCATACGAAACTGTCGCTTCCAATGCATAAAAATAAATATGTTCATAATTAAGGCTATACTTTTTACATTTTTTACACCACAAACTTCATAATTTATTATGAGAATAATATTTACCTTTAGTTTTGAAAGAAAAAAAATATTTATTCAAATAAATTGTGCATGTTGTGTTCACTGTTGTATACAATGTCATTCGTCACCTTGACAACATTCTTAGGTCAAGGTTCATGGCAAATACGGTGTAAAATGAGAAATTTGTGGCCTACATTAAAAAACCCCTTGCGACTCAGAGAGAGCTGAACAGCAAACTGCAACCAACGTGTGGTAGCTGGAAAATACACCGGCCTTTATGATGGCATATGCACGGTTAAAAAGTTTCATGGATTTTATTTCTTACTGGAAATTACAGTTTTACATCGCAAGCTGCTTGTATGTAATGGATCCTCAGGAAAGAATTGCCTTTTATATCCTTTTTTGAAAGCTAAGTTCATTCACCATTATATGTAAGCCTATTCATATTTTTGACAGGTTGTTTTACGTATGTTTGAAATTCATGTACATGCTCATACATACGAATTTAAATGTATCTGCACACCTTTAGTGTTATTTCTACTTAAAATAATTCACTAATTCATCGTGTACGCAAATTCGCTGTACGTGTATTAAGTTATTCTTCCCAAAAGCGCGTTGTTTTTACGGTCAATACACAAGTTTTTATTTATTTATTTATTTAATAAAGTTTTGGCGAGGCACGTCCCGTTCAACCTAGTCGGTTATATTAGGGATCATGTCCAAATATACAAGACCCATAGGTCTGAGACAGTAAGTACTGTGCATTTACACAAGTGTAAAATTATCTATTTAGTTGTTCTTCATGAAGTTCTTCCTGTGTTAGCGTGTTCTCTATAACTACAGAGCCTGCTAACTTGTGTGTGTTTAAAGCGTAGTTTATCCTTGATACATCTCAGCTGTTGTGTAGGCTTCGTTATTCTATAATTGCGACAAGAAAGAAAAGTTAGACAGTTTCCATGTGACGAAAAAATCTTTTGCTTTTAATGAAACAACAATATTATATTTCAAGTAACACATCTAGTGCATTTGTAAAAACAGCACTATAAACTGGGCTTTCTTTATGTCTTTTTTGGAAATTCTATTTATATTTATATACTTTAAAAAACCTCGAGTGTGTTTTATTTTCTTTATGTCATGTTTTAAGTTTGAATGTAAACATTGTTGGTAAATAAAGTCTTTTATTCTTTGACCTGGAGGAAACGAGCCAAATGTAATTACACTGTAATTGTTGATAATATAATTACAGAAATCAGGGAAGGGAAAGTGTGACAAAGGATGATAAAACCACTGCTTAAATTCTTTATTCTTTAAGTAATATCTCTGCAGATCACTAAGCAAGAGGCAAGTTTTACTATCCTTATAATCTCCCTTTTCAGTTTCACAATTGTGAACTGCCCTGATTAAGAGAGAAAGAAATGTTCTTTCACGGGTCAGTGGACAGCATGCATTCTTCATAGAATAGCGCCATCTTCATCGTTCTTCTGTCACTTTTATTCACCCACACACCTTCACTCAATCACTCTCTCCTCTATTCTTTAAACGTTACACAATGACCTGGATTTTGACAGAATAACCTGAACGGTTCCTGAGATAAACACTCTGTGGATGGGCAGGTGCGAAGGTCCTGACCGGGTTGGAAGGAAAGTCCACAGGCTCCCCAGCCTCGTAATGACATGTCATTGGGCCGAAGGGCTGAAAGCCCAAGTGCCGCTGGTTAAAAAAAAAAAAAAAAAAAACTATGAATGTGAATTTTATTTTTTTAATCAGTACTTTTAACGCATCATTTCTCATCTTTTCTGTATCTCGTTCTCTATAACGGATGAGTACACACGTGCAATTTGTGACGATGACCGTAAGCTTCTCTCATTCGTGTCTTCTACTTTTCTACTGGCTTATGTGACACAATTGGCCCTTTGGTTTGCTTGTGTGTGTGTGTGTGTGTGTGTGTGTTTTTTTTTTTTTTTTTTTTTACAAATGAAAATCTCTCTCTTTCTCCCATCCCTCTCTCTCTCTCTTCCGTCACCCCTCACTCTCGTCTCTTCCACTTTCTCATCGGCTTCAGTATTCAGCTAATAATCTGTAATCGTACCCTTAAACTAGACGCCACTAGGCGTGATGGCCACTGACTGCTTTGACGGTCGATGGCTAAGGATCAAAGAAGAAGACCCTTAAACTAGGGTGGTTAGAGCGCTGGTCTCTCGTGGCGCAGGTACCGAGTTCGAAACACGGTGGCGTCACGCTCCAATCTACCCAGATGTAAATGAGAACCTGACTCTGTTCGTGAGTTAGGGAAAGGAAAGGCAACTAAGGAGGGAACTGGTCCTATTAAAGTTACGTCTCTAACACTTCACTCCCCAACGGCAGTATCTGCTATGTGACTAGCTTTTTACCCATAAACAGTATTACAGCTGAGTAGACGCCACTGTGTTTGGAATCCAGTACCCTAACTACTCTGCCAATCACGCTCTGTATCCCAGAAATCCGTTTTAATTTGTTTCCTGTAAAATGTAGCAGATCTTCGTCATTTTAATTATCAGACTTGAAGATCTTTAATATTTGGATATGCGCCCTAATATAACCGACTAGGTTGAACGGGACGCGCCTCACCAAAACGAGGTAAATTTTTTATTTTTTATTTTCACGATTAGATAAAAAGTTCACCTACAAGTTGGACAGACTTTTTTGTGTGATAGATAATAGTTTTCTTAACAGGGTTGAACTTGAAGAAACATCATTACAAGATGTAGAATCGTACACATATCTTGGCAGTAATATAGACAAAGTTGAAGGGATAGTGAAATAAGGAGGGACAGTGAAATAAGAAAACAAAAAGCAAGAGGAGCTTTATTGGGAAACATATGGAGAACAAGAGAAATCAAGTCCAACACAAAAATAAGAATCTTCAACTCAGATGTGAAGTCAGTACTATTGTATGGCTCTGATACATAGAGAAAACAAAAACAACAACCAAAAAACTACAGACTTTTATAAAGGGATGCTTGCGTATAATAGAAGGATTAAAATGGTATGACAAGGTTACCAACGTGGAACTGATGACAAGAACCAGATAAGTTCCAGTGGAACAAGAGATGAGAAGAAGACGATGTCGATGGATAGGATACACATTGATGAAACCTGGTGATATCATTACAAGGTAATCCTTGTTCTGGAATTCACAGGTAAATAGAGGCAGAGGTAGACCAAAAAGCACATGGAGAAGAGAGCTGGAAAGAGAGGTGAAAATAATGAGGAGAGTGAAAAAAGAACTTGAGATGGTGGCACGTGACAGGAAGACTTGGCATGTGTTTGTTGAAGGCTTATGCTCCTTGGGGAGCGCTGGGTTATGAATAAATGACAATTTTTCATCATTAATATTTCGTGCGGTTCACGTGGATACCACTATTGTATTGTTGCTGCTGTTATTTGTGAATCGCCGTGCTGTAAAACTGCGCGTGAAAACTCAGTTCCGATCACCAGACACGGAATTTGAGTTTTTTTTTTTTTTTTTTTTTGGTCATATCTATTTGTGGTTTCTCGATTGCCATTCTTTTTATGTCTTCCTGATCATGAACCTCAGCTTCTTTGATATTAACTTTCTTTGTCTGGCTGTCTGTCTGTATCTATCTATCTATCTATCTATCTATCTATCTATCTATCTATCTATCTATCTATCTATCTATCTATCTATCTATCTATCTATCTATCTATCTATCTATCTATCTATCTATCTGTCTGTCTGTGTGTCTGTCTGTCTGTCTATCTGCCTGCCTGCCTGTGTTGAGCGTCGAATGGCAGAGTGGTTACACCGCTTGCATCTCGCGACATAGTTAATCGGGGTCAAAAAGAAGAAGCATCTCTCGCCCCATAGTGTACCGTGTTCTGCTGTAAATAGTTTGGCTTTAATTTTTTTTTTTCCTGGTCATTTTTTTGACCAGTCACCCACCGAAATGATCACACTTTTAATTAAAACAGAAAATCTTCTCTTGATGAATTTATAAATTATAGTAATAATTTTTATGTGCGCTTCTAATGGAGCTTGGTGCCACCTATGTAGCTGGCTCCCTTGCACGAAGTATGCATCAAGCATTGAGATGATCTTGTAGCAATGATTTGTGTGGCAATTTGTTTTACATGATAAGGTTGATAGCCCCACTCACAACCTCATGTTAGCCGCCTTGTACGACATTGCATTCCGGGTACAGTTGTCAAATTCTTTCCATATTTATAAATATACTAGTGTAAAAGCCCGTCATAAGATGGGTATTAAATTCACAAGCACCAATATCTAACGGCAATTTTGCTTATTCAAAAGTATTTTAAAAAACCACTATGCATCACCTCAGTACACGAACTACGTAGCAGCAGCGAGGATCCCAATGTGTGTTACGGGATCACACATTCTATAAATATATTTTTGTGCACACCGTCATTTGCACATTCTTCTTTGGTAAGTGCTACTATTTTCGGGAGAGTACATATAAGGGAAACAATACAATTAATGTCTAACTTTCGACCAAAGTTGCATCCCTCAGCGTTACGCACTGACAAAAAAAGCTGAGATTTTATATATATAGGATTCTTTGCCTTTTCAGAATTCTCCGGGAACTACGAGGAAAGAGTTTGTACATATAAACATTAAAGAGGGGAAACCGAGGCCTGTCAACAGTAAATAAATAAATATTACACACGTTAAGGTATGTTTCAGGCATTCGTGAGAAATAAAGAAGTAGAAAGCTAGACAACAGAAAAATAACAGAAGTGATAGGCTCGCCGGAGAATCGAACCCAGGACCTTCCGAACGGCAACACCGCCAGCTATGGAAGCGAATCACACTATCTTGTACCTACGTTACCTATATTTTCTGTTTTACGTTACTTATTGTTTCCTTTTTTTGTTTGCGTTACAGATTTGTTGCACCATCTTTTACTTCCATGGTATCGATGCCATACCTAAAAATACTACAAACTAATAACCACTTGACTGAGAAGCTCGCTGCTGGAGTGCTTTGTCTGCCATGTTGACATTTAGCTGCAGTCCTAGCCGTCATATGACAGCACTATTGAACATTGGCTTCTCGAGGTGACAAATAACAATTTTTTTTTTTTTTTTTTTTTTAGCGCCGTGGATAAATAGTTCGATAAAGAATCTTACAATTACATTTACTCATACAGTAATTCAAAAAATTTCGGACATATTTATATCAGTAACTTTGTAAACCTAAATCGAGATGGCCATACATTTATACGGAATTGTCACATATAGCCATTGCCAATTGGGTTGCCCACCACTGATGTAGGGCTTACATTTGTAGTCGCAACCAGTCAATCGCGGCTACCGGTAGATGGCACCGCATGGTTTCATAGATCTTTAGGTGACATAGGAGGAAAAAAGAATAAAGAATTGTTAAGTTACGGATATTTTGGTCTAGCAGTCTCCCGCCGGCATTTAAGGCGCCGTATCCCCGAGCGTCCGATTGGCAGAGTGGTTGGAGCGCTGTCTCTCGCGGCATAGGTGCCGGGTTCGATTCACAGTGTCGACACGCTCCAGCCTACCCAGCTGTAAATGGGTACCTGAAATTTCTCTTGAGTTAGGAAAGGGAAAGGTAGAGAGGAAGGGAACTGGTCACCCCACCTGTCGATGCTGGACCTAGTATAGTGAAGTCTCTAACACTCCACTCCCCTACAGCAGTATCTGCTATGGGACTACCATTACCTGTCCCCGAGATTAAAGTTTTGTTTTCTGAGTTCCTTGCGAGAACCCTCTAGCCGCCTTACTAACATGTCCTACATTCGCAAACTACTTAAGACAGGAAAGCGTTTTGTTTCTTTGAACTGAAGCTAGCACCCAGTAAAATATCAGTTAGTGTGCATGTTTAATCGCAAAGGCAGCGAGTAAGGGAACTGCTCACCCCACCTCTCGATGCTGGCCCTAGTATAGTGAAGTCTCTAACACTTCACTCCTCTACGAGAGTACCTGCGACGGGACTATCTTTGTTCGACACAAGCAGCCATTTATGAAAGCATAACTTCTTGAGTTGTTGTTTACCATTTTTTCAAAGCCATACGATAAGACTGACTTGACATTTTAGTTTATCAATCTAGTACCATTATGATATGCCATATCTCCTGGGTATATCAAGAAATTGACATTATAAAAAATGGTTCCATTTAATTTTCCACTCTTGACAATTTTATTCGTAAATGATTAACAATACTTGTATCTTCGTCATATTTAGCCTACAGGGCTTAATTTTACATTGTTACTATTGTAGCAATCATTACCAGTGATTTATTTCGACAACGCTTTATTATCATCGGATTGTAGTTGTTCATAATGCTTCTGAAAAAAAGGTAACGGTTTTCCCGTAGCAGAAACTGCTTGTGATGAAATCAATTGTGTCCTTTTACATCATTTTCGTTCTCTCCTGCATTATCAACTTATTTCTTCATTTTCCTCACTCATCGTCCTATTATTTGGCATATTTTATGCACCTGCATTTTTGTCTAGTCACTCCCAGACATGTTTACGTTTCACCATGGGAATCGTAGTATTACAAGGCTAATTAGACAGATCATCGGATAATACTTTTATCACTTAAGTCGTCTAGCCGCCTTTGATAGAGACGGTCACTGTTGACACAAGGTGGTCTCACACGATCGACGGAAAGAAAGTCACACTGTCTGTCTAATAAATCCGTCTGGCAGGTGTACGAAAACACAAGTGATAATGAGGTAATACTTCAGCTGGATCATCCCTGTATCAATAATACAGATAACTCGTCGGGGGAGATTATGGTGGGAAAGGTATTAGCCAGGAAATAACTTCACCGATATGTTTGTGAGTTTGTACAAATGCAATCGGAAGTATTACTGCCATATTTGAAATAGGTCACGAGTTTAAATTTTAAAATTGATATTTTAAAACACGCGGGGAAAGGGTTAGATAACACCATGGCACACCCAGTTCCCAATTTACGATTGATTTGATTTGAGAACAGGAATACAAAATGGCTTTCATTGGCAAGTTTGTCTAAAATACCATATGGGACAGGAGTGGAAATGAGAGATATAATTTAACAAAGTCAGAGACACAAATCAGACTGCATTTTCAACAACGTCAAGTAACAACTCCCAGTAGCCAGAGAGAAGGATCGGACAAATAATTCCAAAATTAAAAGTGACAGATGGGAGTATTTGGGCGTCTTTATAACTTAAAAGAGAACCCGCTATTTAAAATACCAAGTCTGGAGACTTAAGGATAAGAAGCAAAAGTCATAAGAGGGATTCTAAAACTACCCCAGACCAAAGGTTCGAAGCAGCTAATCAAAGATGCTGTGTCCATTCTGCTGTGCCAGGAGATTTTGTTCCCAAGTTATTTGGGGTAAGTTGTAAACATTTATTTTACTATGTGAATTTGACATGTCTGTACTTGCTAAGTTGTGATACAAAGCATAGGAGACTGGCAACCTCAACATATGAAAATATTATGTTCATAATCCACTACAGCAAGCACTTGTGTTTGCTCTATGCTAATTCGCTCAGGAAAGCGAAAGCAGAGGTAATCCCAGACTCCGAATGGAGCAGTGAGGAGTGATGTTTACACCACATGTGCATAAAGTGTATAGTATCATTTTGTGATATATATGTACCTTGTTAATTTTAGTTCATGCACAAATCATTGCACTCGCGCTGTCCAAGCACATATTTTCCCATCAAAATACCCAGAATAATATTGGTGATTTCTAATCATCTTCCCTGAGTTACGCCGTGTACACTCAAAGAATCTAATTATTCAGAGAGGCTAACATTGGTGGGTGAACAGCGAGACAATGCGTCTGTTAATCTTCAGCGCACAAATGTACTTAGCAGAGGCATTTGTTCTTTTATTTTTCCTAAAGTTTATGGTTCGAAGCTACAAGACGGTTCTTAGTACCAAACCAGTCTAAAGTAAGAATCTTCGCCACTATTTTGTGATTCAAGAGCTTAGTGCGACACCAACTACCAACAGTGGACACGTTGTAAAGACATCCACATTGACATTAGGAGTGGAGTTCATCTAGACGCCCCCAGAGAAGAGCCCTCATCACGAAAGAGTCGACAACCAACCATTGCAGTACTCCGCAAGTTAAGTTTTGTTGACAGGCGAAAGCAACAGACAATAACCAACAGTCTCCAATTAAGTCTCGATGAAGACAATTTCTTAAACCCCCTAAAATCATCTTCATCTATATTTATTTTAACTAATTGATTATTAAATTTGTTATATGTTATTTTACAAATTCATAGTTGATTCGGTTATTATAGATATGAGAGCGCATATATGATCGAGAATCTTATATATATATATATATATATATATATATATATATATATATATATATATATATATATATATATATATATATATATATATATATATATATATATATATATATATATATATATATATATATATATATATATAAGTATATACAGCCATAGAGCCAAAAATACTTATAACAGGAATTTCGCTAAATTAAACCAGCTGGGGGCTCGAACAAGCCACACCATTGCTGAAAACTTCACAAAAGGTGACGGATCAGATATAAGTTAATAGTGCTCTGCCTATTGCAGCAGTGTTCTTGACTTCTGAATTATCTTGTGGAAACTACCTTGAGATAGAAACATTATTATCCTTCTATCTACAACTCTGCCAAGAGTAATCTCGTGCGAAGGTAGACACCTTTGAAGACCAATTTTAGATACTCTTGAGTTTTGGCCACTGGTGGACCACTACTGCAGAGTTAAAGGGAGGCAAATCCCGTGACACTGCCGTAGGGGAGTGAAGTGTTAAAGACTTCTCTCACTATTCTAGGACCAGATTTATGAGATGGGCGATCAGTTCCTTCCTGTTTCTGTCTTACCTAACTTGCGAAAATAGTCAGGTACCCATTTTTTCGCTGGATAGTCTTCTGTTTGACACTACTCTAATGTGTCTACCGATTGCTATTCATGGCAATCCTTTGAGCCTCCTACATTTTCACTGTATATACTGTATAGAAAAACACGAAAAGACCTTGAACTGATGCCAGAGGAGTGTGTGTGGGGGGGGGGGGGGGGGGGGGGGGGGGTGGGGTGGGGGGGGGTGGGGGTCGGGGGGTGGGTAGGGGGGGGGTTAGAATGAAATGGGTGGGGGGGGGGGGGGGGGGGGGGGGGAGTGTGGTAAATCACGTGGGGGGGGGGGGGGGGGGTCTTGGCGTGGGGGGGGTCTTGGCATCAATGTGTTGAAATCCTGTGCTTCACACTGGGTACTTGCGTAGAATAGAAGGATTGAAATGATACGACAAGATCACCAATAGGACACTGATGCCGACAATCAGTGGAATGAGAGATGAGAAGAACATGCTGGCGACGGATAGGACAAGTATTTAGGAAACCTATTGATAACATTACAAGGCAGTACCCGTTCTGGAATCTCCAGGATAAAAGAAACAGAGGCGCACACACACACACACACACACACGCACCCAAACACACACACACCCACACACACACCCACACACACACATACACACACAATAAAGCACAGACGAGAACTGGAAACAGAAAGAAAAATCACGAGGCAGACTTGGAGAAAGTTTGAGCTGATGACACGTGACGAATTGCTGAAGGCTTACACTACTTGGGGAGCTGAAAAGCATTAATGATGATGATGGTGGTGATGATTATGGTGATGGTGGTGATGGTGATGATGATGGTGGTGGTGATGGTAGTGATGGGGATGATGGTGATAGCTATGGTGATGGTGGTAATGATGATGTTGGTGATGGTGATGATGGTAGTGACGGCGATGATGAAGATGATGGTGATAATGATAGTGGTGGTGGTAATGATGATAATGGGGTGGGGGTATGGTGATTGGGATAATGGGGGTGATGATGATAGTGATGGTGGTGGTGTTGATGGTGGTGACGGTATGATGGTGAATGATGATGGTGGTGATGATGGTGATGATGCTGGTGGTGATGATGATAATGATGATGATGGTGATGATGACGGCGTTATGGTGATGATGATGGTGGTGATGATGAAGATGATGGTGGTGATGATGATGGTGATAATAATAATGGTGATGATGGTGATAATGATGATGGTGATGATGATGATGATGCACGGAGAGAACAGTTCAGGCAACAGTAAGCATCAAGCCTAACACGTTGTTTTATCTGCTGTACAGTTTCTGTGTTCAGAAGCGGCCATAGGGATTTTCCAATGTGGAGCTAGCTTGATTTGGCATCCCCACCCCGTCCTCGTGCATTACTGTACTTTTCTATAACGATGTCACTTTCATATTACTGAGTTGGAGCACACTATAATTCCCGCATTTTCTTCAAAATTGTGGCGCCCCCTGCAGATGGTTCCCAGTTCAGTCGCACCGCTCGCACAGCGCCAAGAGCCGGCTCTGTCTATGTACATAGAATCTTCTAGCTAATGTTCGGTGCCAGTACACACTCGCAGAGCATTCGAATGACAGAGTGGTTATTATGCTTTCCTCTCGCAGAAAAGTTAACCGGGGTCTGAGTTCGAAAACTGGTGGCGTCACGCTTCAGTCTACCCAGCGTTAAATAAGTTCACGACTCTGCTCTTGCATTAGGGAAGGCAAAGTTCAGCTAATCGAGAAAGGGAACTCGTCACCACATCTCCTTACAAACTGAACCTTATGAAGTGAAGTCTCTAACACTTCACTCCCATGCGGCAATATATGCTATGGTGATACCTTCACATATTCACATACACTTTTTTGTCATTAGCTTTAAGAGTTCATGTATATTTCACCACCTGTAGCGAGATTTGGTAAACACTTGCTTGGTTGTAGCGCGACACGCCCACGCGACACCCACACACACCAGCGCAAGGTCAGCGCTGCGGTCTTTCTTTGAAGTTGGTAGACAGCGGAAATGTGACTTACGGTTAAAAGCCATACAGTATTACTGAAGAATGAGGAAATAGCTATATAGGAATGTATGGCCGACTTTAAAAGTTTGCATTTACTGGACATTAAATTATTCACTACAGGAGAACGCATGGTTGGAATAATATTAAATAAATATAACTCAACAAAGGAGATAGGCTAGGAATTATATCCAAAAGGATATTATTCAAATATAAATAGTTTTAAAGATAATTAATATTTTTCACCTTCATCACATCGGCTAAAAGTTAGCTAATAATCTTTAAAAATTTATTACACTAACAAGCCTCAACGGAATTGTATAAAACTTATATGTAATGAAAGCCCCATATGGGGAAAAGGAAATGATATATAGGAAGGAAGGAAGGAGATAAGTGTGTGTGAGTGACAGAAGAGAAAAAACGAGTACAGGAAAAGCACAGATTGTTTCAAATAGCTTCAAAACAGGAGATGAAACTAAAATCTTTTGGGGAATTTGGGAGCTGCTTTCTCGTACGCGCGAGAGACTGAAATATAAGGACAGAGCGGCGCATTGTAAATCACACACCAAATCCAGAAGCCAGAGTGAGAAACTGGAGGACAGCCTCTGCAAGAAAAGTTCTATTTTCACGCTGCATGCAGGGCAGATTAAGTTAAGCCAATACAGTCTCACCGTGAGCTTATTAATCCTAAGAGGGTATGTAAGTTTATTAAAAATATATGTATTACTAATATCATTTTATTTCAGATTTTATTTCTGATTGATTGTAGCAGATATAATAAAAAAGGGAATGACGCTAACCAGAGATAACCTTCACCGGCATTGTCAGGAAGCATAACCATTAATTGGTTAGCCAAATATATTATGGCTAATTCTTGCCTGGAAGCTTACGACATACCAGCAAGTACATAAGTGACTTGACATCCATAAGTGGAAGGCAAAGGTTATATCGTACCCATGTATCATAACATGTGATTTATTCATGTATATTGTTAATTCTGCACCTTATACATTATCTTATCATGCTATCTCTGTAATATACTACCATGATTCATTCATTTACATACAAACACTGAAGACATGGTCGCATCATGAACAGCAGAGGGTGGTGAGATTGTTAGAACAATGGCCACCTATTACTTCTTGTTCCAGGTTTTTATGATCAATGTTTATGATCATTCCTGATCGAGAAACTAAAGACTTGAAGAAGTTGATCCAGCTCACTGAAGCCTAGAGGTCAACCAAACTTCAACACCTTAGTCCCCCGTAGTTATAGGGCGGGCTGAAGGAAAGTCTTCCGTACTCCAGTGTGTCGGAGGAACCTCGAGCAGACGTGGATAAAGTTGAGTTTATATATTTCCATCCAACAAATCCTGTGAGCAGTTCTAAAACGACTTTCTAATGATGAAAACTAGATGGCAAGAGATAATGTGACAAACTTGTTTTATAAATTCAGTGGAAGATAAATCCAAGACTTTTTCTATTAGTTATTTTAATTTGTAACTGTAAATAATAATACATTTTACCATCTTCCAACACCCATTTATCATTACAAGAATATATAGATGTACATAATAAATTGGATAATTGTACTCATTTGACTTGTTAAATTTTTAACTGTTAAATTTTGAGTTACTTTTTCTAATTTAATTATAATATCACATAGGGTTACGATAGCGAAGTAGCATCTTATACTTCTGAAGCCTAAATCTATTGTCCAGCTCAGAGTATTCACAGCTGTAACTCACTTGTGATACCAGTGTACTTCTCGGGCACTGGAACTTCATACTTTCTGGAGAGAGATTCTACTTCTGCTCTACCACTACTATCATACTAGGAAAACCTTTCGCTACATTGGGGGCTCTTTCGCGGGATATTATTTTGTATCCTGGGCCACTATCTATGTATTCTTCTATCTTGAGCCACAAATAGTTTGTAAAAATAAATTTTTTTTTTTGGAAAAAATTCTAAAAACTTAGAAATTTGTTTGTAATAGTAGTACCATTGAGTACGAAGTAAATAGGAAACGCTCACAAGGTTTTAAGGATTTGTCTTGTTCAAAGTAATTAATTGATTTTAATTAAGTTAGTTTGTTAGTGAAGATAAAATTATATACCCTCTGGTAAGTAAGCATCATGGCTGAATTGGTGAAGTTTAGAGCTGCGATTATGCAGGAAGGAAAAGACTTGGGTATGACAGGAGATGCTCTAATTCGATATATCACAACTGAAGTGGATAAATATTTAGATAGAGAGACCAAAAGAATGGAAGTTGAGGCTGAAGCTAAGAAATTAGAGGCAGAAAGAGAGACCAAAAGAATGGAAGTTGAGGCTGAAGCTAAGAAATTAGAGGCAGAAAGAGAGACTAAAAGAATGGAAGTTGAGACTGAAGCTAAGAAATTAGAAGCAGAGAGAGAAGCCAAAAGACTGGAAAGAGAAGAAAAGAGACTAATTTTGGAAGCTGAAGAAAGAAGGTTACAAAGAGCGCATGAGTTAAGTTTAAAGGAACTTGAACTCCAGGGAGCAGCTAGCAATCATGGTGCTAGCTCACCTCACTCTGAGAGTAGCTCCAACCATAGCGCGGCAAAGGGAGCCATGAGTTTCCACCTGGATCCATTTATTGAAAAAGAGGACGCCATTGAGTCGTACCTGGATAGATATGAGAGACTGGCCTCTACCTATGGATTGGAAAAGGAAAAATGGAGCCTTAAGCTATCTCAGGGGTTGAGGGGAGTTTCATACGATGTTTATTTAAAACTCTCAAAAGAAGACCAGGAAGATTATGAAATCTTAAAACAAGCTTTACTGGTCAGGTACGAAAAGAATTCTGAATCTTATAGAAAGAGATTCCGAACTGCTAAGCTACTTCCAGGAGAAAACTATCACCAGTTTTCTGCCAGATTGGAAACTTATCTGACAAAATGGATTAGCTTAGGAAAGTGTCAAGATATAAAAGAAATGGTCATGATGGAGCAACTGAGAGAATCCATGCCTCAAGAAATGAGAAAATTTCTTATGGAACAAGGAGCTGAGAGATTGGAAGATATTTTAACCATGGCTGAAAGATATCAAGCAGCTCAGTCAGAAGTATCAGGAAATAAGAAGAAGCAGGGTGAGAACTTCAAACCTTCACAAAACTTTACCAACTATGAACACAGGGACATTCCAACAAGAACAAACACAGAACTGATTATAAAGACAAAAACCCTCTAGGATCAGAAAAGAAACCTCCAAGAAAGGAAGGAAAGTGGTGTAAATCTTGCCAAATGAGTAACAACAATACTGCGGAATGCAGACGGAAAAAACCCTCCTCATCACGCTGCATGCCTTACAACAGAGAACAAGGGAAGGAAGGACCTGGCAGATAGTCAGAATGACCTCCATCATCCCCCTGTCTGTGAGGAAGTGACCTTGAATGGCACCCAAGTACTGTGCTTATGTTGATACAGGCTTGGACTTTGACTCAGTAGTGTGCTCTTCTCTGGTGAGTCCGGAACAGATAACCACAGAAACAGTGGAAATCAGAGGACCAGTCAAGGGAGCAGGAACCATGACACTGCCCATAGCCCGAATCAACATAAGATCTCGCTATGTGGAAGGAGAGATCAAAGCAGCAGTGATGGACAACCCTATCTACCCATTAATACTGGGATGTAGATATGTCTTTCTAGGAGAACCTATAAGACCCATAGTGATGGCAACAGTCCAGACCAGGGCAAGCTCTAAGAAAGAGGAGGACACTATCATCAATACTCATCCAGAAGAGATGAGAAAGGCTCAAACTGCTGACAGTACATTGAAGCCTTGCTTTGGCAAATTACCTAAAAGCCATAACCCTCCAGAGAAAGGAGACTTATATATGAAAAAAGGCCTACTATATAGAAAGGCTGGAACAGGACCAAACGGACATGGACAGCTTGTAGTGCCAAAATCATACAGGGAGCAGGTTATGAAGCTAGGACATGCCATACCCTTCAGTGGACATATGGGAATAGGGGCCACTGGACAACGGATAGCCTGTCACTACTTTTGGCCAGGGATCACAGAGGACATAAAGAGGTATGTGAGATCCTGTCCAGAATGCCAAAGAGTAGCTCCTAAACATAGGACTGCACCAGCAACACTGGGAGAAATGCCCATCATGGGAACGCCCTTCGAACGTGTTGCCGTGGATATTGTTGGACCCCTCAGTAGGACCAAGAAGAGAAATGCATATATCTTAACCTTGGTCGATACTTGCTCTATGTGGGGAGAGGCAGTAGCAATGTCATCGATAGATTCGAAACATGTGGCAGAGGCACTGTTAACAATATTCACCCGATTAGGTTTCCCACATCAAATATTGACTGACAATGGTTCTCAGTTTAGGGGAAAGCTAACACAAGAAGTATTCAGGTTATTTCAAGCTAGACATTATCACTGTAGCCCGTACCACGCCCAAGGGAATGGTCAAGTAGAGCGGTTCAATGGCACGCTCATTTCAATCCTTAGAAAGTTGGCTAGTGAGAAACCTGAAACTTGGGACACATACTTACCCTCAGCACTATTTGCCTATAGGGAAGTCCCACATAACTCCACAGGATTGGCTCCAGCTACATTGTTGTTTGGACGACCAATCAAAGGTCCACTGGAAGCATTGTTGCGGACATGGACTGATGAAAAAGCAGAAGAAACCGTGACTTCTTCATACCAATACGTCAACGAGTTGACATCTCGATTGAAAACAAGTTGGAAACTGGCAAATGATAACTTGAGACAGGCCAGGAGGAAGCAGGCTGCTTACTACAATAAAAACTGCAAAAGATAGGGAACTAGGGGTGGGAGAAAAGGTTCTGTTACTGTTGCCCAGCAGCAATAATAAATTGCAAATTGGATGGCAGGGACCCTACGTCATATTGCAAAAACTTTCCCGCACCAACCATAAGATTGACCAGCCAGGAAAGCAGACGGTGTATCATGTCAACCTTCTTACAAACTATTAAGACAGGGAAGCATCAGAAGTTGCCCATATCATGACCCTGGCCATTGCAACAGAAATGCAGGATGAACCAATTTCCTCCATGGAATACCCCCTATCAACTACGGAAAGCTATGCTCAGGTTAATGTGAGTGAACATTTAACTCTTGAGCAGAGGAAAAAGGTTCAGGAGGTGTTAGAAATCCATGCTGATGTACTCACAGATAAGCCGGGGTGTACTAATCTGTTAGAGTATGACATGACGATTACTGACCCTACACCAGTTTGTATGCGGGACATAAATCCCTATACCTTATGCTAAAAGGACAGGCACTCAAGGATGAGATTGATTATCTCTTAAAAGAGAAAATTATTTCAAAGTCTGAATCTCCCTACAGCTCAAGTGTGGTGCTATTAAGGAAGCCTAGTGGTGAACACAGGTTATGCATTGATTATAGGAAACTAAATGCTATCACTGAATCTCAGGTAGAGCAAAGAGATGCCGCCAATCAGTTGTTTGCTACATTGAGTAAGGCTCGGTATTTTTCAAAAGTAGATCTAAGCAAGGGATACTACCAAATACCAGTGAAACCAGAAGTTAGGAAACTGTTAGCCTTTAGTACACCGGATGGACATTACGAGTTCAATGTACTCCCATTTGGTTTAAAGAATGCTCCAAGTATCTTCACCAGAATGATGAGGAAATTGTTGGAACCATTACAAAATCCTCATATCACCAACTTCATGGATGATATTCTGATTGCTACCACTACATTCGAGGAACACGTAGTAGCACTCTCCATGTTGTTGTTAGGTAGATTAGAGAAACGGGATTGACAGCACGCCCAACTAAGTGTCATATTGGATGTGAGACATTGGAATTTTTAGGTCACACTATCTCTACAGGGCAAATGTCTCCGGACCCAAAGAATGTAGAGAAAATGAGAAAAGCACCAAGACCACAAACTAAGAAGGATGTAAGATCCTTTGTGTCACTGTGCGGGTTTTATCAGAAATATATCCCCCATTATTAAACTCCATTGTGCGCGCCATTAACCGACTTAACCAAAAAAAGGTCAGCTCCGGATTAAAAATACAATGGGACTGTGAGGTGTGAACAGGCTTATACAGAGTTGAAAAATAAGCTGACAAATAAACCTATCCTTGCCCTTCCCGATCTCACACAAGAATTCGTACTAAGAACGGATGCTAGCAATGTAGGCATCGGAGCAACATTACTACAGCGGGCAGACACACCGCCACATATGCTAGTACCATAGCTTTTGCCAGTCAGAAAGTTAAATACAGCTGAGAGAAATTATTCTACCGAATGAACGTTGAAACGTGACTATCCTCGCTTTGGTCTGGTCGATCAACAAATTCGCCCCTTTTTTTACCGGGAAACACTTCATTGTGGAAAGTGATCACCAGCCTTTGATGTGTTTTTAAGCATGTGTCAAAAAAATTAAATTCACGACTTTTAAAGTGAATGGAGTTTACTGTTATCTTCATAATCGTTCAATGTGAGATACATACCAGGACGGACAATCTTGTGACCCGATATTTTTAAGTAGGCATCCTATCAAAGAAGATACGATAGGACAAAGAAAATTAAGGAGGAACTGCAGCATGTGTTACCAAAAGGTTTAACCGTGCAGGCACTGTTTTAAAAAAGAAGGGTCTCATGTAGCGAGAATTTGGTAAAGCAACTCACTTGCTTGGTTGTAGCGCGACTCACGCCCACGCGACACCCACACACAACCAGCGCAAGGTCAACGCTGGCGGTCTTTCTTTGAAGTTGGTAGACAGCGGAAATGTGACTTACGGTTAAAAGCCATACAGTATTACTGAAGAATGAGGAAATAGCTATATAGGAATGTATGGCCGACTTTAAAAGTTTGCATTAACTGGACATTAAATTATTCACTACAGGAGAACGCATGGTTGGAATAATATTAAATAAATATAACTCAACAAAGGAGATAGGCTAGGAATTATATCCAAAAGTGTATAAATCATAAATTCAAATTAATCAATAGTTTTAAAGATAATTAATATAATTTTTACCACCTTCATCACAATCGGCTAAAAGTTTAGCTGAAATAATCTTGAAAAAATTTATTACACTTAACAAGCCTCGAACGGAATTGTATAAAACTTATATGTAATGAAAGAAAGTCCCCATACCTTGGGAAAAGGAAATGATAATTAGGAAGGAAGGCAAGGAGATAAGTGTTGTGATGACAGAAGAGAAAAAACGAGCATACAGGGTAAAAATCACAGATTTGTTCCAAATAGCTATCAAAACAGTGAGATGAAAAACTAAAATCTTTTGGGGAATTGGGAGCTGCATTTTGAGTACGCGCGAGAGACTGAAATATAAGACAGAGCGGCGCATTGTCAAAATCACAACACCAAAATTCAGAAGCCAGAGTGATAAACTGGAGGACAGCCTCTGCAAGAAAGTTCTATTTTCACGCAAGTCACCCACGACTGCATGCAGGGCAGATTAATGTAAGCCAATACAGCTCTCACCGTGAGCTTATTTAATCCTAAAGAGTGTAAATGTTAAGTTTATTAAAAATATATGTATTACTAATATCATTTTATGGTGGTGAGATTGTTAGAACAATGGCCACCTATTACTTCTTGTTCCAGGTTTTTATGATCGATGTTTATGATCATTCCTGCTCGAGAAACTAAAGACTTGAAGAAGTTGCTCAAGCTAACTGAAGCCTAGAGGTCAACCACAATTCAACACCTTAGTTCTCCGTAGTTATAGGGCGGGCTGAAGGAAAGTCTTCCGTACTCCAGTGTGTCGGAGGAACCTCGAGCAGACGTGGATAAAGTTGAGTTTATATATTTCCATCCAACAAATCCTGTGAGCAGTTCTAAAACGACTTTCTAATGATGAAAACTAGATGGCAAGAGATAATGTGACAAACTTGTTTTATAAATTCAGTGGAAGATAAATCCAAGACTTTTTCTATTAGTTATTTTAATTTGTAACTGTAAATAATCATACATTTTACCATCTTCCAACACCCATTTATCATTACAAGAATATATAGATGTACATAATAAATTGGATAATTGTACTCATTTGACTTGTTAAATTTTTAACTGTTAAATTTTGAGTTACTTTTTCTAATTTAATTATAATATCACATAGGGTTACGATAGCGAAGTAGCATCTTATACTTCTGAAGCCTAAATCTATTGTCCAGCTCAGAGTATTCACAGCTGTAACTCACTTGTGATACCAGTGTACTTCTCGGGCACTGGAACTTCATACTTTCTGGAGAGAGATTCTACTTCTGCTCTACCACTACTATCATACTAGGAAAACCTTTCGCTACACCACCATTTGCCTTTTCTCTCCTTCCGGAGCATGGCAACACGACTGCAGCTGGAAGCCTTCACCAGAGTGTTAACTCTCAGTCCAGTTGAGAAAACAGCAAGCATAATGGTTGTCTATCATCATCACCATCAGCATCATCATCATCATCATCATCATCACTTTCTTCAGTCCCATGTGGAGCATAGACATTCAACAAATTCATGTCACACCTTCCTGGCCCGTGCCATCCTTAATAGGCCTGTCCCTGCCCTCTTTCCCCCGTTCATATCTGTCTCCAATTCCCATCTCCGTATGTTTTTGAATTTTCTTCTATTTCTCTTTCCCTGGAGATTGTAGATCAAGGACTGCCTTCTAATGCTATAAACCGGTATCCCCAGCGTGTATCCTATCCAACACCGTACTTTCCTCACTACTTGTTCCACTGATTCTTTCCATCAGCTCAATAATGGTGTAACGTAAGGTTTTTCTAGTATGAAGATAGTGTTTAGAGAAGAAATAGAATTCTCTCCAGAATGTATGAAGTCCCAGTGTCAGAGAAGAGCACTGTTATCACAAGTGAGCTACGGCTGCGAATACTCTGAGCTAGACAATAGTTTAAGGCTTCAGAAATATACTTTGCCACCTTAGCTGTAGTAACCCATGTGATATTATAATAAAATTAGAAAAAGTAACTCAACTTAAACAGTAAAAAATTTAAAAAGTCATTTGAGTACAATTTCATAATTTATTATTTACACCTATCTAATTATGTAATGAAGGGTGAGTATTGGACGATGGTGATTATGGTTTTATATATACAGCACGTTGCAAGCGATCTTTGTCCTCTCAAGACTGTGTGTGGTCCCGGCTTTCGGGTCTTCCCAGTAAAGTAGAGGCAGTGATACGTGTCTGTGTCCGATAACGTCATTTGACAGTGGTTGAGTCTCGGTCGCTGCTGCGCCCTTGATGAACAGAGCCGTGTCCTATCGAGACTGTGTTTGGTCCCGGGTCCGGGTCCTCTCAGTTCAGGTGGGCCGGAGCTGGTTTCTTCTTGGTAATGCAGCTCGGCTGTGGTAGAGGCTCGGCGCAGGCTGTGCCGATCCCTCGTTTCGTCTCGGAGATATAACCCCCTTTGCAGGGTAGAGAACCACTTTTCTCGTGGCATTGCACCCTCGCCACTCGAAGAGAAGTTCCCTGGGGTTGCAATAAAGCTCACTGGTGGCTGGCCTCTTTGCCAGTCACCACTGTCTTTGGAGGTATGACCCCCTTTGCAGGGTAGAGAGTTATCAAACCTCGGGGCAGTACACACACGCCAAAGTGGGCCTGGTGTACTCTGTTTCGAGTCTAGGATGCTCCCTGGGGTTGAAAGAAAGCCTGAAACACACTCACTACTCGTCTGCTACCGTGTGGGATGCACGGCGGGTTGCGGTACCATCGCCTGGTGTCACGATTGGTGGCTTCCCGGCCGTGTGGCAACACGGACCATGTGCAGAGGGCGGCGGTGGCTGCGCCACCGCCTCCCCAGGCAGTCTGCACAACGGGTAACTGGCTCAAGGGTATGAACGAGTGTATAACTCGTCCCCTAAAGGGCAAAAGAGTGAATAACTCGCGCCCTGAGATTGAAACAAACAAACATATATACAGCAAGTTGATAATATAATTATAAGTTTAAACTTAGAGAAAAAGTCCCCATGGGATCCTTAAATAAATTTACATCAAAATTGTTCTCTCACTGTTGTTATTTATACTAGTCTGTCTCTTTTATTCTATTCCCTAATTTCTCATCATGTGACCGTTGAATGTCTCACATTTGCCACCGGAATATTCACTATGTAACTCAGCTTTGAATCAGCACTTGTCCAGATATGGGTTGACACATAACACTGTTATTCTGAAAGTCACACTTCAGTCCAATCCCAGCAATCAGGGGAAAACAAAGCTATGAAACACTTCAACCTCTGGGCTTCTGTTATGGTTAGGTAGCAGGATCAAAGGTCCACTGGACTTTAGGGTTTTTGAAATTTGACTATAGAACCTGGAACAAGGAGTATCAAGTGGCTAGGCAATGTCATGGAGACCTATTACATCTTATTGTGTGTATGATTTGAGGGTGTCATCAGATGTCTGCATGTATGATAAATGATACATGGCCTTGTATGATTTAGATATAGTGAGACAGACTGATGTCTACTGCAAAACATTGTCTTAAATATAATAGTACATGAATAATCAAAGCAATATGAATATATGGACACGATGCAACCTTTGCCTTTCTCAACTACATGCCAAGTCAGCACTGGTCTTGCTGGTAGGTTATAGACCCAGACAAAACCAGAATGGTTATATTTAGCCCTGACAAGGACTGTGGTGGTATAATTTAGGTTTTCCAGGACTATGGTGGTATAATTTAGGTTTTCCAATCTTCAGCAATCATATCCACACAAACAATATGTCCGATACATTCACAACACACTAAAATCTGAATAAAATTGATATTATTCACATAAATATCTATAGTAAACCTACACACCCTCTAGGATCGATTCCAAGCTCTTATGAAGGCTGTACTTTGTGAAGAATGTCCGCCCTTCATGCAGTAGTAACTGACGTAGTATAGACAGCACTCTACTTTGTCTTCTGGTTGGGTTTTTAGTTGTGTGTATTTTGAACTGAGCGTTCTTGCCTTATATATTGTAGGCGCGGGCGTCTCGGGGAGCAGCAAAGTTTGGTCCCTTTCAAGCACTGAAGATTTCTCTCACTTAGGTTATTATGTGCAACTGTCCTAGCAATCGTCCCAATACACACTCAAGCAAGTTTATCCATCACGTTGTCTTATATTTCCTTTATCTTCCCCTACTGGAAGCTTTCTTTTCATATAACCAAACTTACAATCGGGTATGGCATGTATTTACTACGAATTTATAAAGTTTATCACTAGGTTAGACCTGTGATGTGAAAGTCAAATAAAACTGCAAATATCTTAATATAAACATATTTCTTCCAACTTTCCTTTTAGATTTCCATTTCTACATATCCTTTCTGTGAACAGCTATAACCTTTATCATAATTCACTGACACCTATTCCCAGTACCAAAGAAATTCTTTACCTAACTTTGACATTATGCTTTCGCCATTGTGGCTTTTCTCTGATAACATAAACGAATGCGCATGCGTGACCGCTACTATTTATAGAATGCTTAGTTACACGGTGTTCGTTTTGTGTTTTCATACAGTTCAAGGCTCTTGCCGAAACCATCACAATTTATTCTTTCTCTGTTCGTTCTATCAGTCCATTAACTAAGCGTGTTTTTGCCCACTTTGCTACAGGTGGGGATAGTCAAAAGTTAAGGAAGGCAGCCCTACATAAATGCCTGTTGAAATCGGATGCCCTGGGCGACAGGCTTAACGAAACAGTGTAACATACGCCACTTGATGATGACGTCATTTAAAACATAAGCAAAATGTCACTAACCCCTAGCGTCCCGCTGGGCTACACAGAGGCAAAGAAAGGATTACTGACAAAGCTCACAGAACACTTAGAATTCTGCAGCGGAATGCGGAAGGAGTTCGCAACAAAAAGCCCCGCTAACAAACTGTCTATTTAAAGACCAAATAGATGTTACATGCAGTCAAGAGATTCACCTCTACAGCAATCACATATTTTCAGTTAGAGGATAACAGGCCTTCCGACTCGATCGAGAAGGAATCACGTACTTGATCAGCTAGCAGGTAGTGACCATAAACCAATAAAGCTGGTCATAAATATGGAATTTGTTTCGCAGGAAATAAAACTACTTCATCGATGGAACTACAAACGAGCTGACTGGGACAAGTGGACAATGTTGACAGACAGGTTTTGTGAAACCATTAACACACGGCACACCAATATAAAAACGATGGTCGAAAGCCTTAACAAAGCCATACTTCAAGCAGCCACTGAATCCATTCCCAGAGTGGCAAGCAAAAATTACAAACCTTACTGGACTGAAGAACTTCAAAGGCTTGAAGATGAAGTAACATAAGTCAGAAACACAGCAGAGAGACAAGAAACAACTAAAGCAAACATCTTACTCAAAGCTACCACTGCAAAATACCGAAGAACGTCAAATAAAACAAGAGACTGCTGGAAAGAAAAAAAAACAGAAAATCTAAACTTAGATAAAGACAGCAATAAGCTATGGAAACTAGTTAGAGCCTTGAAAACAAAGGACCTCAATACAAACAAATCGCACTCAAACAAGGCGACAATATGCTCACAGACAAAAAAAAACTGCAAATGTATTAATAGAACACTTTGCTAGTGCAAATCACTTTGATGTCCCTGCTGACAGGAATAAAATCATCACAGATGGACAGTTGATTGATGACAACAAAAAGAGTGCACTAGAAGAGCATATGAGGACAAATTTGACAATGGCAGAAATGGAAGAGGCAATAAGGTCACTAAAGCAAACGAAGTCACTGGGAAAAGATGGAATAACTAATGAAATGTTAATAGATTTGGGCACAAAGGCAAAAAGGAAGCTTCTGGCAGTACTAAACTACAGCTAGAAAAGCTGGCAGTACTAAACTACAGCTAGAAAAGAGGAATTGTCCCGCAGGCATAGAAGGAAGCTATACTGATACTTATACCAAAGAAAGACAAAGACATGAAAGAACCAAATGGTTACAGACCGATCAGCTTACAAAGCTGTGTAGGTAAACTGATGGAGCGCATGATTAATACCAGACTGATGTTGCGCCTGGAAAACAAACACCTATTAACCCCTCAACACGCAGGATTCAGACAACACAGATCCACTGAAGATCAGATCACACATACAGCCCAGGAAATTGAAGATGCCTTCCAAGAAAAAAAAACACAAGCTAGTGGTTTGGGCAGGCTTGGAAAAAAAGCTTTTGATAAAGTATGGAAAGAGGGATTGAAAGTCAAGCTGCACAGAAGTGGTGTGGGGACGAATGTACAAATGGAATGGCCACAACATTGACAATAGATCCACCAGAGTACAGCTACAAGGACAGACTAGTAAAACGTTTATATTAAAGCTGGGGGTACCCCACGGGAGAGTCCTGTCACCTACACTGTTCCTTGCATACATAAATGGTGATAGCAGAACAAATTCCAAGAATAACTCACATTGTTTCCTTTGCAGATGACTTAACCTTGTGGATCTCTGAACTGTATATCACTACTGCAAACATTCGGATGCAGCAAGCACTAACATCACTGGAAGAGTGGGCCAAATATCTTCATGAAGATACATGAAGGGAAAACAACATATACAGTGTTTTCTCTTTCGAATAAACCACAGAGCTCCAAAATAATGCTAAACGGAGAAAATCTACATTTAAATGAAAATCCAAACCACCTAGGCATTACTTTTCATCGCTGACTGACTTGGGGAAAAAAAATAACCAAGTTGACAGAAACCGTACGAGAGCAATGCAAAGAATGACAATTATGAAAAAAAACTTGCTGGAACAACTTGGGGTGCAGATGAAAGATTACTAAAGACGTTATACACAGAGCGAGTGAGACCAGTCCTAGAGCATGGCATTGCAGCATGGCCAACAGCAGCTAAGTCAAACGTCGATAAAATCAGCAGACTCCAAAAAATCAAAAGGCATGTCAGTGGTTATAAGACGAATGCCTGGAAAGACAACGTTGTCTCTACTTGCCGTCGATTTGGTAGATTTACGACACTGATCACCCGAAGTCGGTAGGATGACCGGAATTATTTTATAGCCTTTCAAACTGAATCTTTAACAGCGCTATCAATTTTACTAAGATGTTGACTCTCCCTTTTTTGTGCTCTTAAACTTCTCATGGAATGAGGTGCATTTTGCTTCTGTTTTTTTTTTTTAATTCAAGGAGCGTGGCCTAACTAGCGGCATTCCAAGTTACATTGGTGTGTTACTGTTATTAAAATCCGTTATTTGTCGGAGCTTCCAATTGGCTAAGCAGTTAGACCGCTTTTCTCTCACGAGACAGTTACCGGGTTCTGGGATTTAAACCTGGTGGCGTCACGATCCATTGCTGCTAAGCAGTTACACCTCTGCTGTCGGGTTTTCCCGCACGACTAGCAAGAAACAATCATGAATATACTCTTTTCATATATTGAGGTTGCCAGTCTCATTTATAACCACTAAGCAAGAAACAGTGGAAATGCAATCGCCACTTATTATCACCTTCGTCGATTTTCAAAAAGCCTTTGATAGTCTACACCGCCCATCATTGTGGAAGATACTTACAATCTATGGTTTTCCAACAAAATATGTGAATATAATCAAAGCGCTATATTCTTCTTCTTCTTCCTCGTTCGCCTTCAGACTTCCACATTTATGACTCCGATAAAGACAGTAGTCAACCCAAGGCTCCCAACATCTCCAAACAGTTTTTCGTTGATAGAAGTGGGTTGTTGCCATATGCTACTCCGTTCATTACTGTAGGTTGGGCAGTATTGCAGCAGGTGTTCGACTGTCATTGGGCTGGTACCGCAGGTGCAGAGATCTGTTGCACCAATTTTGTATTTGTGGTACAGATGGTATCTCAATCTGTTGTGACCAGTGCGTAGCCGAAAAATGATGACCTGTTCTTTTCTGGATAGTTGATGATATGCATCATTTTTCAAATGTCCTGGGTGCTCTCTTTCCCATTTGGACTTGAATGTAGCCTTTATAGTAGTCTTTGCCGCTGCGTAAGTTGTCTCTATATCATTTTGTTGTAAGGCACCTCCTTCCTTAGCAAGTCTATCTGCCTCCTCATTTCCTGGTATGTTGCAATGGGCTGGTATCCACTGGATAGTGCACTTCTTGAAGCATTCGGCCAGTCTTTCAAGCGAGATTATCAGATCTTTCAATCCTTTAGTTTGGTGGCTCTTTAGCGCTGATATTATTGAGAGGGCATCTGAAAAGATTACTATCTGTTTTTCTGCCTGTGCTTTGCATTCAATAAGAGTTTCAGCTGCCTGTTTCAGGGCTTCTGCTTCAGCACAGAAGTTATTGCAGTATTTTCCAGTGGCAATTGCCATAGAGTGAATTCTATTCTTTAATTTTATGAGGATGCCGGCACCCCCATTTTCAACTGCATTTGTTGCCGAACCATCAGTATATGTATGTGTCCAAAGCTTTGCTGGAAATGTTTTGTCAATATACTTGGTTGCTATACACTTTCGTTGTGTTTCTGTCTGTGTTCCCTTACCTTCAATGCCTGGAATATCAGATTTTAACTTAGGAAAGCATCTTATTTTCCACAGTGGGATAGTTGAGCTTGTTGGGATTTTCTTTGCAACTGAGCTTGCTAGTATGGTATTATTGTTAATTTTTTCTTTTGTTTGGGCGACAAAGTTAGTTCGCTTGAGCCTGCCTCTTCCTAGCCTGTTCATTCTTTGGTACATGGGGTGTCCTTCGAGCCTCTTAAATTTTTCAGCTTGTTTTAAGATTCTGCTGTCACGTCTATCCTCCATTGACTGTAGCCCTGTGATGTTTTCCATATGGTTGATTTGTGTAGACTTTAGGGCCCCTGTTATAATACGTGCTGCTTGGTTTTGGAGTCTGTTTACTCTGTCAAAATTTGACAGACCGAAATTTGGTTCTTTCATGTACTTGCCGTCGACCAAGCTGTGATGCCATATTCCATAGCAGGTCTGACTCTGCCTGTGTACAGCTTTTTGAGGATATTCTCATCAGCACCCCATGTGGTACCTGCTAACTTTTTCATGATGGTCGGTTAAAATAGGTCTCCAAATAAATGCCTCTAAAACTAAAGTTATGAACTTTTCTAACGAGACCTTTGATATCATCTTGAACGGGGAAAAACTACAGAAAGTTGAAAGTTTCAATTATTTAGGCAGTAAAATGACTCAGGATGGTGACACAACAAGAGAAATCCATACTAGAATTGCTTTGGCAGCTAGCGCCTTCAATAGATTATCTAACATTTGGAAATTACGATCATTGAATATACATACCAAGCTTCGTCTGTTTAATTCAAATGTTATCTCAGTGTTAACATACGGTTGTGAGAGTTGGAAAATAACAAAATCATTGGAGAACAAGCTGAATACATTCGAGAACAAATGTCTTAGAAAACTCATGAACATCAGTTGGAAAGAATTCAAGACTAATCGACAAATAAGAGAAGACTCTAAGCAGAAATATGTCTCCGACTATATAAGGAAAAGACGATGGTCATATATCGGTCATGTCCTACGAATGCAAAACAACAGAATACCATTGCAGGCGCTCACTTGGGTTCCTGAGGGTAAGAGGAAAAAAGGAAGACCAAAAGAAACACTCAGAAGAACAATAATAAGAGAAGGAAGAACGTTGGGCCTAAATAATGTGCAAGAGTTAAGAGGAGTGGCGTCACAACGTACAACCTGGAGAGCACTGGTTTCTGCCTTATGCACCGTGTTTGGTGCTTAAAGAATTTATTATTATTATTAAGAAACATGTCAAATTTTACATTTGTAAAATAAATGTTCACAACTTACCCCAAATTTTTGGGTTATTCAATCTCCTTGTACAGCTTTGGATGGACGCAGCTTTGTATTAGAAGCTTCGAAATCACTTTGGTCTGGGAAATTAGAGTTAATTCCTCTGACGGCGGGTGTTCTGCGAAATCAACTGGCCTGGGAAAACTTATGTTTAATTCCTCTATGACTTGTGATCCAATTCCTAGGTTTCCAGTCTTGTTATTTTTAAGTCCTGGTCCCTTTAGTATCCAGTCTCGGTATTTATAAAGGCGGGCTTACTTTTTAAGGTTTTAAGTTTCCCAAATACTTCGATCTGTCACTTATAAGTAAGGAATTCTAGGTCAGATCCTTCTCTTTCTGGCTTTTTAGGAGTTGCTCGCATGAAGTTGCGAAGCTGTCTGTTTTGTGTCTCTGAGTTTGCTAGATTATATTTCTCACTTCAATCACAGATTGTATTTTCCGGCAAACTTGCCAATGAGATTCATTGTATATTCCGGCATCTCAAATCAAACCAATCAAATCTCTCTAGCTCTGGGTTGGGGTGTTTTAATTCAAAATACCCCCCACGTGTTTAAAAAAATTACATTTAATATTCCACGCGTGATCTCGGTCTAATAAGTCGTAATACTTCCGATGGCCTCTTCATACAAACAAAGCTGTGGCTCATCCCTCGATAATACCTTCCGCCCAGATGGGTTATCTGTAATCTTGATACAGACAGGGGCCAGCGGAAGCGAATTACGTATTTTTCACCCGTGTTTTACGTCTGTCCATCAGACAAGGTCGCCGACAGACAATGTGGCTTTCTTTAAGTCTATTGTGCACTCCCGTCTTGTGCAAACACAAGGATGGTCGCTATGCACCTGGGATCAAATGTTGGACCGTCACGTTCAAAGGGTTCAGCCGGCTTATGTTATAACGTATAATCGGCTGGCCGGTCTAATTACCTGGCGCAACGTGAACACGTCTGGGATGGTAAACAAGATAAAGACAGTCCCATAGCCGATATTTTCGTAGGAGAGTGGAGTGTTAGAGACTTCTCCCTACTAGATTCAGCATAGGGAGTAAAATAATGAATGAAAGGCCAAAAATTGTGCCAAATAAAAGGACGATGAATGAGAGAAATAAAGACATGAAGCGATACGCCGGAGTGAATGCGAGTTATAAAAAAGCACGACTAATTTCGTCACAATCCTGTCCTATGCCATCAGCTCAAAGTCTTTATGTGCCTTCGTGTTCCTTTTGATTTGTCTCCAGTTCACTTCTCCGCGTGTTTTTCGGTTTTCCTCCATTTCTCTTACCGTTGACATTTCAGAACAAGAACTGTCTTGCGATGCTATCGACATATTTCCTCAGCGTGTGTCCTATTCATCGCCAGCGTCTTCGTCTATTCTTTTGTTCCACTGACATTTAGTTTGAGTTTTCATCAGTTCCACATTGGTGATCTTGTCATACTATTGCAATCGTTTTTTTTTCAACGCAAGCGCCCTTTTCTGAAAGTCTGTAGCTTTGGGTGTTGTTGTTGTTTTTTTTTAAAAAGTTGTTCTGCATGTTTCGGTGCCGTACAATAGGACTGACTTGGTAGTTTAGGTCAGGTTGTGGAATAGGTCAAAAAATTTCCGAATCCGACCCCTGAGATTTTAAAAGTCCGACTTCGATTAGAGTTTCTTTTTATTCATGTAGCCTAAAATTCGGAGTTGGAATCCGGAAATTTTTTTACCGACTCCGGACTCCACTAAAAAACGACAGACTACACGATCCTATCTCCGACTCCATAGCCCTGGTTAATATAAATGTTCTGTATTTTCAGCTTGTGCTTGATTAAAAAAAATATTTCCGATATATTAACAATAAGTAGACGAGAGAAAACACAAGAAAAGTAAATACACCAACAGAGGGTAAACGAAGTGATGCTGAAAGCCAGTAAATATATTCTACCTCTAGGCTACTGACTCCCCCCCCCCCCCCCCCCACACACACACACATTTATTACCATTCGTCTCCTCTTGACTATCGCAATCATCCCCATAAAACAACATTGAAAATATAACATCCCGAGGCAGTCGTTTCAACTTTTTTTTGTCTTCAGCATCGATTAAGAGCACAAAGAAGCCACTAACAGGGTCAGATAAGATACCAACTTAAGTGTACTACTTGAAGGAAGAAACAAAACTAACTTGACTGAAGAGAGAAACGATCAGCGGCGTAGCTAACGCCTGGCTGGCACGTCCCGGGGGCCACAGCGCTGAGAAGGCCGCGGAAAGTAGTGTTCGGAATAGACTTTAGCCTTTGATTTCCTTTGTTTCTATGTTTGGACATAAATCCAGTAACCTGGGAGGACGACGCTGCCGGTCGTATCAGGATGGCCATTCTCCGTACGGCGCCAACTCAAGATGGGCGAGAAAAAGCTCTCACAACAAGCAGAAGAGAAAAGAACACGCTGAAAAACAAGCAGCTGAGAACTATCACCCCAGGGGCGCATTCCCATAGTCAGTTATGACTGAAGGCGATAACTAGTTCCTGTGTTTGAACGTCATAGTTTGCCTCAGTTTCTGGTGACAGAAATGAAAGGGATAAAGAATTCATGGAGGGATCATGAGTGGATGGCGCCGGACATGAAGACCTGGCACAAAGTTGTTGAAGGCCTATGCTCCTTGGGGTACTGAAGGCTAATGATTATGATGAGAAGCAGGAGGAGAAGGAGGAGGAAGTAAGTAGTTAAATTTTATATACACATTTGCCGCCCATAGATTATTATTATTTTTTTAAATTAAGGTGTTTGCTGCTTTTCTTTGTAGCAC